>CM065590.1:16102644-16409884 GCA_033119425.1 Bufotes viridis
ATCCTCTCCATCTCCGTGCACCACAGGATGTCCTCCTTCCCATCCATGATGACTGAGAACTCGGGATGTTTTCCCTGACGAAGAGACCAGGGGCTGGTTGTTATAGTTTGAATCTTGATGAACTTTGCAACTCTTCCAAGGAATCTTGAAGCTTTGTCTTCTCATTGTCTATAGCTACTAGGGGCCTGTTCATGCCAGGCAGGTTCCCCCAGAAGTATCTGGCTCGATGGGCAGCCGATTCCGCACTTGCATCAATCTTGGCAGGATTAATCTCCAGGTGGAGAGAAATTGTTTTTTGGAATGCTATCTCCATAGCAACCACCTTCTCAAATAACCAGAAGACTGGCCGATTCTCTCCTGTCTTAGGCAACACTTCATTTTTTTAAATTTTTTATTAAGAAAGGAAAAAAGAACATACAGATGTATTTATTATACAATTTACTCTTCATCCTTATTCATTTCTCATTTCTACCCCTTGGCTTCCCCCCCTTCCTCCCCCTTCTTCGTGATACGTCTCCTATCCTGTCCGTCAACCAAGATGGAGTAGGGATACCGGTGAGGTGAAGGCAGAGGATTTAAGTTTTCCAAATCCCCCATACCATTTTCCATTTCTCCTCAATATTTCTTTGTATAGAATTCTTTCATAATTTTTAATCTTGTTGACCAGATTCAACCAGGTATACTCAATAGGAGTATTTGGTGAAAACAAACTCCCGTTATTAAGAGTCTTGCCAAGAGTACTTATCAGTTATCACAAATAATTCTGGAAAGATCTCCCCGGATCCAACATTCTACCATATATGGAATCACTATGTTCAGTTTTTGGGTAATCATTTTAGCTATTGACTCCCAATATTCTGTTAGTTGTGTACAAAACCAAAATATGTGTAAAAAATCAGCACCAAGTGAATCACACCTTGGGCAATTAGCCATCCTTCTCAACCCACATTTATTAAGCCATACTGGTGTGACATATAGTCTGTGTATAATATTAAATTGAACCAAAACATGATTAAAATTATGTGACACTAACCTTAAATTAGTCATTATTTTCCCCCAATCATCTGCTTGGATCCTTAAAGAAGATTCCCAAACCCTTTGTCCAGGGTAACATATATTATTAACTAGTGCACAGAGAAGCAGTTTATAAAGTTGAGAGATTTTAAACTTCTGCCCCAGCTTTCCCATTAAAACATTCAAAAATGTATCAGTATCTATCTCTAAAAAAAAAATCTCCCCTTTACACTAAAAAGTGCAAACGTAACTGTAAATATCTAAACCAAGTTAGGCAACACTTTATTGAGTAATCGTGGAAAGTAGAAAAACTGTTGTCCACTGCCCCCATAAAGGCCTTTCCGGTGCGGGTTAACCACAGATAAGTCATTACAAGGACTGCCGCCAATTATCAGATCGAATTGTCCCCATTCTTCAATCTGTTTCCTGGTTATATTCTGTATGTCGCCCACATATACAGTCTGCCCTGGATGGCGTACCCATCCTATCGTGATGGCGTCCTCACACACGTCTGATGCGATATATTTTTCAACGTCGATTCTAAGCTTTTTAAGAAGCATCAATCCTGTCTGTCCTTTCCAACCCAACCCGCACACTCCTGAAATACTCTGTGCTGCTGGGGACCCTGCTCTTTCCATCTTGTAACTCTTAGTCCACTTTCTTCAACAAGTTAAATCACACCGTGAACAATTAGAAGTATCCCTTAAACCACATTTATTAAGATATAGATTTGGTGCAAAATATTAAATTGAACCAAAACTTGATTAAAATTATAAAAAACTAAATTGAAATTGGCCAATATATTATCCCAATCTTCGAGGGAATTCCCGGACAATCAATTTGCCAAGCCTTTTGTCCCGGAAAACATGTATTATTAAATCATGTTTTAAGCAACACTTTATAAAGTTGAGAAATTTTAACATTCTGTTCTTTCCCATATTCCCTATAAATGAATAGATGAAGTGGGGAGATTGAGAAAATGATTATACAAGTCATAGGGGAGGAGGGGTCATACATGGAGGCAGAGGAGGACACGAAGCAACATATATTCAATACTTTAAACTTCAAACCTGTAACCAGGTCCCAGCCGACACCGGAGATCCAAGGAGGGGGGGCGCCCATCTGCAAGAGAGGCAGCAAGCAGAAACCGCCAGACAAGCGAAAGGGATCGGCCAAGAGTCCGGTCCAGCAGAATGCAAAAGGTCCAGAGGTGGGGGCGTCCCGTGGTTCAGATAGAGAGATCTTGCATAGTGCGGCTGGATTGAACGGTAGGAGGGAGGAGCGGCATGGCAAACC
Organism: Bufotes viridis; assembly: GCA_033119425.1. NCBI lineage: Eukaryota > Metazoa > Chordata > Amphibia > Anura > Bufonidae > Bufotes > Bufotes viridis. The sequence continues at coordinate 16,104,955 of CM065590.1, forward strand.
TACGTAATCACGTCTTCACCCCCTCTGATGAAGGGGCTTCTTCATCAGGAGAAGAGGGTGGCAGCTTGCCAGTGAGGCCAGTGAGGCAGCGGCGGAGCCAGCAAGTCGCTAGCGTGGCCCGGAGTCAGCAGGGTGGCAGCAGTGGGAGGTCGGTAGCCAAACGTGCCCGGGTAAACCACCCGCTTCGCAGGAGCCTAACGGCCCTGGAAGTAGTGGTGCACAGTTTCATAAAGGCAGCAGTGGTAGCAGTCAGGCAGTGCGTAGTGTTGGGGGTAAAATCACCTACTCGGAGGTGTGGCATTTTTTGTTAAGCTGCCGGGGGAAGGTGAACATGGCCATATGTAGAATCTGTGGGTAGAAAGTGAAGCATGGTCAGGGTGCCAATGTTGGCACCACGGCCCTGCGTCAACATATGCAGCATCACCATAAAGTGGCCTGGGAGAAACGTGGCTCTGATGTGGTGGTCCAGCCTGCCGCAACAACCAATACATCATCCAGTGGCGCACAGCCTTTTTAGGCAGTCAAGGCTCCACCACCTCAGCCGAAGGGAGCTGTCTGTCCTTTCCATCATCTACCGGTCCTGATGCTCCTGCTTCTCGTCCTCCTACTTCTCGTCACTCATTCCAATCGATCACCGAATAGATTGTCAAGAGACAATAGTATGCGTGCACTCATCCTACGGCGCAGAAGCTGAACGTGCTCCTGTCCAAGTTGCTGGTGCTGCAGTCCTTCCCCTTCTAAGTGGTGGACTCTGCACCTTTCAGAGAACTGATGGCTTGTGCCAAACCGAGGGGGAGAGTCCCAAGCTGTCATTTCTTTGCCAAAAAAGGCAGTACCAGCCCTGCACACACATGTAGAACAGAAGGTGGGGCAGTCCTTGAGTCTGTCGGTGTTTGCCAAAGTGCACGGCAGAACCAACATGTGAAGCTGTAACTATGGTCAGGGACAATACATGTCCTTTACGGCCCACTGGGTGAATGTGGTTCCTGCACATCCACACCGTTGGTCCTGTGACAATGTCAGCCTCTGCCTTCACATCCTTTACCATGTACTCAGCCTCCACTGCAGGGACACTTTACAGGGGCTGTCCAGCATACCACATCTGTATGGCATGGCGGTGTCATGCTGTTCTGCACCTCGTTTGCTCCACACACAGTATCCCTTTTTTGTGGGATGTTGTTCTGACGGATCAGAGGAAAGGCAAAATAATCAGTGATGTCAAAACAAAGTTACTGCTGACACCCTCTCCACTCTGTTGGGTGGCTCTACTTGTAAAAGTGTTTAATAGAACAGGTTCTGTAGACATCTATGTGAAATCAGCTGACGACCATGTAAAAGGAGTGCACTTCTTCTTGGTGCTAACATCGACCTGTAAGACTGAGTTCATACTTGAGTTATTTGGTCAGTTTTGGCCCTTTGACTACCCAAATAAGTGAAGTGTGCTGTGATTCTAAGAGTGATGTCTGTCATCTGCATGTCATACGGAGTATTATTTCACTACCAAAGCAGACTCACTATGCGTGTTACTGCAAGGCACTACACTACACCACTATAAAGGCTCTCTGCAGCCAGGAAATAGCAATTTTTTAATTTGATTTGCCACGAATAAATTTGGATCGAACCACTGAATTTTTTAAAAAATCGCTCATCTCTAATGACCACAGTGGTATAAGCGACTAATAAAGGGTACACAGCGGCACCCAACCAGTTGAAATGAATAAAGAGCCAATAATTCCTACCACATCCATTGTGAAGGTATGGTGTCCATCAGGCATAAACAAGAACTTAATTGAGCTATAAATCCTAACCACTAAGCACCTTCCCCGAAAAGTGCAACCCCATACAGAACTTAACCCTGGCACGAGATAGCCCTTGAAAAGTCCTATCACCTTCTCTCTACATGACATGTTTTGCTGTTCGTTCATCAGGGGATTAGGATAGGCAAACCATCTACTACCTATAGATGAACTAATGCTGTTTAAATAAATGAGGGACCACCTGCAAGCACGCTCTCTAATTAGAAACCAACATATGGAGTATAGAGAAACCAACAACTACATATGGAGTATGGCTCTTCTTCAGCCAAAACTTGTTGTATCAGTATCCACATCTACTTTAAGAAACATATTAAGTGGATGACATTGTTGATTCCTACTTTTTGTCCCTACTGACAAATCTGGTGGCCTCTTCGAAGGGCCTGAGTATGCCACTGTAATAAAAGGTTTTTTTTTAAGTACTGATTGGTTCTGTCCCTTTAATTCTGTTCCCTTTTATTATTACTATTCTGTGTATTGATGTGCCTTGTAATGTAGTACCTATCCCTCATTGTGCTGATAAGACCACATTCCTGAGTGATCTCAGAGACATGTGTGCTGCACACTGGAGGAGGGGCTAAAAATGTAAAATCTGTGACACACATACATTCAGGAGACCCCATTGAAGACTTTATCCTAAGTAGGATGCAAGTATTAATTTTCCCTATATCTTGTGCACCCTGGGCTGTCGGTCATGTGTTATAACTAGAGTTGAGCGAACACCTGGAAGTTCGGGTTCGCCGGGTTGCATAGTTCGAGTTTGACCCAGAACCCAAACCCCATTGAAGTCAATGGGGACCCAAACTTTTGATCAGTAAAATGGCTCTAAAAATGTCAAAGGGCTAGAGGGGCTAGAGGGCTACTACAAAAGACAGCAAAATGTGCTTAAGAGCATGGCAAGTGCTCAGCAAACAAATGTGGATAGGGAAATAACTTCAAATAAAATAAAATAAATAAAAATTAAAAATGACAATCTTGAACTAGGAGGAGGAGGTGGATGTGGAGTAGGAGGTTGAGGAGGCGGTGACTGTGGCGGTGTAGGTGGAAGCTGGGGTGGAGGTGGAGGAGGTAGCCAACACAGTTTTTTTTTTTTTGTCCCAAAATATTGGGACATACAAAAAAATAAAACAAAGAATAAGTGCACTTGAATACAAGAATGGATGGTTGAGGCCGGTATAAATGTCTATTCTGCACAAGGTACAGACAAGTCTTGTGGGATCCATGCCTGGTTCATTTTAATGCACGTGAGCTTGTCCACATAAGCTGTGGACAGACGGCTGCGCTTGTTCGTGATAATGCTAAATACACATTCAGACAATACACTGGCTGCAGGACTGCAGGGCAGGCCAGCACCTCCAAAGGCTAAAGGGCAAGCCCAGGCCATATGCCCAATTTGGAGACCCAGAAGTTGAATGGGGCAGACCCATCAGTCAGTAAGTGTAGGCATGTGCACACATAATGCTCCACCATGTTGCTGAAATGCTGCTTCCTGCTAAGACGTTGCATATCAGCTGGTCGTGCTGGTTGTTGTGGCGTGGTGACAAAGCTTTTCCACATTTCGGCTATACTAACCCTGCCTTCTGAGGTCCTGGCGGTGCCCCGGCTGCGTTTACCAACTCTTCCTCCTCCTCTGCCTTCGCCTTGTGCTTACACTTAGGCCCGGTGTCAGGTGGGAATGCCATCAGCAGTGTGTCTACCAGCGTGCGCTTGTACTCGCGCATCTTCCAATCACGCTCCAGTGAGGAAATGAAGGATGGCACGTTGTCCTTGTAACGGGGATCCAGAGGGTGGCCACCAAGTAATCAGCACAAGTTGGAATGTGGACAACTCGGCGGTCGTTGTGCAGGCACTGCAGCATGTAGTCACTCAGTAGTGATGAGCGGCAAAGGCAATATTCGAATTTGCGATATTTTGTGAATATTTGGGCGAATATTCGCCATATATTCGCGAATTCGCGAATTCCTGAACTTCAGGCATTATTTTCTTGATTGCGAAAATTTGCATTAAAAAATTTGCATAAAAATGGTATTTAAAAAAACCCCTAATATTCGCGATAATGCTCCAGTGAGGAAATAAAGGATGGCACGTTGTCCTTGTAACGGGGATCCAGAGGGTGGCCACCAAGTAATCAGCACAAGTTGGAATGTGGACAACTCGGCGGTCGTTGTGCAGGCACTGCAGCATGTAGTCACTCAGTAGTGATGAGCGGCAAAGGCAATATTCGAATTTGCGATATTTTGTGAATATTTGGGCGAATATTCGCCATATATTCGCGAATTCGCGAATTCCTGAACTTCAGGCATTATTTTCTTGATTGCGAAAATTTGCATTAAAAAATTTGCATAAAAATGGTATTTAAAAAAACCCCTAATATTCGCGATAACGAATATATTTTGAGATATTCTAAATATTTGCGAATTCTCGAAGTGCCGATATTCGCGACTAAAATTCGCAATTCGAATATTCGTGATCAACACTATCGCTCATGTGTGCCAAAATGCCCAGAGGCAACAACAAGCTGTCCTCTGTGGGAGGTGTATCGTATGTGTCCTCGGTATCCTCCCCAGCCATGCTGCAGTGATGGCCCTGAGCTGTTTGGGTGCCACCCTGCTGTGAACACAGTTCCTGATTTCAAGATTGTGCACATCTCTATTTTACAGCATATCAATCACTTTAGTGCTTTTCGGTGACAGCATAATTTTTAACTGTTTTTCTTGGCTCACAGCCATTTCATTATTAGATATTAATAAAAGTCAAATCTTAATCATAGCAACACAGTAACATAGTATATCAGACCGAAAAAAGACATTTGTCCATCCAGTTTGGCCCATTTCCTACAAGTTGATCCAGAGGAAGGCAAAAAACCCCTGTGAGGCAGAAGCCAATTTTCCCCACTTAAGGGGAAAAAAAATTCCTTCCCGACTTCGATCAGGCAATCAGAATAACTCCCTAGATCAACGACCCCTCTCTAGTAGCTATAGCCTGTAATATTATTACACTCCAGAAATACATCCAGTCCCCTCTTGAATTCCTTGATTGTACTCACCATCACCACCTCCTCAGGCAGAGAGTTCTATAGTCTCACTGCTCTTACCGTGAATAATCCTTTTCTATGTTTGTGTACAAACCTTCTTTACTCCAGACGCAGAGGATGCCCCCTCGTCACAGTCACGGTCCTGGGGATAAATAGATGATAGGAGAGATCTCTGTACTGACCCCTGATATATTTATACATAGTTATTAGATCTCCCCTCAGTCGTCTTTTTTCTAAAGTGAATAATCCAGTTTTCATAACCTTTCAGGGTACTGTAGTTGCCCAATTCCAGTTATTACTTTAGTTGCCCTCCTCTGAACCCTCTCCAGCTCTGCTATGTCTGTCTTGTTCACAGGAGCCCAGAACTGTACACAGTACTCCATGTGTGGTCTGACTAGTGATTTGTAAAGCGATAGGACTATGTTCTCATCACGGGCATCTATGCCCCTTTTGATGCAACCCATTATCTTATTGGCCTTGGCAGTAGCTGCCTGACACTGGTTTTTGCAGATTAATTTGCTGTTTATTAAAATTCCTAGATCCTTTTCCATGTCAGTGTTACCGAGTGTTTTACCATTTAATAGGTACGGGTGACTTGCATTATTCCTTCCCATGTCCATAACTTTACATTTGTCATTGTTAAAACTCATCTGCCATTTCTCTGCCCAAGCCTCCAATCTATCCAGATCCCTCTGTAGCAGAAAACTGTCCTCTCCCGTGTAAATTACTTTACACAGTTTAGTGTCCTCTGCAAAAATAGATGTTTTACTGTGCAAGCCTTCTACAAGATCATTAATAAATATATTGAAGAGAATAGGGCCCAATACTGACCCCTTAGGTACCCCACTATTGACAGTGACCCAATCTGAGTGTGTACCATTAATAACCACCCTCTGTTTTCTGTCACTCAGCCAGTTACTTACCCACATACAGACATTTTCTCCCAGTCTGAGCATCCTCATTTTATATACTAACCTTTTATGAGGTACAGTGTCAAATGCTTTGGAGAGGTCCAGATATACAACATCCATTGATTCGCCGCTGTCAAGTCTATGAATATTGGCACCACATTTGCTATGCTCCAATCCTGTGGAACATTCCCTGTCAGTATAGAGTCCGTAATTATCAGAAATAAAGGTCTGGCTATGACATCACTTCATTCCCTTAGGATGCGGGGGTGTATGCCATCCGGTCCTGGCGATTTGTCTATTTTAATCTTTTTAAGTCGCTGTTGTTCTTCTTCCTGGGTCAAACAGGGCACTTTTAATGGGGAATTTACTTTTACATTCTGCATTTCATCTGACAGTTTATTTTCCTCAGTGAATATAGTGGAGAAAAAAATATTTAATAGTTTTGCTTTATCCTCGTCGCTCTCTGCAACAACCCGCTCATTGCTATGTAGAGGGCTGACTCCTTCAGATTTATATTTTTTACTATTTATATAATTGAAGAACATTTTAGGGTTAGTTTTACTCTCTTTGACAATTAATCTCTCGGTCTCTAGTTTGGCAATTTTGTCCCAGTTAGTTAGGCGTATGGCCTCGCTTAGTTGGCTAAATTTAGCTTTTTTGAAGTCTGGTATTTTTGTTCCTCCCTTTAGAAACTCTTGTTTGAAGGATAATTGGAAGGTTATTACTTTATGGTCACTATTTCCTAGGTGTCCCCCAACCTGCACATCTGTTGTTCTATCAGGTCTATTGGTTAATACTAAGTCCAGTATGGCCGTCCCTCTAGTGGGGTCCTGAACCAGTTGGGAAAGGTAATTGTCTTTGGCTATTGCCAAGAACCTGTTTCCTTTTTGGGATGTACAACTTTCAGTTTCCTAGTCTATATCTGGGTAGTTGAAGTCCCCCATAATAATGTCGTCATTATGATTTGCCGTCTCGTCTATCTCGTTTAGTAATTGATTTTCGGTGGACTCTGGTATATTAGGTGGTTTATAATAAACTCCTATTAGTAATTTATTATTGTTTTTTGCTCCATGTATTTCTACCCACAGTGACTCCACATGTTCATGTCCCTCACAGATGTATTCTCAAATTCCGGGTTTTAGACAGGACTTCACATAGAGGCAGACCCCTCCACCTCTCCGGTTTTGACGATCCTTTCTAAACAGATTGTAACCTTTTATATTAACTACCCAGTCATCGCTATCATCCAGCCATATCTCAGTTATTCCCACCATATCATAGTCCTGCTCACACATCACTAATTCCAGTTCACCAGTCTTGTTAGTCAGACTTCTGGCATTAGTATACATACATTTGAGAGGTTTATGTGTATTTTTTTACCCTACATCTTTCATTCTGAGTAGAGATGAGCCAACACCTGGATGTTCGGGTTCGAGAAGTTTGGCCGAACTTCCCGAAAATGTTCGGGTTCAGGATCCGAACTCAACCTGAACTTTATCAAATGGGGAGAAAAAAGACTGGATCGCACATCCACAATGCTTAACCTTTGATAAACGCTCTTCAGCTAAATACTATGATACTAAGCCCCCATATCGCATGCAGATAGTGGAGACATTAGTTTACATTTTGATCAAAAGGATCAAACATGCCACAGGCGGTTTTAATTAATTAGCAGGAGACTGTTAATCTTCCTTCTTGTTTATTCCTGGCATCAGCACTCCTCCCACATGCCACAGGCAGTTTTAATTAATTAGCAGGAGACTGCATAAGAGTGTGAGTGACCTACTAGTGTTAGTCCTGGTTTCTGTTAGTACTGAGCAGGTTGCATTAGGCTCCTGTTCAGACGGTGCTATGCTGCATGGTGGCATCTGTTGTCGTGGTGCTTTTCTGGCTGGCCTGCGTAGCTGCGGCCTGCTGGGATGGTGCCACGTGTCGCCATGCAGCATGGCGCCTCCGTCAGATTATGGACAGAGTAGATACCTGCTCTAGGAGACAACCGTGACGTTGGTGAGTGGGCTTACTACCTTTTGATCAAAATGTAAACTAATGTCTCCACTATCTGCATGCGATATGGGGGCTTAGTATCATAGTATTTAGCTGAAGAGCGTTTATCAAGGGTTAAGCATTGTGGATGTGCGATCCAGTCTTTTTCTCCCCATTTGATACATGTTAATCTTCCTTCTTGTTTATTCCTGGCATCAGCACTCCTCCCACATGCCACAGGCGGTTTTAATTAATTAGCAGGAGACTGCATAAGAGTGTGAGTGACCTACTAGTGTTAGTCCTGGTTTCTGTTAGTACTGAGCAGGTTGCATTAGGCTCCTGTTCAGACGGTGCTATGCTGCATGGTGGCCTCTGTTGTCGTGGTGCTTTTCTGGCTGGCCTGCGTAGCTGCGGCCTGCTGGGATGGTGCCACGTGTCGCCATGCAGCATGGCGCCTCCGTCAGATTATGGACAGAGTAGATACCCGCTCTAGGAGACAACCGTGACGTTGGTGAGTGGGCTTACTACCTTTTGATCAAAATGTAAACTAATGTCTCCACTATCTGCATGCGATATGGGGGCTTAGTATCATAGTATTTAGCTGAAGAGCGTTTATCAAGGGTTAAGCATTGTGGATGTGCGATCCAGTCTTTTTCTCCCCATTTGATACATGTTAATCTTCCTTCTTGTTTATTCCTGGCATCAGCACTCCTCCCACATGCCACAGGCGGTTTTAATTAATTAGCAGGAGACTGCATAAGAGTGTGAGTGACCTACTAGTGTTAGTCCTGGTTTCTGTTAGTACTGAGCAGGTTGCATTAGGCTCCTGTTCAGACGGTGCTATGCTGCATGGTGGCCTCTGTTGTCGTGGTGCTTTTCTGGCTGGCCTGCGTAGCTGCGGCCTGCTGGGATGGTGCCACGTGTCGCCATGCAGCATGGCGCCTCCGTCAGATTATGGACAGAGTAGATACCCGCTCTAGGAGACAACCGTGACGTTGGTGAGTGGGCTTACTACCTTTTGATCAAAATGTAAACTAATGTCTCCACTATCTGCATGCGATATGGGGGCTTAGTATCATAGTATTTAGCTGAAGAGCGTTTATCAAGGGTTAAGCATTGTGGATGTGCGATCCAGTCTTTTTCTCCCCATTTGATACATGTTAATCTTCCTTCTTGTTTATTCCTGGCATCAGCACTCCTCCCACATGCCACAGGCGGTTTTAATTAATTAGCAGGAGACTGCATAAGAGTGTGAGTGACCTACTAGTGTTAGTCCTGGTTTCTGTTAGTACTGAGCAGGTTGCATTAGGCTCCTGTTCAGACGGTGCTATGCTGCATGGTGGCCTCTGTTGTCGTGGTGCTTTTCTGGCTGGCCTGCGTAGCTGCGGCCTGCTGGGATGGTGCCACGTGTCGCCATGCAGCATGGCGCCTCCGTCAGATTATGGACAGAGTAGATACCCGCTCTAGGAGACAACCGTGACGTTGGTGAGTGGGCTTACTACCTTTTGATCAAAATGTAAACTAATGTCTCCACTATCTGCATGCGATATGGGGGCTTAGTATCATAGTATTTAGCTGAAGAGCGTTTATCAAGGGTTAAGCATTGTGGATGTGCGATCCAGTCTTTTTCTCCCCATTTGATACATGTTAATCTTCCTTCTTGTTTATTCCTGGCATCAGCACTCCTCCCACATGCCACAGGCGGTTTTAATTAATTAGCAGGAGACTGCATAAGAGTGTGAGTGACCTACTAGTGTTAGTCCTGGTTTCTGTTAGTACTGAGCAGGTTGCATTAGGCTCCTGTTCAGACGGTGCTATGCTGCATGGTGGCCTCTGTTGTCGTGGTGCTTTTCTGGCTGGCCTGCGTAGCTGCGGCCTGCTGGGATGGTGCCACGTGTCGCCATGCAGCATGGCGCCTCCGTCAGATTATGGACAGAGTAGATACCCGCTCTAGGAGACAACCGTGACGTTGGTGAGTGGGCTTACTACCTTTTGATCAAAATGTAAACTAATGTCTCCACTATCTGCATGCGATATGGGGGCTTAGTATCATAGTATTTAGCTGAAGAGCGTTTATCAAGGGTTAAGCATTGTGGATGTGCGATCCAGTCTTTTTCTCCCCATTTGATACATGTTAATCTTCCTTCTTGTTTATTCCTGGCATCAGCACTCCTCCCACATGCCACAGGCGGTTTTAATTAATTAGCAGGAGACTGCATAAGAGTGTGAGTGACCTACTAGTGTTAGTCCTGGTTTCTGTTAGTACTGAGCAGGTTGCATTAGGCTCCTGTTCAGACGGTGCTATGCTGCATGGTGGCCTCTGTTGTCGTGGTGCTTTTCTGGCTGGCCTGCGTAGCTGCGGCCTGCTGGGATGGTGCCACGTGTCGCCATGCAGCATGGCGCCTCCGTCAGATTATGGACAGAGTAGATACCCGCTCTAGGAGACAACCGTGATGTTGGTGACTGGGCTTACTACCTTTTGATCAAAATGTAAACTAATGTCTCCACTATCTGCATGCGATATGGGGGCTTAGTATCATAGTATTTAGCTGAAGAGCGTTTATCAAGGGTTAAGCATTGTGGATGTGCGATCCAGTCTTTTTTCTCCCCATTTGATACATGTTAATCTTCCTTCTTGTTTATTCCTGGCATCAGCACTCCTCCCACATGCCACAGGCGGTTTTAATTAATTAGCAGGAGACTGCATAAGAGTGTGAGTGACCTACTAGTGTTAGTCCTGGTTTCTGTTAGTACTGAGCAGGTTGCATTAGGCTCCTGTTCAGACGGTGCTATGCTGCATGGTGGCCTCTGTTGTCGTGGTGCTTTTCTGGCTGGCCTGCGTAGCTGCGGCCTGCTGGGATGGTGCCACGTGTCGCCATGCAGCATGGCGCCTTCGTCAGATTATGGACAGAGTAGATACCCGCTCTAGGAGACAACCGTGACGTTGGTGAGTGGGCTTACTACCTTTTGATCAAAATGTAAACTAATGTCTCCACTATCTGCATGCGATATGGAGGTTAGTATCATAGTATTTAGCTGAAGAGCGCATATCAAGGGTTAAGCATTGTGGATGTGCGATCCAGTCTATTTTTTCTCGCCATTTGATATGTTTATGCATACTCATACTCATTGAACATGCATAGCTAGAGGACAAGGCTAACACAAAAATCAGTGCAGGGTGAGGACTGAAACATCTTCATCCTCAGTCACACTGCAGAGCATAGTAAACTGCATGTTTGACAAGCATCAAGCACATGGATGACTATTAAATGCTTTTAGACCTGCCTTGTAAAAGTAAAATCGGGGACTGTTTTCTTTCTGCCGAAAGGGAGGCACAATTGTATTACCACCATGCAATCTGTTCTCAGCTTGGCACAACTTTCAACAAGCAGGTGCTTGCTATTTGCATATGTGACCAAGAGGCCCCTCTCTACTTCCACTAGCCCTTCCAGTAGGCCTCTACTTAGGCCTTGTGAAGAGTCCCAGGCCTGCCAAAGCAGACTGCCGTTAAGCTGTAAGAAACAAACACAGGCCTGAACAGCAATCCACATAGGCATGTACCTATAATATATCATGTACCTACAACGTTACCCCAAACTGGAGAACCAACACATGCTCGATATAGTATAACATATATCCAAACTTCATTACATCATATACAATGCCAGAACACCCGTCACTAATTCACCCCCAAAAAGAGATGTTCCACATGTCACAAGTAGTCAAATCAGATGGACTTACGAGAGGGAATCACTTATCCACATACAAATAATAAAGTTCATAGTCACATAGTTATAGGGGCATTGAATCAAGCCCCACTACATTCAATAACAGTGTGGAATAACATTGTCTATCTAGTACATACCACAGGACATGATTTGGGGTGTAACCACTGGTGTGTGTAACCAAAAAACCTTTGCCTCGCGTTTCGCTGCTGCTTCGTCAGGAGGTTGTAAGAAGTAACCAGGAAACCCCACCTTATAAGTGCTAGAAGTGCCGCCCAAATAAACTAGGTAAATACCTACAAATGTGTCTTCCGGCTGTTGGGTTTTACATAGCGCATCACACTCTGGTGATGCGCGCCACAGACAACAAATGAGAGTGCCGTCTCGTCAGGAGGAGGGGTGGACCGCACGCCATGCGTTCCAGCCAGCCGCCCAAGGAGACAGTTCTGGAGCTCCCATGTGACCCGGCACACAGCGCACCACGGCGATGCACTACAACAGCCAGCAGGGTAACCAAGCAACCCCATGACCACGGGACAGACGCACCTACATCGTAGCAGTGTAATGCATATAAGTAGGAAACCGGAACTAATGAACAGAAAAGAAAAAGGGAAGTACCCCCACAATTATGTTACAAATAATATATCAGTGAGCATAATATCCACCATGATTAATACAGGAAAACACACATAAATATATATTACAATTCACAATAAGTGCACACAGTGTAATAATAAATACAAAACATGTGCTATATTCCAAAATACATACAAGATGACAGCAGTGATAACAATCGGAAAAAAACAAATACAAAAAAGTGTAATTCATCAATAAAGTACCAGCATAAATAATGAATTAATAGATAGACCTCATAACGTGACTAAAGTGCTTAGTGCAGTGCAAAACATAAATAAGGTACAAATAGATGTACAGACAATAAATCAGTGTACATATATAAATATACAAATTCATCTGTTTTTAAAATATAAAAATAAAAATACATCCAAACATAAAAGAAAAAATGACATCCAAATATTATAAATATAATTCACATAAAAATTCATCAAATATTAAGTCCCTTCACACCACTCACGTCCGGCTAGGTCCAATCCCCAATATACAAAATACCCTCAGCACTCCAATAAATGGTAGGACACAGCTGGCTACAAAAACACAAATACAACATATTAGAAATAGAATAGAAAAATAAAATACGTAAAAAAAATTATAGAAAGGATTTGAAACAAAGGGCCTCATTCAAACGGTACAGGGGTCACTGTATTGAGCAGGACCATCCATCTCGTCTCTTTTTGGAGGAGACATTGTTTTATGTCACCTCCCCTAATCCCTAACCTTGCCCGGTCTATTCCTATAAACTTTAATTTCTTAAGTTTATCTTAGTCGGTCACTTCACCTGCAGCTCTGATGTCACAAATGTGCTCAAGCACACAAACTTTGAGTGCCCTAGTGGTCATCCCAATATAGATCAGACCACATGGCCACTCCGCATAGTACAGTAGATCACTGCTTCTGTTCGACACGTGATGTGATGAACAATTTTGTATTCTTTTGTACCATCAGAGTCCATAAACCTATCAGTCCTAATCATGTAGCGATACGCGGTGCAGTGACCACATGAAAATGATCCCCATTGTGGGCCCTTATCCCCTAAGAGACCGTTTTTTACCGGAGCTACATAGTGACTATGTGTCACCATGTCTTTCAGGATCTTCCAGTGTTTCTGCAGAATGGCCTGCTGTTGTCTCCACTAAGTAATAAATGTAGTCACAAATCTGGGATAATTGTCCCCCCTTTTCTCTTTACATTGGCCATTACCTAGTAGATTTTCTCTAGAGAGATTCTTTGCTTTTAAATAGCCCCTGTTAATTTCTCTTTGGTTGTACCCCCTCTCTTAAAAACGCAGTGAAAGGTCAGCCGACTGTCTCTCAAACCGGGCATCATTGAAACAAATTCTCCTAGCCCTACAGAACTGACCCACAGATATTGCTCTAGCAACCTGCGGATGATGAGAGGAGGAGGAATGCAGTAAGGCAGGGATGCTCAACCTGTGGCCCTCCAGCTGTTATAAAACTACAACTCCCACAATGCCCTTCTGTAGGATGATAGCTGTAGGCTGTCAGGGAATGATGGGAGTTGTAGTTTTGCAACAGCTGGAGGGCCGCAGGTTAAGCATGCCTGCAGTAAGGAGTTCAAAGACGTGGGTTTCCTATACATATCAAACCCTAATCCACCGTCTTCCTCGACCAGAATCATCAGGTCAAGGAACTCCACACACCTTGTACTGTATTTCCACGTTAATTTGATGTTGAGATCATTAACGTTCAGGGTCTGCAAAGACTACTCCAGATGAGCCCTGCCAGATGAACAAAATATCATCAATATATCTCAACCACGAGACTACGGCATCATGACCTTGCGTATTCATGACAGACTCCTTCTCCTACAGCCCCAGGAACAGATTAGAATATGAGTGTGCACAAATCACCCCCATAGCTGTCCGCCGGAGCTGCAGGAAGACCTGAAATACATGGTGATATGTAGTCACTATGTAGCTCCTGGGAAAAGTGGTCTCTTCGGGGACAAGGGCCCACAATGGGGATCATTTTCATGTGGTCACTGCACCGCATGTCGCCACATGATTAGGACTGATAGGTTTATGGACTTTGATGGTATAAAAGAATACAAAATTGTTCATTACATCATGTGTCGAACAAAAGCAGTGATCTACTCTGCAGAGTGCCCGTGTGGTTTGATCTATATTGGGATGACCACTAGGGCACTCAAAGTTTGTGTGCTTGAGCACATTCGTGACATCAGAGCGGCAAGTAAAGTGACCGACCAAGATAAACTTAAGAAATTAAAATCCATTGTGAAACACTTCCATGATACCCACAACAGTGATCCAAAAGGGATCCGGTTTAGAGGAATAGACCGGGCAAGGTTGGGAATTAGGGGAGGTGACATAAAACGATGTATCCTCCAAAAAGAGATGAGATGGATGGTCCTTCTCAATATGGTGACCCCATACGGTTTGAATGAGGCTCTTAGTTTCAAATCCTTTCTATATTGTTTTTTTACGTATTTTATTTTATTCTATTTCTAATATGTTGTATTTGTGTTTTTGTAGATTGGCAAATTGTTTTTGTAGATTGGGGATTGGACCTAGCCGGATGTCTTTACCTGGATGAAGTCTTGGAGCGAGCGACTAGTGGTGGGTGGTGTGATGGGACTTAATATTTGATTTGAATTTTTATGTGAATTATATTTATAATATTTGGATGTAATTTTTTTCTTTCATATTTGGATGTATTTTTTATATTTTTTTAATAATTTAAACACAGATGAATTTGTATATTTATATATGTACACTGATTTATTATCTGTACATCTATTTGTACCTTATTTATGTTTTGCACTGCACTAAGCACTTTAGTCACGTTATGAGGTCTATCTATTAATTCATTATTTATGCTGATACTTTATTGATGAATTACACTTTTTTTTTGTATTTGTTTTTTTCTGATTGTTATCACTGCTGTCATCTTGTATGTATTTTGGAATATAGCACATGTTTTGTATTTATCATTGCACTGTGTGCACTTATTGTGAATTGTAATATATTTTTCTGTGTGTTTTCCTGTATTGGTGGATATTATGCTCACTGATATATTATTTGTAACATAATTGTGGGGGTACTTCCTTTTTTCTTTTCTGTTCATTAGTTTCCATGAGGTTTCTTACTTATATGCATTATACTGCTATGATGTACTGTAGGTGCGTCTGTCCCATGGTCATGGGGTTGCTTGGTTACCCTGCTGGCTGTTGTAGCGCATCACTGTGGTGCGCTGTGCACCAGGGTCACATGGGAGTGCCGGAACTGTCTCCTTGGGCGGCTGGCTGAAGTGCATGGCGTGCGTTCCACCCCTCCTCCTGACGAGTAGGCGCTCTCATTTGTTGTCCGTGATGCGCATCACCAGTGTAATGCGCTATGTAATACCCAACACCAGAAAGACACATTTGTAGGAATTTACCTAATTTATTTGGGCGACACTTCTAGAACTTATATGGTTGGGTTTTCTGGTTACTTCTTACAACCTCCTGACGAAGCAGCAGCGAAACGCGCGTTGAGAGTTTTTGATGACACGCCAGTTTTTACACCCCTAATAATGTCCTGTGTGCATGTACTAGATAGACAATGTTATTCCACACTGTTATTGAATGTAGTGGGGCTTGATTCAAGGCCCCTATAACTATGTGACTATGCACTTTATTATTTGTATGTGGATAAGTGATTCCCACTCTGGACTTTGAGTGTGGATCCCATCTGATTTGACTACTTGTGACATGTGGAACATCTCTTTTTGGGGGTGTATCAGTGACAGGTGTTAGGAATTAGTGATGAGCGGCAGGTGCCATATTCGATTTCGACGAAATTCGCGAATATTCGAATGAATATTCGTTTCATATTCGTCGAAATCGAATATTCGTCATTTTTTCTAGTTATCGCGATTAACATGCGATTTAAATAATCGCATATTGCGATTTGTACTTAAGGCTACTTTCCTATTGGTTTCATATCTAGAATTAGCGAGGATGACGAATATGACGAATGTATTCGTCTATTCCTCAAAACGAAGATAACGAAGTATTCTACATCTTCGCTTTAGCTACCTATTCGTCAACTTCGCTAATTCTAGCAATCAAATAGGAAGGTTGACTATAGAGACAGCTGTGTTAAATTCGCTATGCGATTTTTTTTTTTAATAAATAGAATACTTATAATAATTTTATCAAGTAATATAATTATTGTATTAAAAAATAAAAATCGCATAGCTAATTTAACACAGCTGTCTGGTAAGTCAACCTTCCTATTTGATTGCTAGAATTAGCGAATAGCTTAAGTTGACGATGACGAGATCGAATAGGTAGCTAAACGAAGATGTAGAATACTTCGTTATCTTCGCTTTGAGGAATATGACTAATACATTCGTCATATTCGCTATTCGCCAATTCTACCAAGCCAACCATAACTTCTGTGCTCATGGAGCGTCCCCATCACCATGGGAACGTCTCCATATACTAAAATGTACTGTCGGATTTGAGGAATTACGTTGAAATCGCAATGCGATTAATTCAAGTTATATTAATCGCATTGCGATTTCAACTTAGAGCTGGGTTTATAATGGGTCAGCTTGCTAGAATTAACGAAGTTAACGAATATGGAATATAGCAGCAGTGCTAAGTTGAAATCGCGATGCGATTAATTTAACTTAAAGTATTCGCATTACGATTTCAACTTAGCACTGCTAGTGCTATATTCCATATTCGTTAATTCTAGCCTATGTAAGATAGCAGTGCTAAGTTGTAATCGCAATGCGATTAATATAACTTGAATTAATCGCATTGCGATTTCAACGTAATTCCTCAAATCCGACAGTACATTTTAGTATATGGAGATTCTCCCATGGATGGGGACGCTCCACATGAGCACGGAAGTCGGCAGAAGCGGCAACGGGCACTGACTAGAGCAGCCAGGAAGCCAGGAATCCTCAGGACAGGTAAGAACTACTTTTGGGAAGTAGGAAAGAAAAAAATATAACTAAAAAAAAAAAAAAAAAAAAAAAAACGAATATTCGAAATAGCGAATTTATAGCGCTATATTCGAAATATTCGCGAATTAGCGAAGTGCCGATATTCGCTAAAAAAATTCGCTTTTCGAATATTCGCGCTCAACACTATTAGGAATCTGGCATTTCTCTATGTCTGACGCCTTTTTAGGTACTCTGAATATGTACTGTGGATTGTATATGATATAATAAAGTTTGGATATATTTTATACTATATCGGGCATGTGAGCGTGCCTGCTAAGCTTTGCCTGCAGCATGGCTTAACAGGAAGTCTGTAAAATTGAATGTATAATCGTATTCTGTTTGCAGTATATGATGTAAACCATCCAAAGAGAAAATATTCAAGTCCTCTATGGGGACTAAAAATTACAGTTAAAAAAATCTAATGGAATGGAAAAAAATAACAAATGAAAAAAAATTACCACCACCTTTTCCAATTTTAAATGTGAAAATAATAAAAATGTAATAATTATTGATATTGCCATGTCTGAAAATGTGAAAACTATTAAAATATGAATATTTATTGTTCTTGGTGAATACTGTACCACAAAATATTTGAAATTGCTTATTTGCTACAAACATTTGAATTAAAAGTAATGAAAATTTTATATGTACCCTAAAAATGGATGTAATAAATCTACAGTTCTTCCTCCAAAAAATGAGCCCTCACACAACTATTTAGACAAATACAAAATGTTATAGGTCTTTTTAAAGAAGTAAAACATAATAAAAAAAACATTATATATCTATCTATTTGGTATTGTTCGTACTAACATTTTTAGTGTACAGTAAACACCATAAAAAGAAAACTAAAAAAAAAAAAAACATGGCGGAATCATGTTTTATCTTCCAGTTTAATCCCTTAAAATATTCAAATACTATGGTAATTTTAATGGTGGCACTGCAAAAAAAAAAAAAAAGTGGAAAAAAACAAAATAATATGCAAAATGCAAAAATAAAAAGTATAAAAACGCAACGAAAATTGTCCTGGTCCTTAAGAGGATAAACTGGTTTTATTGAATTATTAAGTGAGACGAATACATAATCAAACACTTGGGAGTTTTCTTTAGAATTATTTGTATGTATGTACATTATTTTCATACCTTACTCACATTAGATATTTCTTTATCCTTGACATTCATTTTTGGATTAATACCTATTCTCCTAGCTCTCAGCTCTCTGGTGGTCTTGCTGATAATATATCACAGCAGTATAGTCAGTTTGTTGGCCCGGTGAAAGGGAACTTAAGCACCACTGGTGGATTTTTATACACACAATGAAGGCTAGGTGCCAGGTAGAAGAACTCCGGGGAGATATCTCGGCTATTGTCTGATGAGTCTCTAGTGTTTCAGTCAATGGAGAAAGGTAAAAATAAATCATTTGCAGCTTATACATTACCTGAAGTCAATTGTTTAGCATTTATTAAGCATAGCTATTATTTGAGCTAATCGAAGTGTCCGTGGTGGACTTCGAACCGGAGTTAAGGGAATATTCGATTCGCTGCAAAGCTGAATTTCCTCGCTTTTCGTGGTAACAAATCAATTTTCCCCAAAATGGCATTAAAAAAAACGACAACATATAATTCATCACAAAGTAAATTTCTTTGTGAAATTCGTCGAAACAGCCAAATCGAATTTTTGAAAACTTCGCTCATCTCTAAGGGCTTATGCACACGACTGCATGTACTTTTTGGTCCGCAATAAACAGATCTGCAAAAAATACTGTTGACGTCCGTGTGCATTCCGTATTTTGTGGAACGGAACAGCTGGCCCCTAATAGATCAGTACTATCCTCGTATGTAATACGGACAATAATAGGACATATTTTTTTGCGGAACGGACATACAGAAACGGAGTGCACACTGACTAACTTCAGATTTTTTTGCCGACCCATTGAAATAAATAGTTCCATTAAAAATACGGAATGGACACTGAAAGAAAATACTTTTGAGTGCATGAGCCCTAATAATTATACATTACAGCATTATAAAAACTAAAGTTTAAATATCATGAAACTATGTAACACTTTACATAACACTTGGGGGGTCATTTATCAAACTTTCCAGATTCCACCTGTCATTTTCCAAAGGATCTGTCAAAAATGAAATGTGGAATCTGATTGTTTGCGCTGGGCAACTAAGCCAGTTCTAATTTACTATATACCAGTTTGATAAATGCCCCTCTTGGTCTGTAATAAAATATCCTACATAGAAGCTTTTGTCTTATTGTAATGGATTCTTCATGTATGAACTATATGGCCAAAACTACACCACACCAAAAGAAAACAAACGTATAGGATAGTAGTAAGATGAATAACTTGTTTCAGTTTGTTTCAAGTTTGAGAAGTTTTTCAAAAAGTTCATTTGGGACCCAAATTGATTGTACTCAAACCAAAATTGCTCCTATTGACCTGGAAATGGGTATTCGACACCCTCTAGTCTCCTAGGACTCCGAATTTTTAGGGAAACATTTTCACTATTTGTTACATTTTTAAGAATTTTTGCTCTTACTCCCCCCCCCCCCACTACTGTAAGCTCTTGAACGCAATAGCAAATAATGTCAGAGTAAGGGATCATGAACACAAATGTGTTTTGCGGTCTGCAAATTACAGATACACAAAGCACGGAAGCCGCCTCTGTGCTTTCCGCAATTTGCGGAACGGAACGGGTGGCCCATTATAGAAATGTCTATTCCTGTCTGCAAAACGGAGAAGAATAGCACATGCTCTATGATTTTTACGGGACCAAGGAGAGGAGCAACAGATGCGGACAGCACGCGGCTCGGATGACGAACCAAAACACGTTTGTGTCAATGCGCCATTACACTTTCTTCAATCACAACGGGAGAGGACAGCCTCTCCATGATCAAGTGGATTAGATGAGTATAGACTTTTTTTAAAATCTCTGATTAAGCCCCGGAGCACTAGTGTTGATCGAGTATCAAAATGCTTGGGTGATCTGGTGCTTGAGTAGAACACTTTGAGATGCTCGGGTGCTCTAAAAACACCCGAGCACAATAGAAGTCAATGGGAAAACCAGGGCATTAAACCAGGCACCCCCTGCTCTGAAGAGAGGAGGGTGTCTGATTCACAGGAAAAGGTCAGAAATTGATGGAAATACCACTGAAATGGTTTGGGAACGGCATGGAGAGGATGTCTGGATGCAACTTGGACTCCCAGGTCGCTGCTGGGAACGATGTTGTCCGAGAAGTATGCCACTTTTACAGACTGAAAATAATACTCACAAAACCGAAGATAAAATAGATTTTAGAGGAAAAATTGTTAGGAAACATTCTTTCCTGTATATTTACTTGTATATAAAGTGCAAGTGATGCCAAAAATTACAAAGAAGAGGCACTCCGATAAAACCTGTATATCACATAAAGGAGGGGCTCATTCACATTGTGGTACATTTGTTAAGGTATTGAGACCCCTACACTCATAAGGCCTATGCACTAAGTTAAAGGGCTGCCAAAAATTACAAGAAACCGGCACCCCAATACAACCTTTATTACACATAATGAAGGGCATCATACACACCCTTGAAAAATTATGATTCATGGCCTGGTGGTGATTCTCAAAAACATTAGAAGCAAGGGCCTGCTGGTGACCCTCTAAAACATTAGGTGCGAGTGCCTGCTGCTGATCTGACCATCTAAAACATTAGGGGCTAGGGCCTGCTGCTGATCTGACCATCTAAAACATTATGGTCGAGGGCCTGCTTGTGACCCTCTAAAACATTTGGGGTGAAGGTCTGCTGCTGAGCTGACCCTCTAAAACATTAAGAGCAAGAGCCTGCTGGTGACCCTCAAAAACATTAGGAGCGAGGGCCTACTGCTGATCTGATCATCTAAAACATTAGGGGTGAGGGTCTGCTGGTGACCATCTAAAACATTAGGGGCGAGTGCCTGCTACTGAGCTGACCCTCTAAAACATTAGGGGTGAGAGCCTGCTGCTGATCTGACCTTCTAGAACATTAGGGGTGAGAGTCTGCAGCTGAGCTGACCCTCTAAAACTTTAGGAGCAAGGGCATGCTGGTGACCCTCTAAAACATTAGGGGCAAGGGCCTGCTGCTGATCTTACCATCTAAAACATTAGGGATGAGGGTCTGCTGGTGACCCTCTAAAACATTAAGGGTGAGGGTCTGCCCTTTAGCAGACCCTCTAAAACATTAGGGGTGAGGGCAGCCTAATAAGCATGTTGATTTGATGGAGGAGGAGGAAGAGAAAAGTAAGACTGAACCATATACCCTGTTTTGTGGTCGAATTTAAAGTGCCTTTATGTTCAGCCGCTTTCCTCTAATGAAGTAGAGAAGTCAGCTGCAATCCAGGTCTTACTTTTGATAAGAGTTGACCTGTCAGCATTTTCAGTTGACAGGCGGATACGCTTATCAGTTATTATGCCAGCAGCACTAAATTCCCGCTCTGACAAAACGCTGGTGGCAGGGCAGGCCAGGACCCCCAAGGCGTAGAGCGCCAGTTCGTGCCACATGTCAAGCTTGGACACCCAAGAGTTGTAAGACACAGAGGGATTTCTAAGGACGCTGACACGGTCTGCTACATACTCCTTCACCATCTTCCAAAACTTTTCCCTCCTTGTGACTGTAGGCTGCGCAACAGGGTGAGGGGTCTGGCAGGGTGTCATGAAACTGGCCCAGGCCTTAAAGAGTGTTGCCCTGCCTTTGTTGGAACTACTGTGTGTACCCCTAGTCTCCCCTCCTCGGTTGCCCAAGGAACTACGTACTCTGCCAACAGTGTTGTCAGATGGAAATTTTTGGAGCAATTTTTCCACAAGGACCTTTTGGTATTGCACCCTTTTGCTAGTCCTCTCCACCATAGAAATGAGACATGAGAAGTTCTCTTTGTAGCGGGGGTCGAGAAGGGTGAACAACCAGTACTCGGTGTTTTCCAAAATGCGTATAACGCGAGGGTTACGGGAAAGGCAGCCTAACATGGAGTCAGCCATGTGTGCCAGAGTCCCAACAGACAAGACTTCACTGTCCTTATTAGGAGGATGACTCTCAATCTTCTCAACCTCTTCCTACTCTTCTGCCCCTCCACACTAAACAGATGGAATAAACCTTCTATAGGTACTACCGTCTGTAGCGGAGGCAAATGTCTCCTGCTCCTCCTCATCATCCAATTTGCGCCAAGAAGACGAACTGAGGGTGGTCTGGCTATCACCCTATGTACTGTCTTCCCCCATTTCCACCTCTTTCACATGCAAAGCGTTCTCCTTCATTGTGAGCAGCGATCATTTCAGTAGACACAGAAGTGGGATGGTTACGCTGATAATAGCGGCATCGCCGCTTACCATCTGTGTTTATCCCTCAAAGTTGCATAAAACCTCACATAGGTCAGACATCCATGCCCACTCGTCGTTTGTGAAGAGCGAAAGCTGACTGGAAAGGCAATGACCATGTTGTAGCTGGTATTCCACTACTGCCCTCTGCTGCTCACAAAGTCTGACCAACATGTGGAAAGTGGGGTTCCAGCGTGTGCTCATGTTGCACAACAGTCGGTGAGCTGGCAACTGCAAGCGCTGCTGCATGGTTGCCAGACCAGCGGCAGCTGTCGATGACTTTCAGAAACAGGCACACATTCGGCGCACCTTCACCAGTAGCTCAGGCAAATTGGGGTAGGTTTTGAGAAACCGCTGAACCACTAAGTTGAACCTGTGGGCTAGGCATGGTATGGAAATTATGGCTATTATCAGACACAACCATGCCAGGTTGTAGATTAAGTGGTGAGAGACACAGCTCAATCTGGTCCCTTATACCCTGCCATAGCTCTGGGGTGGTGTGCTGTTTGTCACCTAAGCAAATTAGTTTTAGCACGGCCTGTTGACACTTCCCCACTGCAGTGCTACACTACTTCCAGCTACTAACTGATGGCTGATGGGTGCTGCAAGATGAGAATTCAGAGGTGGAAGTGGAGTAGCAGGTGGAGGAGTAGAAAGGGGAGTTACAGCCACTAAAGTAGGTGGTAGCGTAAATCCTGATGAAAGTAGGGCCCGCAATCCTTGGTGTCGGCAGCACCTGTGCCATCCCAGGGTACGACTCGCTCCCGGCCTCCACTTCACCCAGTGTGCCGTTACGGAAATGTAGCGTCCCTGGCCAAAAGCACTTGTCCATGTGTCAGTCTTTAAGTGGACCTTCCCAATAACTGCGTTGATCAGGGCACGAGTGATGTTACGGGACATATGCTGGTGTTAGGCGGGGATGGCACCCCGGGCAAAATAGTGGCGGCTGGGGACTGAGTAACGAGGGATGGCCGCCGCCATCATGCTGTGGAATGCCTCAGTATCCACAAGCCTAAATGGCAACATTTCCAGGGCCAGCAATTTGAAAAGGTGTGCATTTAATGCTATGGCCTGTGGGTGGGTGGCTGGCTATTTGCACTTTCATTCAAAGGCCTGGGGTATGGACATCTGTATCCTGCGCTGGGACACAAGTGGATGTGCTAGATGATGGTGCTTGCGAAGGTCCAGGTGCAGGGTGGGAGGCATCCGGGCCTGCGTCTTTTACAGGGGATTGGCCAGCATGTAACACAGGGGAAGAGGAGGCAGTGGTGTGATCCGCAGACACAGATTGTGGACCCAGGCATTCGGCCCACCTATTAGGGTGCTTTGATGCCACGTGGCAGATCATGCTGGTGGTGGTGAGGTTGCTAGTGTTCACACCCCTGCTCATTTTGGTATGGCACAGGATGCAAATGACAATTTGTTTATCATCCGCGCTTTCCTCAAAAAAGCGCCAAACTGCGGAACACCTACCCCTTGTCAAGGGAGATTGCTGCAAGGGGATCTCCGGAGTACAGTTTAGTGTGGCTTGCCTTCTCCCTTTTGCCCCCACTACCTCTTCCAGCCTGTTGTGGTGCAGGGGATCCCTCTCCCTCTGTACTGCTGTCCTTGCTCGGCTTTTCACCTTCCCAGGTTGAGTCAGCGATTTCATCGTCCACCACCTCCTCTTCCACTGCCTCACTCTGGTCATCCTCCTGACTTGTTGACCTAACAAGAACCTCACTTATTGACAACTGTGTCTCATTCTCATCGTGAACCTCTTGAGACCCTAATTGTGATTGACTAATTGGCAACTGTGCAACATCATCATCATCCACCTCGTGAAACACTAATTGCCGTTCCCCACCGTCATTTTTTTCTGACTGTGGATGCTCAAGAGTTTGGGAATCAGTGCACAATATTTCCTCATGTCCCTCTTCAAGGGGGCTTGGCGACAGGGCCAAATCAAGCAATGACAATGAAAAGAGCTCCTCGGAATATCCGAGTGTGGGATCACTTGTTTGCCAAAATTTTTTATGGTGGGAGGAAGGAGGATCAGGGTGAGGATTCTGTTGACCAGAATCTTGGCTACAGAGACTGGACTTTGTGGAAGACAGGGTGGTGCTTAACTGACTGTAAGCATTATCTGTTGCAATCCAACCGACCAACTGGTCGCGCTGGTCTGACTTTGAGAGTCTTGTCCTGCGCCGCCCTGCAAACTAGGACATAAAGCTAGGTATTGTGGATGAGTGTGTTTCTTGTGCTCTGGCAGCAGGCACAGTTTCACCGCGTCCAGGACCACGGTCTCTGCATGCACCATCAGCAGAACAGCCAGTTCCCCTGTCCCTTTCTGCTCACCTTCATCATATTAGATGGTATATATGCTTGCAAGTATGTCGCACGTACAGTAGCTCAGGTTTTTTAAGTGTATGCGCAAATAAATTACAGTGAATGTCACAGATATTTGGGATACGGAAACGTTATACAGGAGATGTAGCGAAGGGAATGTTGCTGCTGTCACCAGCAGCTACTAAAAATTTACAGGGAATATCACAGCTATTTTGGATGCCTCACCTAAATTAACCAATCCGGATATGTATATAAAATATTACTTTATTAATGTCAACACATAAAACATAAGATCCTCATAAAAGAGTATAAATAGTACATATAAATATGGCTGGTGATGTAAATAACACGCAGGAAGAGCCCCACACAGGAGATAAAGCACCAATATATAATTCAATGGTATGATGCCATGCATACTCAATAAGGGTCGCTACTGTGATTTAATATATCAATTAAACATATAGTATGCAAATCAAAAGCATGTTTTGCCCATGACAAATAAAACCATAAGTGAAAGGATAGTGCACATAATATTATATCAAAAATATGCCCATCATTGTGCAAGGATGTACCTTATAGCGTAAAGTCACTCCCGTGCCTCCCGCGCACTATCCTTTCACTTATGGTTTTATTTGTGCTGGGCAAAACATGCTCTTGATTTGCATACTATATGTTTAATTGATATATTGATTCACACTAGCGGCCCTTATTGAGTATGCATGGCGTTATACCATTGAATTATATATTGGTGCTTTATCTCCTGTGTGGGGCTCTTCCTGCGTGTTATTTACACCACCAGCCATATTTATATGTACTATTTATACTCTTTTGTGAGGATCTTATGTTTTATGTTTTGACATTAATAAAGTAATATTTTATATACATGTCCGAATTGGTTAATTTAGGTGAGGTTTATGCGGGTTACCGATCTGAGTGGCGGCTACCCAACGTCAAATTTTGTGTATAGCTATTTGGGATGCGCAAACGTTATACAGGAGATGTAGCGCAGGAAATGTTGCTGCTGTCACCAGCGGCGAATAAAAAAATTACACGGAATGTCACAGCTATTTGGTATGTGCAAACGTTATACAGGAGGGATGTAGCGCAGGTAATGTTGCTGCTCTCACCAGCAGCCAAGCAATTTCACGCGATTTAGTGCACCTTGTGCTAATATATTTCGCAGCCAGATAAAACAATAGTCCGCAAAAGAACTGTTGGGTCTCTAACATCTTTCAACACTCAAAGCTCCCTAAAAAAAACACAATTCCTCTCCCTACACTATCTGTCCCTTCTGCTGCAGCTTGCCGAACCACTTGTCATCGGGTGCTATATAGCCAATCACTGTAATGCCAGTAACCAACATGCGTAGCAGCCAACAAACTTGTGGGGAGGAGACTTGAGCATCGAGCTCAAGCACGCGCGATGTTCGGCCGAACCCCACAATGTGCCGACTCCGAGCGTCGCAATGCTCGAGTGAAAAAGGTGTTTGGCCGAGAATGCTCGCCGAACACTACTTAACACCTGAATCTCAGATAGTGATGAGCGGCAGTGGCAGTATTCGAATTTGCGATATTTCACGAATATGTGGTAGAATATTAATCATATATTCGCGAATATTCTCTTGATTAAGAAAAATAGGCAATGTAAAAATTGCATAATGCGAATTCTTAACGCAAAATACAGGCGTGGGTCACTTTGGCTACATTTTTCAAGCTGCTAGAAGTTTCCTGAGTTTATCCTGAGACTAGAGAAAATGGTTGGCACTGCAGAACATTACATTAGCTTTATATGCAGATAAAGTGCTCCAATATATTTGCGATTGTGCAAATTAGAATATTTTTTTCGTACTACGTGCAACTTCACAATGTAGCAGGTCTGACTGATTGGTGCAGTATTGTTGTGAACTTGACATTGCTGCCTTCTATTTGGCCCACAAGCATGAAGCAGGGAGGAATCATGTGTTTAGATGGAAAAAAATTACGAATATTCCAAATTACGAATATATAGCACTATATTTGAAATATTCGTAAATTTTCGAAGTTGCCTTACTCTTGATTTAACCACTTCAGCCCCCTAGTTTAAACAACCTTAATGACCAGGCCACTTTTTACAATTCTGCACTACGCTACTTTCACCGTTTATTGCTCCGTCATACAATTTACCACACAAATGAATTTTACCTCCTTTTCTTCTCACTAATAGAGCTTTCATTTGGTGGTATTTCATTGCTGCTGACATTTTTACTTTTTTTTACAATTTTCACTTTCTGTTGTAATTTTTTTTTTAAACCACATTTCTATATAAATTTTTCTCTAAATGTATTGTTCTACATGTCTTTGATAAAAAAAAATCCAATAAGTGTATATTTATTGGTTTGGGTAAAAGTTATAGCGTTTACAAACTCTGGTGCAAAAAAGTGAATTTCCACATTTTGAAGCAGCTCGGACTTTCTGAGCACCTGTAATATTTCTTCAGATGCTAGAATGTCAGGATAGTATAAATAGTATACCCCCCAAATGACACCATTTTAGAAAGAAGACACCCCAAAGTATTTGCAGAGGGGCATGGTGAGTTCATGTATAATTTCATTTTTTTTCACAAGTTAGCGGAAAATGACACTTTCTGAGGAAAAAAATAATAATAAAGTTTCCATTTCTGCTAACTTCTGCCAAAAAAAACAAAGAAATCTCCCATGAACTCACTATGCCTCTCAGTGAATACCTTGGGGTGTCTACTTTCCGAAATGGGGTCATTTGTGGGGTGTGTTTACTGTTCTGGCATTTTGGGCGGGGCTAAATTGTGAGCAATCTTGTAAAACCTAAAGGTACTCGTTGGAATTTGGGCCCCTTTGCGCACCCAGGCTGCAAAAAAGTGTCACTCATGTGGTATCACCATACTCAGGAGAAGTAGGGCAATGTGTTTTGGGGTGTATTTTTACATATACCCATGTTAGGTGAGAGAAATATCTCTGTAAACTGACAACTTTGTATAAAATCTTTTAACAAGTTGTCATTTACAGAAATATTTCTCACACCCAGCATGGGTATACGTAAAAATACACCCCAAAGCACATCGTCCTACTTCTCCTGAGTATGGCAATACCACAATTGTGACACTTTTTTGCAGCCTGGGTTCGCAAAGGGGCCCTAATTCCAATAAGTATCTTTAGGATTTCACAGGGCATTTTTACGCATTTAGATTCCAGACTTCTTCTCACGCTTTAGGGGCCCCTAAAATGCCAGGACAGTATAAATACCCCACATGTGACCCCATTTTAGAAAGAAGACACCCCACGGTATTCCGTGAGGGGTATGGTGAGTTCATGTAAAATTTTATTTTTTGTCACAAGTTAGTGGAATATGAGACTTTGTGAAAAAAAAATAATAATAATTTCCCCTAACTTGTGCCAAAAAAAAATAAATTCTGTGAACTCGACATGCCCCTCACGGAATACCTTTGGGTGTCTTCTTTCCAAAATGGGGTCACTTGTGGGGTATTTATACTGCCCTGGCATTTTAGAGGCCCTAAAGCGTGAGAAGAAAAATGCGTAAAAATGCCCTGGGAAATCCTAAAGGTACTCATTGGAATTAGGGCCCCTTTGCGCATCTTAGCTGCAAAAAAGTGTCACACATGTGGTATCGCCGTACTCAGGAGAAGTAGGACGATGTGTTTTGGGGTGTATTGTTATATATACCCATGCTGGGTGTGAGAAATATCTCTGTAAATGACAACTTTTAAAAAAATGTTATACAAAGTTGTCAGTTTACAGAGATATTTATCTCACCCAGCATGGGTATATATAAAAATACACCCCTAAACACATTGCCCTACTTCTCCTGAGTACGACGATACCACATGTGTGACACTTTGTTGCAACCAAGATGCGCAAAGGGGCCCAAATTCCAATGAGTACCTTTTAAGTGGGCATTTTTACGCATTTTTCTTCTCACGCTTTAGGGGCCCTAAAATTTCAGGGCAGTATAAATACCCCACATGTGACCCCATTTTGGAAAGAAGACACCCCAAGGTATTCCGTGAGGGGCATGGCGAGTTCATAGATTTTTTTTTTGGCACAAGTTAGCGGAAATTATTTTTTATTGTTTTTTCTCACAAAGTCTCCCTTTCCGCTAACTTGTGACAAAAAGTTCAATTTTTAATGGACTCACTATGCCCCTCAGCGAATACCTTTGGATGTCTTCTTTCCAAAATGGGGTCATTTGTGGGGTGTTCGTACTGTTCTGGCATTTTGGGCGGGGCTAAATTGTGAGCAGCTATGTAAAACCTAAAGGTACTCATTGGAATTTGGGCCCCTTTGCGCACCCAGGCTGTAAAAAACTGTCACTCATGTGGTATCGCTGTACTCATGAGAAGTTGGGCAATGTGTTTTGGGGTGTATTTTCACATATACCCATGTTGGGTGAGAGAAATATCTCTGAAAATTGACAACTTTGTATAAAATTTTTTAAAAAGTTGTCATTTACAGCGATATTTCTCACACAAAGTATGGGTATATATAAAAATACACCCAAAACACATTGCCCTACTTCTCCTGAGTACGGCGATACCACATGTGTGACACTTTTTTGCAGCCAAGATGAGCCAAGGCTGCCCTAAAACCAATGAGTACCTTTAGGATTTCACAGGCCATTTTTACGCATTTGGATTCTCACGCTTTGGGACCCCTAAAATGCCAGGACAGTATAAAAACCCCACAAGTGACCCCATTGTGGAAAGAAGACACCCCAAGGTATTCCGTGAGGGGCATGGCGAGTTCACAGAAAAAAAAAATTTGGCACAAGTTAGCGGAAATTTTTTTTTTTTTTTTACAAAGTCTCATATTCCACTAACTTGTGACAAAAAATAAAATTTTACATGAACTCACCATACCCCTCACGGTATAACTTGGGGTGTCTTCTTTCTAAAATAGGGTCACATGTGAGGTGTTTGTACTGTCCTGGCATTTGAGGGTCTCTGCAATCATTACACGTATGGCCAGCATTAGGAGTTTCTGCGATTCTCCTTATATTGAGCAGACGGGTAATGAGATTTTTTTTTCCGTTCAGCCCCCGGCGCTAAAAAAAAAAAAAAATGAATGACACAGATTTTTTCCTTCGCATCGATTAATGTGGATGAAAAAATCAGTGACTGCGGTGCGGTGGGCTGGGCGCTAGCTACCTAACAAGTAGCTAACTAACTGGTGGTGATAAGGGACCCTTAGGCCCCATTTACACGTCCGCAATTCTGTTTGCGGAACGGAATTGCGGACCCATTCACTTCTATGGGGACAGACTTTGTCCCGCTCGGATCTGGAATTGCGGATCCGCACTTCCGGGTCTGCACTTCCGTTCCGCAAAAATATAGAACATATCCTATTCTTGTTCGCAATTGCGGACAAGAAAAGGCATTTTCTATATAGTTCTGGCAATGTGCGGATCTGCAAAATGCGGAAAGGACATTGCCGGTGTCCGCGGATCCGTGGATCCACGTATCCGTGGATCCGCAAAACACATATGGACATGTGAATGGAGTCTTACAGGGGGGTGATCAGTGACAGGGGGGTGATCAGGGAGTCAAGATGGGGTGATCAGGGGTTAACAAGGGGTTAATAAGTGACAGGGGGGGGGTGTAGTGTGGTGTTTGGTGCTACTTTACATAGCTACCTGGTCCTCTAGTGGTCGATCCCAGCAAATGGGACCACCAGAGGACCAGGTAGCAGGTATATCAGACGCTGGTAACAAAACAGCGTCTTATATACTAGTTTGATGCGATTTATTTTGCATCTACAGCCTGCCAGCGATTGATCATCGCTGGCAGGCTGTGGTACAACTCCTGAGACGCGATCTTCTGTGCCGCCACGTCAGAGAGGAACAGACCTGCCGCCTCCTGGACGCATCCCTGCGTTAGGCGGTTGGCAGGCGGTAAAATTTGCTATTCGAATATTCGCTCTGAACACTAGTCTCAGATGCTGCGATCAGCGTCAAATGCGGCATCTGTGTGGGTGGTGCGATCACTGTTCCCCGTCATTGTGTTCGCTACATAAAATTTCTTGAAGAAGTTCGGTGAAGCTGGTGAATCAATTTTTTTTTAAACTTTGCTCATCTCTAATAGCTATTAAATAATGCATGGCATACAGATTTAACCACTTCCGGACCGGGCCATTTGCCCCCTTTCTCACCAAGCCGAATTTTGCAAATCTGACATATGTCACTTTATGTGGAAATAACTTTGGAAAGCCTTTACTTTTCCAAGCCATTCAGAGACCCTTTATGCATCATGTTAATGGTAAAATTCAGTCAACATGTTTTACCTATATTTATTTTAAAAAATAATAAATTTACTGAGATTTTTTTAAAAAATCACTGTTTTCTAAATTGTAATCTCTCTGCTTTTAAGTGATAACTCATATATTACTTATTAATTAATATTCACCAATGTCTACTTTATGTTGGCATCATTTTGGTAATGTAATTTTATTTTTTAAGATGTTAGAATGTTTAGAATTTTAGAAACAATTTTTAAAATTTTTAAGAAAATTTCAAAAATCTACTTTTTAAGGACAAGTTCATTTCTGAAGTTACTTAGGGGAACTCATATAAAAAAACACCTATAAATTACCACAGTTTAGAAACTGCCCCCTCAAACTATTCTAAACTATTCTATTAGAAACCAGTTTTGAATATAGTAATTCAAAATGGAGGTGAAATTGTTAAATGTTACTTTTTTCAGATTTTACATTTTAATAATTTTTTCCTGTAACACATCAAGGGTTAACAACAAAGCAAACCTTAATATTTATTACCCTGATTCTGCAGTTTGCAGAAACATCCTACATATGGTCATAAACCGCTATATGGGCACACGGCAGGGCTCAGAAGGCAAGGAGCACCATATGGTTTTTGGAGGGCAAATTTTGCTGGAATGGTCTTTAGGCACCATGTTGCATTTGAAAAGACTCTGAGGTACCCCCACAGTAGAAACCCCCAAAAAGTGACCACATTTTGTAAACTACACCACTCAAGTAATTCTAAAGGGGTGTAGTGAGCACTTCACCCAACAGGCGTTTCATCAAATTTTTAAAACTAGGCTGTGAAAATGAAAAATTTTATTTATTTTTTTTACAAGAAAATGGTGCATTATACCCAAACTTCCTTTTTCGCAAGGACAAACAGAGAATATCCCCTTAGAATTTGCTACCCATTTTCACCTGAATACAGTAACACCCCAATTATAATTGTAAACTGTTATTTTGGGGATACGCAGGGCTCAAAAGCAAAGGAACAACATCTGGATTTTCTAGCATATAATATTTTGGGCTTTGTTTTTAAGAGTGATAGCTTTTTAATTATTTTGTTGACCGAGATGCTTAAGTGCTTATTTTTTGCTGGACAAGCTGTCATTTTTATAGGCATCATTGTGGGGTACATTTGGTTTTCTGGTAGCTTTGTATCTAATTTCTTGGGAGTTGAAGTCACAAAAAAGCTGTTTGGTGTAATTTTTCAATTTTTTTTTTACACCTTTCACTTGATATTTTTATAGAGCTGGTCCTTACAGATGCAACAATACCAAATATGTCTATTTTTTTTTTTTTTTTAAGAACTTTTTTAGAAAAAAAATCATGTTTTTGAGTTGAGCCATATTTTTTAATTTTTTTCTGGCTATAGTCTTGTGTGAGGGCTCATTTTTTCAGGATGAAGTGATGTTTTTATTGCTACCATTTTGGGGTACATAAAACTTTTTGATCGATTAACATTATGTTTTTTGGGAGGTGAGGTAACAAAAAATGCTGTTTTGGCGTAATGTTTATTTCTATTTTTCTGTTTACCTGATGGGGTAGATAATGTGATGTTTTTATAGAGCTGGTCCTTATGCATGTGGCAATACTAAATATATATTTTTTTCTGCTTTTTTTTAATTTAAGATTATCATAAATAGTAAATTATCATAAATAGTAAGACAGAAGTAAAGTGCACATCGAATGATAAAACGTGAACATAAACATACATCTTTGGCCTGATACAGATCATACGAAGTTCATATACAGGATCTCCAGAGCAATGTTACGCGAAGCACAAATAATATTTGGTGGCAATCACATTACATATACAGTTGAATCACATTTACAGGAGAGAAAAGCCACGGTGAAAGGTGGGATCGGTGGAAAAACATCTAAGGGTACACATATGTTGTTCTATGTGGTGTTTGGATTGGCCAGGAACAGCCTTCTAGACAAAAACATTCGCACCAGCTAGTTACAATCCCTTCATAGTGTGTTTGCGACAGTGCATAAAAGATAACATTTATTAATTACTGCTAGCAGGAATATATGCTGCCTGAGATGCTAGCACGCCCTGGCTATCAGCCTGCCACTTCAGCCATCGAGCCCAAACCTGTAGATGTTTATCATGAGACAAGGATTCCTAACTAGACATCTCCTCCAACATGCAGATCTCCTGTACTTTATTAATCCAATCTGTCAACCCCAGTGTTTCATTGGTGAGCCAAAACATTGGAATCAGGAGTTTTGCCACAGCTATTAGGGAGGATAGCAAGGAATGTTTGGCGAGAATGAATTTTTCGCTAGGCAAGTTTAACAGAACCACTAAGGGGGTCAGTGGTGACGAGGAGGGGACAATATCCACGATATACTTAGAAATCATGTCCAGAATGAGGTTATCAAGGGGCAAGTCCACCATATATGAATCAGAGTGCCTGTAGACCCCTTACATCTCCAGCACTGGTCTGAGCGTGAGTGGTCCATGGCGTGTAATTTGGCCGGCGTATTGTACCACCTAGTCACCAGTTTGTAGGCGTTCTCTTGGATCCTAATACACCTAGAATATCCATGAGAGTGACATAAGATCTTGTCTACTGTACTGTCATCGAAAGTGATATTCAGATCCATTTCCTATTGGGAGATGAACCAGGGTCTATAAGGACCTGCTTCCTCTAATAATTTATTGTATATCTTAGAAATGGTTCCTTTTTTGCCCATTTGTTGTAGTAAGATCATGTCGTACCAAGTGGGATCAAGTTTGCTAGGGGTGCAAGCTAGATAGTGAGTGCAAACTCTCATAAACTGTGAGTAGTGAATGGATGACCATGGGATGTGAGGAAAATTTGATGTCAAGCTTTGACTAGAAGGGAATATACGTTTTTTTCAAGATATCTCCTACTGCCACAGGACCTACAGTAGCGCCTTCCAAAAGCCTAAGTCATCTTGGAAGCCCTGTATTACTAAGTATGGGACATAGCAAGTGGGAGTGAACAGAGATATGCATGGGGAAGTGCGCAGGAGTGGTGATATTTTGGACCAAGTGTTCAAAACTCCCTGAAATGGGTGCACACCTCCCCTACCTGTGTTGTGATTCCTCACTAATTTAGGATCCCATAAGTTTGCTACACCCTTAAGGCCTAGTAGGCTTCTGGTTACCTGGCAGCCCAGGTTGGCGTTTGTAGGGTTACTAATTTCAGAGTGTAATCTGAGCTGAAGTCCCTCTCCAATTTAGCTATGGATGATTGGGAGATGTTAATACCCAGTGTTGTGCATTTGGAGAGATTGATCTTAAAATTGGACAAGGAGCCGTAAACATCTAATTGTTTTAAAAGAGCCGGTAGCGCCTCTTCAGGGTTAGTCAAAAAGATGAGCATGTCATCTGCGAATGCTGCAACGGTATGCACCTCCCCACCCACTTTAAGCCCCTGAATTGCAGTTGAAGAAGTCTACCAGCTGTGGACCTAGGACTGAGAATTTTTTTTTATAATAAGCTACTGTAAGTCCATCAGGGCCTGGACTCTTACCAGATGGAGTCGAATTTAGAACTTTTTTCACCTCAGCTAGAGTGACAGGGGCCATCAACGATGATTTAGAGGAGTCACTTAAGACCGGTAGATTCAATGTCCTCAGGAAATCTTCTATTTCCCCTCTACGCATTATCCGTATATCTTCCCGTTCCCCCCCTCTAAGGTTATACAGATCGTGATAATAATCCCTAAAGATTTTTGATATTTTTTGGGTATCCGTTATGATAGACCCTTCCTGCGGCTTCATACGTTTGATAAAGACTTGGTCATCTCGTTTTTTGATGAGTGTGGACATTATTTTCCCGCCCCTATTCCCGTGAACATAATGTTTATGTTTAACTTTTAAGTATGCCTTAGACGCCTTAATATTTAACAGCTCCTGTAGTTCTCGTCTCATGGCTCTCAACTCTTCAAGGTCTCTAAGCGCACAAGAGTGTTTATGTGACGATTCTAGGCTAGCTATGAGACCCCCGCGCGATAAATTCCCCTCTGATTACCGCCTTATGCGCCTCCCATATTGTTGCATGGGACATATTGGGTGTTGCATTGGTAGAGAAATATGCTTGTAATTTTTGCGAAATGGAATCTACCCGGGCTTGCGAATCCAGGAGGGTATGATTTAACCTCCAGGTCCATTCCCTACCACACAACTCTGGAAAACAAATGACAAGGGAGACCGGCGCATGGTCAGAGACTGTGATATTGTGGAGTGTAGAGGACTTAACTGCTGGCAAGTACTTGTCCTGCACAAAGAGGTAGTCTAACCTCTGGCATGATTTATGAGGGTTAGACTAAATCGTGTAGTCTCGTCTGTCTCCATGCACCGACCTCCAAACATCACTAAGGTGCAAAGATCTAAGGTGCGTCTGAGCCTACTTGAGAGCTCGGAACGAAATGGCTGATTTCTGGGCTGAGGAGTCAAGCAGAGGGTTTAAGGTGAGATTTAGGTCCCCGCCTACCGATAATATACCCACAGCAAATTAACCAATTTTACCTAATAAGTCTTTTAGCCAGCTGACCGGTTTCACGTTGGGCGCATATAAATTACAGATCGTGACAACTAGGTGTCCTATTTCCACTTTCAGTAATAGGTATCTCCCTTCTGGGTCATTCACTTCAGAAAGTAATGTAAAGGGGGTGCCCCGCTTGAAACCTATACTGACTTCGCTGGCCGCAGAACTGCTGGAAGTGGCGTGGTACCAGACATTGAAGGAGCCGTTACCAAGGTTAGGGACACGCAATTGTGAGAAATGGGTCTCTTGAAGGAGTATTATGTCTGCACCGATTTTTCTGAGAACTTGGAATATTCTACTACGTTTTTAGGGCTGTTACAAACATGCACATTAAAGGATGGATAAACATAATGTTAATGGAGCCATCTTAGCTAAGTGTCATTCTGCAAATTGAATTTGCGTATCCTACCAGATATCAAAGGTGTACACAACAGGTCAGATAACAATGTGAAACAATAACCAAAACTCAAAGGTGATTCCAAGCATGTATGGAATTTTGAGCTGGGGGTAATGAATGGACT
This sequence comes from Bufotes viridis, assembly GCA_033119425.1. Taxonomy (NCBI): domain Eukaryota; kingdom Metazoa; phylum Chordata; class Amphibia; order Anura; family Bufonidae; genus Bufotes; species Bufotes viridis. The sequence continues at coordinate 16,141,031 of CM065590.1, forward strand.
GCACATGTCGATACCATGTGTTTCCCGACCAGCCCAGAACCCCAATACCTAGCCTCAAGTCACAGTGGGCAAGATATATGAAAAACCATCCTGACAAACATTCTTGCTGGGCAAGGAGAGACACAGATAAAGTAATAGGGAGAGTACATAGCTATAGGCATAATATGCGCGCAGCATGTTAAAAACATATAGCCTACTCAAGGAATGAAAAGAAAATGGCAGTGAAACGGCCAGGCACTAATAATACCTAAAAAAAAACAGATGTCAGATGACAGAGAAGCTGTCTAAATATAGAAGTGCAGCTGCAGCTGTTAAAAGGAAGGAATAGCATTAGCAGCAAACCCTCAGTCCAGAGCTCCCTAGGACCATGCCCTCTTGTTCCTTCCGGATCTCTGGGACTTCGGTTTCATCCATCTGGACACTGAAGGGAGCGTTGGTAAGTCCTCCATATGTGGGATGGGAAGCCAGGAGGGAATCTCGGTTGTTGTAGTGCTTCCCAGACCGGTGGTAGATCTTCAGGCGTTCGGACGGTGAATCGGCGGTTCCCCGCTGTGATTAAAATCCCAAACAGAAAGAGCCATCTATATGGGAATTTGGATGACCGTAGAAGGTCCGTAAGCGGCTTCAGTAATGGCCGTTTTTGTAGGGTAGACGCTGCCAAGTCCTGATAGATTTGGACACTAACGCCTTGAAGCCTTACTTTTCCCCGTTTTCTTGCTGCTTGCAAAATCAATGCGGTATCCCTGTAGCTCAGGATACCACAAATTATATTCCTTGGGTTATCGCGGGTCGTCGGTTTCGGTTTCAGTGCTCTATGCACCCTTTCTACAGTAACACGCGCAGCTTGTTCAGGGCCCAGTAGCATGTGAAAAAGGGAGTCCATGACTTGGAATAAGTCCTCCTTATCTTCGACCTCTGGTAGTCCCCTGAGTCTGATATTTCTCCTCCTGTTACGATTCTCCTGATCTTCCATTTGGAGCAGGAGTGTGTTCATCGCCCTAGTATGTGAGAGCAAGGAATCTTTTACCGCCATATTAAATGTGAGCATGGCGTCTTGTGATTGCTCCAGTGTCTCAACGCGGTCACCAATATGATGGACATCTGCTTTAATGGCAACCAGGTCCGCAGCAAGTGGGGCAAGAGCTCTGTGCAGGGCTCCCTCCAGAAACTCTCTGGTGAGTTCAGACCTGTCCTCGCTCTGTGGTGTGTTGCCGTCACCTGAGGACTGGGCAGAGGCTGAAGCCGAGTCACCTGCGGTCGCGCCGTAGTGTTTCGGCGCTATTTTGGAGGGCAGCGCCGGCTGCTGCGAAGTCGATTTACTTAAGTATTTTTACATCTCGAGGCCCGGGCTCGGGTCTTCACTGTGCCCCGCTGCGGTCTGTGTGCAATCCTTCAGCTGGATCTTCATGCCGAGGTCAGGATAGTGCTAAGAAAGAGGCTAAGATAGGTTCTGGTGGCGAGAGCTCTGCTAACAAGCAGCCGCCATCTAGCTCGGTCAGGCCACGCCCCCCATTTTTTTCTGTTTTTAACATTTTTAAATTGACTTAATTGGGGATTTTTTTTTTTTATAAAACACTTTATGATTGTTATTGTTTGTTTTATTTTACACTTTGTGTCCCCCATCGGATCATACATCATAGGATCACTATTGATTTCTCCTGAAACCGGTGCTGACGTAGTAGCCCCAGTTACAGGAGGAATATAGCCCCCAGAGAGGCTATGCATCAGTATACAGCACTGAACAACCTCAGTGCAGGGTTGATCGAGGTCTGTGGAAGACCTGGCAGCTTCTGCACTCCCCCAGCTGTCACATGACCACCGGGCGGGACAGTAAGCGGCATATCGCTTCCTCATATGTATACACAGCGCTCATTCAGCACTATGTATACAGCATTCTAGAAGTCAGGGACACCCAGGATTGGTCCCTGCCTTCTCTATGGGGTGCCCTCCTGTCACTGACAGCAGGCCCCACTCAGGCCCCCCACTCAGCAGCTAGACAATTAGCATGCAGCTTCGATCTCTGAATGAAAATTTTGGAATGTCTATTCAGAGATAAACCCGACCACCCAGGACGTTTATAGTCAATTGACGGTTGGGAAGTGGTTAACAAACAGCGTATTTAACCTGTAGGTATTCATCGCTGTACATGTATGGTGCTGGGACCAGCACCTTACATGTACATACATGCTCATGTTCAGGAGTTGCGCCCACACAATCAGCAGTAGGGTCCCGGCTATTACTGACAGTTCGGCCCCTGCTCTATCCAACAGCATCGGTGAAAACACTGGTGCCAGCGTATTGACCTTTCATATGCCGCGGTCAATGCTGACAGCGGTATGTATGGGGTTTGCAAAGGGATGGGGCTCCCTCTCTGACCCCATCACCCCCCCTCCCCCGAGCTATGGTGACGATGAGCCAATGCTTACACAGGCATCAGAGCCTACCTGCTATGGAAGCCTAAGAGGCCCAGTTCCCAGACTGGATATTATAGGCGAACTGTCAGTGTAATGTTTTTGGTCACCTGGCCCACAAAGGTGTAATGTTAAGTGATCAAAAAAATCATATTTACTCCAATGGTACCAATGAAAATGTCACCTTGTCCTGCAAAAAATAAAGACCATCACCAGAAAATTTCAGAAAATGGTGAAACTTATATTTTTTTTTAATTTTAAACATTTTGTAAAACTGAACAAAAAAATAGACATATTAGATATCACCACGTCCATAGCAAGCGGCCCTATAAAAGATACAAACTGTGCCATTTTTGATAACACCTTGCCTCAGAAAAAGTGCAATATTAAGCGTTCAAAAAGTAGTATGCACCCAAAAATGGTATCATTGAAAACATCACCTCATCCTGCAAGATAAGAATAATGTGGCTTTCAGAAAATAGCAATGCAAACACAAGATTTTTTTAAAATGTTTGATAAAAAGATAACATCAAATGATCAAAGATAATTACAAGAAATCAGAGTGGTGTAGTTTCCAAAATGGATAGAGTTGAGCGAATACCTGGAAGTTCATGTTCGCTGGGTTCGGTCGAACTTCCGTCGCAAAGTTCGCGTTCAGGACCCGAACTTGACCCAAACTTGACCCCGAACCCCATTGAAGTCAATGGAGACCTGAACTTTGGGGCACTGAGATGGCTCTAAAAGAGTCATGGAAAGGGCTAGAGGGGTGCAAAAGGCATCAAAATGTGGGTAAGAGCATGACACGTGCTCTGCAAACAAATGTGGATAGGGAAATGACTTAAATTTAAATAAATAAAAAATAAAATAATAATAATCTTGAACTAGGAGGAAGAGTTCCATATGGAGTAGGAGGTTGAGGAGGCGGTGGACGCGGCGGTTTAGGTTGAAGTGGCGGTGGAGGAGGTGGAGGCAGCCAACACTTTTTTTTTTTTTTGTAATTTGGGTAGACCACAAAACATTGTGCAATATATAAAATAAAACAAAGAGAAAGTGCGCTTGAGTATAACAATGGCTGTCCTGTGGGATGCATGCCTGGTTCATTTCAATGAACGTGAGCTTGTCCACATTGGCTGTGGACAGGCGGCTGCGCTTGTCTGTGATAACGCCCCCTGCCGTGCTAAACACACGTTCAGACAATACACTGGCTGCAGAGCAGGCCAGCACCTCCAAGGCATAAAGGGCAAGCTAAGGCCATGTGCCCAATCTGGAGACCCAGAAGTTGAATGGGGTAGACCCATCAGTCAGTATGTGTAGGCATGTGCACAAATACTGTTCCACCATTTTGCTGGAATGCTGCCTCCTGCAAAGACGTTCTATATCAGCTGGTTGTGCTGGTTCTTGTGGTGTGCTGACATAGCTTTTTCACATTTTGGCCATGCTAACCCTGCCTCCTGAGGTGCTGGCGTTGCCGCTAGCTACGTTGGTGACTTCTTCCTCCTCCTCTGCCTTCGCCTTGTGCTTCCACTGAGGCACCAGTGTCAGATGGGAATGCCATCAGCAGCGCATCTACCAGCGTGCGCTTGTAAGCGGTATAGATCACCCAGCAATCTAAACGTTGCCAAATTTGCAGAATATATTTCCCAGTCAGGTATGCAGTGCAGGGGTAGTTTGAAAGAGAAAAGGGGTACACATCACCCAGCAATCTAAACACCGCCAAATTTACAGAATATATTTCCCTGTCAGGTATGCAGTGCAGGGGTTCTTTTGAAGAAAAAGGGGTCATGGAGCGTCCCTGTCATCCGGCATCTATTCGCCTCGCTAAAGGATTTTTTTTGAAAGTGTATAGAAGCCACACAGGGCCCCTGACCTGCAGATTTATCGTGGAGACATCATGGAGATTTTGCAGCATATTACTACAGGACCCAACAATCTAAACACCGCCGAATTTACAGAATATATTTCCCAGTCAGGTATTTAATGCAGTGGTACTTTTAAAGAAAAAGGCGGTATAGATCACCCAACAATAAACTCCCCCGAATTTACAGAATATATTTCCCAGTCAGGTATGCAGTGCAGCAGGAACCTACCCTCCGAGCCACTTGTGAATGACTGGCCCGATAACTGTGAAAATGATCCCTCGTCCTCCTCCTCTTTCTCCTGTGCCACATCCTCTTCCATCATCGCCCAAAGTGATTTTTCAAGGAGACATAGAAGCGGGATAGTAACGCTGAGAACGGCATGGTGGAGTACTCGAAGCAGCGCAATAAGGCAAACAGGTTTCGCATGGAGGCCCACCTAGTGGCGGTAAAGTGGTGCTGTTCTGCAGAGCGACTCACCCGTGCATGCTGCAGATGAAACTCCACTATCGCTTGCTGCTGCTCGCACAGTCTCTCCAGCATGTGCAAGGTTCCACCTTGTGGGCACATCGCATATGAGGCGGGGAGCGGGAAGGCCAAAGTTATGCTGCAGTGCAGATAGGCGAGCAGCAGCAGGGTGAGAACACCTAAAGCACACGCACTTTCTGCAGCAGCTCTGACATATTGGGGTAGTTTTTCAGAAATTTCTGCACCACTAAATTCAGCACATGTGACAGGCAAAGGATGTGCGTCAAACCAGCTAGGCCCAGAGCTGCTACGAGATTTCACTCATTATCGCACACCAGCAGGCTGGGCTTGAGGCTCAGTGGCACCAACCACTCTGTTGTCTGTTGTTCCATGCCCGTCCAAAGCTCCTGCGCGGTTTTTGGTTTGTCCCCCAAACAGATGAGTTTCCAAACTGCCTGCTGTCGTTTCACCCTGGCTGTGCTGAAGTTGGTGGTGAAGGTGTTACACGGTGAGCGGATGAGGAGGTGTTAGAGGAAGAAGAGGAGTAGGAAGAGGAGGCAACAGGAGGCAAATGAGAAATTCTCGGGGGCAGAAGGACATGCGCCAAACAGCTATCCGCCTTGGGCCCAGCCGCCACTGCATTTACCCAGTGTGCTGTTAGGGAGATATAACGACCCTGGCTGTGCTTACTGGTCCATGTATCAGTAGTTATGTGAACCTTACCTCTTCCTAGCACAAAATAATGTGCTTTTTTATAGCATCAATGTAAATGCAGTATGTCATGGTTTAATTGGACTGTCAGAAACGCAGCATAGCCCGTAAATTTACATCTAGCAAAAAAAGTGTGCTTTTTTATAGCAGCAAGGTAACTGCAGTATTTAACAGTTTTATTAAATTTTCAGATATGCAGTGCCTGTGCCAGACAGATAAAAAATCGCTTTAGGTCACAAAAATATTTTACAGACTAATGTAATTGAATAATTTTCACTGCCAGTTATGCACTGCAGGCCGCAGGGGTACTTGACTGGCCAAAAAAGGGAATTTGTCCTCCACTGAGCTACCATAACTGAATTAAAGTAATATGTCCCTAGCAGATATGCAGTTCACATCTAGTTACAAGTGCACTGCACTTTCAAAAATGGCTGCCAACACCCAACGAACTAGCAGATGGATTTTTTATTGTCACTGGGCTCAGGGCTGGGTACAAAAATGTAGCATAGCACCCTCAATAATCGCTGTAGTTTGAAGATTGAACAACACCAAATACAACAGAATTCTACCCTAATCTCTCCCTCATAGCAACAGCAGCATCCTATCAATACACTGAGATTAGCAGATAAATTAGATCTATTTTTGATACCTAATCAGAGAGTAGGCTTGGCTCATGAATTTACCTCACAATAATTGATGGAAATAATTGACCAATTAACAAAAGTGTGAACTCCGACTAACAGGTCAATATCAATGTCAGGTCTTATTTATCAGCGTGAACATAATTGTGCAGTGACCCACGATTCAAGGAGTAGCCCCATGGAAATGGGGAGGGTGTCAGCAGTAAGTCTGTGTTCATATCACTGTTTGTTTTTATATTCTTCTGATCCGTCAGAAGAACAGCCCAAGAAAAGCAGATCCTGTAGTTTGAGCATCCGCCGTTAAACCATCAGTATTTGGCTGGCATTTGATTAGTATTTGTAAGGCAAAAACAGGAGCAGGTCCAAAACAACAGAGATAACATATAATGCAAATAATTGCATTACTTCTGTGTTTTGGACCCATTCCTGCTTTTGGCTTCCAAATCCTGATCAAATCCTGAAAATTACTGACCATGTGATAGAGGCCTCAAAAGTTTTTCTGTTCTTCTGATGGATCAGAAGAACTGAAAAAAAAATGGTGATGTCAACAAAGCCAAAGAGCCAAACAGGGACACTAGTGGCTCTGTAACAGACTGGTGAGAGTAGTAACAGTCAAAATAGTGCTGATTTGACAAAGTGGTTAAGTTGGCAACAGCATGAAAAGTCACAATAGTGGCTCTGGAACAGAGTGGGGAGGTGGAGGCAACAGATGTGGCAGTAAAAGCACAAGATGGTGGCACATCACAGTGGGGGCAGATCACAGTAGAGGCAGAAGGCGTGTGGCAGCAGGAGGGTGACAGCATCAGAATAGTGGTAACAGGACATGGGCAGAAGTAACGGGCCATCTGTGCAGAAGTAATGTGCCATCTGTCACAATGTTCTGGTGTGGTAGCACATTACTGCCAGACTGATCTAGTCTGTTGTATCAGGCACCAGTGTCTGGAAATCCTGGTTGATCCATCTTTAGAAAGGTTAAGCTCTCATTATTTTGTGCTAAAACGTGGGTTCTCTTTTGGGGTAACTAAGCCACCCGTCACACTAAACAGCTCTGATGCCACACCACTGGCCAGGCAAGAAAGCATGTCCAGTGCCAGTTGTGGCCAAAATTCAAGTTTGGCTGCCCAGTAGTTCAAGGGATCTTGGATCTGGGTTGACAGGTTGTAGTCCAAGTATGCTAACACCTGCTGGTTCAGGTTCTGCTCCATGTCCTGCTTCTGCTGATGGGTGGTTTCTTTAGTAGGCGGCGGTGTAGGTCACGACCAACTGACTACAAAGGATGTCACAATAGTAGTTGAGTTTTTCATCCCTCTCAGAATGTCTAAAACAGGCCCCCATTTTGGACCGGTAGTGAGGGTTTAACATTATGGAGAGCCAGTACTTATCCCTCTGCTGAATGGTGATGTCACTACACAAGCAGCTCAGCATGCATCTGGCCATTTGAGCAAGGGATTCGGAGGTACTCCCTGCCTCCATCTCCACTGAATACTGGCACAGTCTGTCAGGGTCATCTCTGTCGTCTTCCTCGTCACATTCTAGCTCCACATGCTCCTCCTGCTCCTCTCCTGTCACTTGGGCAGATAAACCATCTAATTCTGTTTAGATTTCCCAGGTGGTTATATCCTTCTTCTTATCCTCCTCCTCCTCCTCCTGTGGCAGTTCAGCCTCCATAGGGCCCAGATGGCTGTGAGATGAAGGCGTCAAGTCTTTTGTTATTTGTTTCAAATGCTTTATTTTTCAGATCTGATTAAATAGATTGGGCTGGCCACCTATTCGGTCCAGACCTGGACCTTGATCATGGCCTAAATATAAAAAGTTAAATTTGCCAGTGGGACACACAGGAACCCAGAGATAATTAACAACAACAATATGGTAATTGATACATGATTGAAAGATCAAGAATGTGACATGAATATAAAGGATTGTCCTGCCACATTGCATACAGTGGTGCATTGTTCATAAGCTAAACTCTATTTAGTTTAATAATATAGTTAATCCTTCTGGGAGTTCAGGGGTTGACATATTCAATTTTTTGCTGTCAAGTAACCCTGCACTGCATAGGTGACAGGGATCGAAAATTTGAACAATCTTCTTTTAAATTGTTGGGTGAAATATTACCATTTTTGGCGGGTGCAAACCCTTGATCTGCATAATGGTTATTAACCGAAAATGAGGAAAATCCTGTTTTAAATTCTTGGTTGCAATATTACCATTTTTGCCGTGAATAAACCCCTCCTCTGCCTGGGTGCCAGGGGCATACATTTTTAAAAATCGTCTGTTCCATTGGTGGGTGACATGAACCCCGCTTTGCCGTGAATTAACTCCTCCTCTGCCTGGGTGCCAGGGGCCTACACTTCAAAAAATCTCCTGTTCCATTGGTGGGTGACATGAACCCCCATTTTGCCGTGAATAAACCCCTCCTCTGCCTGGGTGACAGGGGCCTACATTTTAAAAATCATCTGTTCCATCGGTGGGTGACATCAACCCAGTTTTGAAGGTGAAAAACCACTGATCTGCCTGGTTGCCAGGGGCCTACATTTTTAAAAATGGCCTGTTCCATTGGGGAGTGACATGAACTCCGTTTTCCCATGAATAAACCCCTCCTCTGCCTGGGTGCCAAGGGCCTACATTTCTGAAAATCGCCCGTTCCATTGGTGGGTGACATTAACCTCTTTTTGCTGTGAATGAACCTCTCCTCTGTCTGGGTGCCAGGGGCCTACATTTATGACAATCGCCTCTTGCATTGGTGGATGACATGAAGCCTGTTTTGCCGTGAATAAACCTCTCCTCTGTCTGGGTGCCAGGGGCCTACATTTGTAAAAATCGCCTGTGGCATTGGTGGTGACATGAAGCCTGTTTTGCTGTGAATTAACCTCTCCTCTGTCTGGGTTTCAGGGGCCTACATTTCTGAAAATAGCCTATTAAATTGGTGGATGACATGAAGCCTGTTTTGCCATGTCTGGGTGCCAGGGGCCTACATTTCTGAAAATCGCCTGTTGCATTGGTGGGTGACATAAAGCCTGTTTTGCTATGAATTGACCGCTCCTCTGTCTGGGTGCCAGGGACATACATTTGTGAAAATCGCCTGTTGCATTGGTGGGTGACATGAAGCCTGTTTTGCCGTGAATTGACCTCTCCTCTGTTTGGGTGCCAGGGGCCTAACTTACTGAAAATCGCCTGTTCCATTGGTGGGTGATATTAACCTCTTTTTGCCGTGAATGAACCTCTCCTCTGTCTGGGTGCAAGGGGCCTAACTTCTGAAAGTTGCCTGTTCCATTGGTGGGTGACATTAACCTTTTTTTTGCCGTGAATGAACCTCTCCTCTGTCTGGGTGCCAGGGGCCTAACTTAATGAAAATCGCCTGTTCCATTGGTGGGGGACATTAACCTCTTATTTCCATGAATGAACCTCTCCTCTGTCTGGGTGCCAGGGGCCTACACTTCTGAAAATCGCCTGTTGCATTGATGGATGACATGAAGCCTGTTTTGCCATGAATGAACCTCTCCTCTGTCTGGGTGCCAGGGGCCTAATTTACTGAAAATCGCCTGTTCCATTGGTGGGTGACATTAACCGCTTTTTACCGTGAGTGAACCTCTCCTCTGTCTGGGTGCCAGGGGCCTAACTTACTAAATATCGCCTGTTCCATTGGTGGTTGACATTAACCACTTTTTGCATGAATGAGCCTCTCCTCTGTCTGGGTGCCAGGGACATACATTTGTGAAAATCGCCTGTTGCATTGGTGGGTGACATGAAGCCTGTTTTGCCTTGAATTGACCTCTCCTCTGTTTGAGAGCCAGTGGCCTAACTTACTGAAAATCACCTGTTGCATTGATGGATGACATGAAGCCTGTTTTGCCATGAATGAACCTCTACTCTGTCTGGGTGCCAGGGGCCTAACTTCTGAAAGTTGCCTGTTCCATTGGTGGGGGACATTAACCTTTTTTTTTGCCGTGAATGAACCTCTCCTTTGTCTGGGTGCCAGGGGCCTAACTTACTGAAAATCGCCTGTTCCATTGGTGGGTGACATTAACCTCTTATTTCCGTGAATGAACCTCTCCTCTTTCTGGGTGCCAGGGGCCTACATTTCTGAAAATAGCCTCTTGAATTGGTGGATGACATGAAGCCTGTTTTGCCATGTCTGAGTGCCAGGGGCCTAAATTTCTGAAAATCGCCTGTTGCATTGGTGGGTGACATAAAGCCTGTTTTGCTGTGAATTGACTGCTACTCTGTCTGGGTGCCAGGGACATATATTTGCGAAAATTCGCCTGTTGCATTGGTGGGTGACATGATGCCTGTTTTGCCTTGAATTGACCTCTCCTCTCTTTGGGTGCCAGGGGCCTAACTTACTGAAAATCGCCTGTTCCATTGGTGGGTGACATTAACCTCTTATTTCCGTGAATGAACCTCTCCTCTGTCTGGGTGCCAGGGGCCTACATTTCTGAAAATCGCCTGTTGCATTGGTGGATGACATGAAGCCTGTTTTGCCATGAATGAATCTCTCCTCTGTCTGGGTGCCAGGGGCTTAACTTACTGAAAATCGCCTGTTCCATTGGTGGGTGACATTAACCGCTTTTTGCCGTGAGTGAACCTCTCCTCTGTCTGGGTGCCAGGGGCCTAACTTACTAAATATCGCCTGTTCCATTGGAGGTTGACATTAACCGCTTTTTGCATGAATGAGCCTCTCCTCTGTCTGGGTGCCAGGGGCCTACATTTCTGAAAATAGCCTCTTGAATTGGTGGATGACATGAAGCCTGTTTTGCCATGTCTGGGTGCCAGGGGCCTACATTTCTGAAAATCGCCTGTTGCATTGGTGGGTGACATAAAGCGTGTTTTGCAGTGAATTGACCGCTACTCTGTCTGGGTGCCAGGCACATATATTTGTGAAAATCGCCTGTTGCATTGGTGGGTGACATGAAGCCTGTTTTGCCTTGAATTGACCTCTCCTTTGTCTGGGTGCCAGGGGCCTAACTTACTGAAAATCGCCTGTTCCATTGGTGGGTGATATTAACCTCTTTTTGCCCTGAATGAACCTCTCCTCTGTCTGGGAGCCAGGGGCCTAACTTACTAAAAATCACCTGCTGCATTGATGGATGACATGAAGCCTGTTTTGCCATGAATGAACCTCTCCTCTGTCTGGGTGCCAGGGGCCTAACTTACTGAAAATCGCCTGTTCCATTGGTGGGTGACATTAACCTCTTATTTCCGTGAATGAACCTCTCCTCTGTCTGGGTGCCAGGGGCCTACATTTCTGAAAATCACCTGTTGCATTGGTGGATGACATGAAGCCTGTTTTGCCATGAATGAACCTCTCCTCTGTCTGGGTGCCAGGGGCCTAATTTACTTAAAATCGCCTGTTGCATTGGTGGATGACATGAAGCCTGTTTTGCCATGAATGAACCTCTCCTCTGTCTGGGTGCCAGGGGCCTAACTTACTAAATATCGCCTGTTCCATTGGTGGTTGACATTAACCGCTTTTTGCATGAATGAGCCTCTCCTCTGTCTGGGTGCCAGGGGCCTACATTTCTGAAAATGGCCTGTTGCATTGTTGGATGACATGAAGCCTGTTTTGCCATGAATGAACCTCTCCTCTGTCTGGGTGCCAGGGGCCTAATTTACTGAAAATCGCCTGTTACATTGGTGGATGACATGAAGCCTGTTTTGCCATGAATGAACCTCTCCTCTGTCTGGGTGCCAGGGGCCTAACTTACTAAATATCGCCTGTTCCATTGGTGGTTGACATTAACCGCTTTTTGCATGAATGAGCCTCTCCTCTGTCTGGGTGCCAGGGGCCTACATTTCTGAAAATAGCCTCTTGAATTGGTGGATGACATGAAGCCTGTTTTGCCATGTCTGGGTGCCAGGGGCCTACATTTCTGAAAATCGCTTGTTGCATTGGTGGGTGACATGAAGCCTGTTTTGCCGTGAATTGACCTCTCCTCTGTTTGGGTGCCAGGGGCCTAACTTACTGAAAATCGCCTGTTCCATTGGTGGGTGAGATTAACCTCTTTTTGCCGTGAATGAACCTCTCCTCTGTCTGGTAGCCATGGGCCTAACTTACTTGAAAATCGCCTGTTGCATTGATGGATGACATGAAGCCTGTTTTGCCATGAATGAACCTCTCCTCTGTCTGGGTGCCAGGGGCCTAACTTCTGAAAGTTGCCTGTTCCATTGGTGAGTGATATTAACCTTTTTTTTTGCCATGAATGAACCTCTCCTCTGTCTGGGTGCCAGGGGCCTAACTTACTGAAAATCGCCTGTTCCATTGGTGGGTGACATTAACCTCTTATTTCCGTGAATGAACCTCTCCTCTGTCTGGGTGCCAGGGGCCTACATTTCTGAAAATCGCCTGTTGCATTGGTGGATGACATGAAGCCTGTTTTGCCATGAATGAACCTCTCCTCTGTCTGGGTGCCAGGGGCCTAACTTCTGAAAGTTGCCTGTTCCATTGGTGGGTGACATTAACCTTTTTTGCCATGAATGAACCTCTCCTCTTTCTGGGTGCCAGGGGCGTAACTTACTGAAAATCGCCTGTTCCATTGGTGGGTGACATTAACCTCTTATTTCCGTGAATGAACCTCTCCTCTGTCTGGGTGCCAGGGGCCTACATTTCTGATAATCGCCTGTTGCATTGGTGGATGACATGAAGCCTGTTTTGCCATGAATGAACCTCTCCTCTGTCTGGGTGCCAGGGGCCTAACTTACTGAAAATCACCTGTTCCATTGGTGGGTGACATTAACCTTTTTTTTTTGCTGTGAATGAACCTCTCCTCTGTCTGGGTGCCAGGGGCCTAACTTAATGAAAATCGCCTGTTCCATTGTTGGGTGACATTAACCTCTTATTTCCGTGAATGAACCTCTCCTTTGTCTGGGTGCCAGGGGCCTAACTTACTGAAAATCGCCTGTTGCATTGGTGGATGACATGAAGCCTGTTTTGCCATGAATGAACCTCTCCTCTGTCTGGGTGCCAGGGGCCTAACTTCTGAAAGTTGCCTGTTCCATTGGTGGGTGACATTATCCGCTTTTTGCCGTGAGTAAACCTCTCCTCTGTCTGGGTGCCAGGGGCCTAACTTACTAAATATCGCCTGTTCCATTGGTGGTTGACATTAACCGCTTTTTGCATGAATGAGCCTCTCCTCTGTCTGGGTGCCAGGGGCCTAACTTACTAAAAATCGCCTGTTGCATTGGTGGGTGATATTAACCTCTTTTTGCCGTGAATGAACCTCTCCTCTGTCTGGGAGCCAGGGGTCTAACTTACTGAAAATCGCCTGTTGCATTGATGGATGACATAAAGCCTGTTTTGCCATGAATGAACCTCTCCTCTGTCTGGGTGCCAGGGGCCTAACTTCTGAAAGTTGCCTGTTCCATTGGTGGGTGACATTAACCTTTTTTTTTTTTGCTGTGAATGAACCTCTCCTCTGCCTGGGTGCCAGGGGCCTAACTTCTGAAAATCGCCTGTTCCATTGGTGGGTGACATTAACCTCTTATTTCCGTGAATGAACCTCTCCTCTGTCTTGGTGCCAGGGGCCTACATTTCTGAAAATGGCCTGTTGCATTGGTGGATGACATGAAGCCTGTTTTGCCATGTCTGGGTGCCAGGGGCCTACATTTCTGAAAATCGCCTGTTGCATTGGTGGGTGACATGAAGCCTGTTTTGCCGTGAATTGACCTCTCCTCTGTTTGGGTGCCAGGGGCCTAACTTACTGAAAATCGCCTGTTCCATTGGTGGGTGATATTAACCTCTTTTTGCCGTGAATGAACCTCTCCTCTGTCTGGTAGCCATGGGCCTAACTTACTTGAAAATCGCCTGTTGCATTGATGGATGACATGAAGCCTGTTTTGCCATGAATGAACCTCTCCTCTGTCTGGGTGCCAGGGGCCTAACTTCTGAAAGTTGCCTGTTCCATTGGTGGGTGACATTAACCTTTTTTTTTGCCATGAATGAACCTCTCCTCTGTCTGGGTGCCAGGGGCCTAACTTACTGAAAATCGCCTGTTCCATTGGTGGGTGACATTAACGTCTTATTTCCGTGAATGAACCTCTCCTCTGTATGGGTGCCAGGGGCCTACATTTCTGAAAATCGCCTGTTGCATTGGTGGATGACATGAAGCCTGTTTTGCCATGAATGAACCTCTCCTCTGTCTGGGTGCCAGGGGCCTAACTTCTGAAAGTTGCCTGTTCCATTGGTGGGTGACATTAACCTTTTTTTTTGCCATGAATGAACCTCTCCTCTGTCTGGGTGCCAGGGGCCTAACTTACTGAAAATCGCCTGTTCCATTGGTGGGTGAGATTAACCTCTTATTTCCTTGAATGAACCTCTCCTCTGTTTGGGTGCCAGGGGCCTACATTTCTGAAAATCGCCTGTTGCATTGGTGGATGACATGAAGCCTGTTTTGCCATGAATGAACCTCTCCTCTGTCTGGGTGCCAGGGGCCTAACTTCTGAAAGTTGCCTGTTCCATTGGTGGGTGACATTAACCTTGCCTGTTTTGCCATGAATGAACCTCTCCTCTGTCTGGGTGCCAGGGGCCTACATTTCTGAAAATCGCCTGTTGCATTGGTGGATGACATTAAGCCTGTTTCGTGGAACTCTCCTCTGTCTGGGTGCCAGGGGCCTACATTTCTGAAAATCGCCTGTTGCATTGGTGGGTGACATGAAGCCTGTTTTGCCGTGAATTGAACCTCTCCTCTGTCTGGGTGCCAGGGGCCTAACTTACTGAAAATCGCCTGTTCCATTGGTGGGTGACATTAACCTCTTTTTACGTGAATGAACCTCTCCTCTGTCTGGGTAGCCATGGGCCTAACTTACTGAAAATCGCCTGTTGCATTGGTGGATGACATGAAGCCTGTTTTGCCATGAATGAACCTCTCCTCTGTCTGGGTGCCAGGGCCTAACTTCTGAAAGTTGCCTGTTCCATTGGTGGGTGACATTAACCTTTTTTTGCCATGAATGAACCTCTCCTCTGTCTGGGTGCCAGGGCCTAACTTACTGAAAATCGCCTGTTCCATTGGTGGGTGACATTAACCTCTTATTTCCGTGAATGAACCTCTCCTCTGTCTGGGTGCCAGGGGCCTACATTTCTGAAAATCGCCTGTTGCATTGGTGGATGACATGAAGCCTGTTTTGCCATGAATGAACCTCTCCTCTGTCTGGGTGCCAGGGGCCTAACTTCTGAAAGTTGCCTGTTCCATTGGTGGGTGACATTAACCTTTTTTTGCCATGAATGAACCTCTCCTCTGTCTGGGTGCCAGGGGCGTAACTTACTGAAAATCGCCTGTTCCATTGGTGGGTGACATTAACCTCTTATTTCCGTGAATGAACCTCTCCTCTGTCTGGGTGCCAGGGGCCTACATTTCTGATAATCGCCTGTTGCATTGGTGGATGACATGAAGCCTGTTTTGCCATGAATGAACCTCTCCTCTGTCTGGGTGCCAGGGGCCTAACTTACTGAAAATCACCTGTTCCATTGGTGGGTGACATTAACCTTTTTTTTGCTGTGAATGAACCTCTCCTCTGTCTGGGTGCCAGGGGCCTAACTTAATGAAAATCGCCTGTTCCATTGTTGGGTGACATTAACCTCTTATTTCCGTGAATGAACCTCTCCTTTGTCTGGGTGCCAGGGGCCTACATTTCTGAAAATCGCCTGTTGCATTGGTGGATGACATGAAGCCTGTTTTGCCATGAATGAACCTCTCCTCTGTCTGGGTGCCAGGGGCCTAACTTACTGAAAGTTGCCTGTTCCATTGGTGGGTGACATTATCCGCTTTTGCCGTGAGTAAACCTCTCCTCTGTCTGGGTGCCAGGGCCTAACTTACTAAATATCGCCTGTTCCATTGGTGGTTGACATTAACCGCTTTTGCATGAATGAGCCTCTCCTCTGTCTGGGTGCCAGGGGCCTAACTTACTGAAAATCGCCTGTTGCATTGGTGGGTGATATTAACCTCTTTTTGCCGTGAATGAACCTCTCCTCTGTCTGGGAGCCAGGGGTCTAACTTACTGAAAATCGCCTGTTGCATTGATGGATGACATAAAGCCTGTTTTGCCATGAATGAACCTCTCCTCTGTCTGGGTGCCAGGGGCCTAACTTCTGAAAGTTGCCTGTTCCATTGGTGGGTGACATTAACCTTTTTTTTTTTTGCTGTGAATGAACCTCTCCTCTGCCTGGGTGCCAGGGGCCTAACTTACTGAAAATCGCCTGTTCCATTGGTGGGTGACATTAACCTCTTATTTCCGTGAATGAACCTCTCCTCTGTCTTGGTGCCAGGGGCCTACATTTCTGAAAATGGCCTGTTGCATTGGTGGATGACATGAAGCCTGTTTTGCCATGAATGAACCTCTCCTCTGTCTGGGTGCCAGGGGCCTAACTTACTGAAAATCGCCTGTTCCATTGGTGGGTGACATTAACCGCTTTTTGCCTTGAGTGAACCTCTCCTCTGTCTGGGTGCCAGGGGCCTAGCTTACTAAATATCGCCTGTTCCATTGGTGGGTAACATTAACCTCTTTTTGCCATGAATGGACCTCTCCTCTTTCTGTGTTCCAAGGGCCTATATTTCTAAAAAATCGCCTGTTCCATTGGTGTGTGACATGAAGCCTGTTTTGTCATGACTAAACCTCTTCTCTGACTGGGTGCCAGGGGCCCACATTTCTGAAAATCGCCTGTTGCATTGTTGAATCACATAAAGCCACATAAAGCCTGTTTTGCCGTGGATGAACCTCTCCTCTGTCTGGGTGCCAGGGGCCTACATTTCTGAAAATAGCCTCTTGAATTGGTGGATGACATGAAGCCTGTTTTGCCATGTCTGGGTGCCAGGGGCCTACATTTCTGAAAATCGCCTGTTGCATTGGTGGGTGACATGAAGCCTGTTTTGCCGTGAATTGACCTCTCCTCTGTTTGGGTGCCAGGGGCCTAACTTACTGAAAATCGCCTGTTCCATTGGTGGGTGATATTAACCTCTTTTTGCCGTGAATGAACCTCTCCTCTGTCTGGTAGCCATGGGCCTAACTTACTTGAAAATCGCCTGTTGCATTGATGGATGACATGAAGCCTGTTTTGCCATGAATGAACCTCTCCTCTGTCTGGGTGCCAGGGGCCTAACTTCTGAAAGTTGCCTGTTCCATTGGTGAGTGATATTAACCTTTTTTTTGCCATGAATGAACCTCTCCTCTGTCTGGGTGCCAGGGCCTAACTTACTGAAAATCGCCTGTTCCATTGGTGGGTGACATTAACCTCTTATTTCCGTGAATGAACCTCTCCTCTGTCTGGGTGCCAGGGGCCTACATTTCTGAAAATCGCCTGTTGCATTGGTGGATGACATGAAGCCTGTTTTGCCATGAATGAACCTCTCCTCTGTCTGGGTGCCAGGGGCCTAACTTCTGAAAGTTGCCTGTTCCATTGGTGGGTGACATTAACCTTTTTTTGCCATGAATGAACCTCTCCTCTGTCTGGGTGCCAGGGGCGTAACTTACTGAAAATCGCCTGTTCCATTGGTGGGTGACATTAACCTCTTATTTCCGTGAATGAACCTCTCCTCTGTCTGGGTGCCAGGGGCCTACATTTCTGATAATCGCCTGTTGCATTGGTGGATGACATGAAGCCTGTTTTGCCATGAATGAACCTCTCCTCTGTCTGGGTGCCAGGGCCTAACTTACTGAAAATCACCTGTTCCATTGGTGGGTGACATTAACCTTTTTTTGCTGTGAATGAACCTCTCCTCTGTCTGGGTGCCAGGGGCCTAACTTAATGAAAATCGCCTGTTCCATTGTTGGGTGACATTAACCTCTTATTTCCGTGAATGAACCTCTCCTTTGTCTGGGTGCCAGGGGCCTACATTTCTGAAAATCGCCTGTTGCATTGGTGGATGACATGAAGCCTGTTTTGCCATGAATGAACCTCTCCTCTGTCTGGGTGCCAGGGCCTAACTTACTGAAAATCGCCTGTTCCATTGGTGGGTGACATTATCCGCTTTTTGCCGTGAGTAAACCTCTCCTCTGTCTGGGTGCCAGGGGCTAACTTACTAAATATCGCCTGTTCCATTGGTGGTTGACATTAACCGCTTTTTGCATGAATGAGCCTCTCCTCTGTCTGGGTGCCAGGGGCCTAACTTACTAAAAATCGCCTGTTGCATTGGTGGGTGATATTAACCTCTTTTTGCCGTGAATGAACCTCTCCTCTGTCTGGGAGCCAGGGGTCTAACTTACTGAAAATCGCCTGTTGCATTGATGGATGACATGAAGCCTGTTTTGCCATGAATGAACCTCTCCTCTGTCTGGGTGCCAGGGGCCTAACTTCTGAAAGTTGCCTGTTCCATTAGTGGTTGACATTAACCATTTTTTTGCTGTGAATGAATCTTCCCTCTGTCTGGTTGCCAGGGGCCTAACTTACTGAAAATCGCCTGTTCCATTGGTGGGTGACATTAACCTCTTTTTGCCGTGAATAAATCTCTCCTCTGTCTGGGTGCCAGGGGCCTACATTTATGACAATCGCCTCTTGCATTGGTGGATGACATGAAGCCTGTTTTGCCATGAATGAACCTCTCCTCTGTCTGGGTGCCAGGGGCCTAACTTACTGAAAATCGCCTGTTCCATTGGTGGGTAACATTAACCTCTTTTTGCCATGAATGGACCTCTCCTCTTTCTGTGTTCCAAGGGCCTACATTTCTAAAAAATCGCCTGTTCCATTGGTGGGTGACATGAAGCCTGTTTTGTCATGACTAAACCTCTTCTCTGACTGGGTGCCAGGGGCCCACATTTCTGAAAATCGCCTGTTGCATTGTTGAATCACATAAAGCCACATAAAGCCTGTTTTGCCGTGGATGAACCTCTCCTCTGTCTGGGTGCCAGGGGCCTAACTTACTGAAAATCGCCTGTTTCATTGGTGGGTGACATTAACCCAGTTTTGCTAGTGATAATCCCCTGCTGTGCATTGCTGTTAGGAAATCAAATTTTGTAAAAACGTCGCGGAACCCGAACCTGAACCCAAACTTTCTTGTGAAGTTCGGCTGAACTCGTCTAACCCAAACATTCGGGTGTCCGCTCAACTCTATTGCGGAGGTCCCCTTTGTCTTCTGGTCACGGAGGTACTGCTGGAGGTCCTCTGGGCAATTCCACAAAAACTGCTCTGTGACGATGAGCTACTTCAGCTGATGGATGGTGATGAGCTTTAATCCCGTAGTCCATTGATCGACCGCTCTCAGCAAGGCCCACATGTGATCGGCCCAGCTCTGGGTAGGACCCCGCTGCAAACTCCGAAGCTTCTTCCTGTACATCTGAGGGGTCATGTTGTACGACCGGACCAGAGCCTGCTTGATGTCCTCATAACTCAGGATGGTCTCATTGGGAAAGTACCCAAAGATATCCAAGGCTTTTCCCCTGAGACGTTGCATTAGGAATCCGACTCATGGTCCTCCGGCAGCTGGTACTGATGGAGGGCCTTCTCAAACGCCAACAAGAAGCTGTCCAAGTCCCCATCTTCGTCCAGCAGGTGGAAGTCCTCCACCCGTAGTTTTGGAATCGGGGGGGTGGGCAGGTGGAGGGCGGCCCACTGCGGGCCCAACTGCCGGCAACTGGTTTCTTGGGGAGCTTTGGCTGTGCTCCACCTCGCCTTGAAGAAAGTTGCCTTCCACCTCCTCTTGGCCCCTCATCTGGACTGTATCCTCCCCGCCACCATTCATAGCATTGGCCATCTTCTTAGCTTTGCTCCTTGATACTGGCCATCATTGCAACTGATGGTCACTGACACATAGTGCAACCTGATGCACACCCACCTTATGGTATTTGCACTCAGACTGTCTAGTGTTGAGCTAATCTTAAGACTCCAGCCGCAAAAGCTACTGCTGGTAGTTTTTAGAATCTGGGAGTATGGGTCCCACACTCACGCACACTGGTATCTCGATACCACTTTGCTGCCACCAATATGTGATGAATAATGTACCGTGCGGCCCCCGCCTGAGGTCAACTATGTTGAGCTCATGAGATAAGGTTTAGTCACTGGTTTCCAAGACGTGACCTTATGCCCTCCCTGGGAGCACGTAAGGTCAGCTTGATACAGTTTATACAGATGCCTCCTGTCCATGCGAGCACAGATTGGCAGGGAGGTTGAGGGACGTTGGTCTACGCGGCCTCCGGCATAATTCCACAATCGCTCACAACCCTGCCACCAGTTCCTCGTTTGATATACAGTTGCAAAAAAAAGTATGTGAACCCTTTGGAATGATATGGATTTCTGCACAAATTGGTCATAAAATGTGATCTGATCTTCATCTAAGTCACACCAATAGACAATCACAGTCTGCTTAAACTAATAACACACAAAGAATTAAATGTTACCATGTTTTTATTGAACACACCATGTAAACAATCACAGTGCAGGTGGAAAAAGTATGTGAACCCCTAGACTAATGACATCTCCAAGAGCTAATTGGAGTGAGGTGTCAGCCAACTGGAGTCCAATCAATGAGATGAGATTGGAGGTGTTGGTTACAGCTGCCCTGCCCTATAAAAAACACACACCAGTTCTGGGTTTGCTTTTCCCAAGAAGCATTGCCTGATGTGAATAATGCCTCGCACAAAAGAGCTCTCAGAAGACCTATGATTGAGAATTGTTGACTTGCATAAAGCTTGCAAAAGGCTTGCTGTTTATCAGTCCATGGTAAGACAAATTGTCTATAAATGGAGAAAGTTCAGTACTCTCCCTAGGAGTGGCCATCCTGTAAAGATGACTGCAAGAGCACAGCACAGACTGCTCAAAGAGGTGAAGAAGAAATTAGAGTACCAGCTAAAGACTTACAAAAGTCTCTGGCATATGCTAACATTCCTGGTAGCGAATCTACGATACGTAAGACACTAAACAAGAATGGATTTCATGGGAGAATACCACAGAGGAAGCTACTGCTGTCCAAAAAAACCATTGCTGCACGTTTACAGTTTGCACAAGAGCACCTGGATGTTCCACAGCAGTACTGGCAAAATATTCTGTGGACAGATGAAACCAAAGTTGAGTTGTTTGGAAGAAACACACAACACTATGTGTGGAGAAAAAGAGGAACAGCACACCAACATCAAAACCTCATCCCAACTGTAAAGTATGGTGGTGGGGGCATCATGGTTTGGGGCTGCTTTGCTGTGTCAGGGCCTAAACGGATTGCTATCATCGAAGGAAAAATGAATTCCCAAGTTTATCAAGACATTTTGCAGGAGAACTTAAGGCCATCTGTCCACCAGCTGAAGCTCAACAGAAGATGGGTGTTGCAACAGGACAACGACCCAAAGCATAGAAGTAAATCAACAACAGAATGGCTTAAACAGAAGAAAATACGCCTTCTGGAGTGGCCCAGTCCTGACCTCAACCCGGCTATAGGTGGAGACCAGACATGGTGCCGTTATTAGGTTCCTGCTGGGAGATCTCTGTATCCCCCTTTCCTGGAACCTGACCCCCAAACTAGAACCAAGGGCATGTCCGTCTTGGCCCCAGGGTCGCAGATATATGACTGGTTTTTGCCTGTGATGGACGGGCAATTCATAATTCTTTATGAATCCCCAGTTCCATGATGTCTGATGGATTTGAGTGATCTGTGGAATAGCTGAGACCACCTACATGGGGGATTTCCTGTAGGAGGAGTTGGCCTCAGTGCTGGCTGAGTGAGGTGTGAATTGTAAACGTGTGGCCTGCTTGAAGCCAGGACCCCTGCGAGGTTCACTCCCTCTCCTATCTCATAGCAAATGTCTGGAATTAGATCATGGCTGGCATTAGATCATAATTCCACATTCCTCACAATCGGCATTATCACCAATTACAGGCAATATCCCCGGGTGTCATTTTATTTATTAATTTTATTTTACTCATTTATAATGCTGATCTATTCCACAGCGCCTTACAAACATTATCATTGCTTGCTCTCTCCAATGGGGCTCCCAATCTAAGTTCCCTATTAGTATATCTTTGAAATTTTGAAGTGCAGAAACCCTGTGGCTATGGTGCCTGCTCAGCTCACAAGTGGGTGCTATAGTTAAAGACTGGACATGTACGGTGAAGGTCCAGCAATGGTTAATGCACTTCAATAAATGTTACTAAGTTTTAAGATGCACTCATCCCTAGTTCAGTGAATCAAATTGGAAAATTCCTTTAAGTTTATTCTAAATATTCTTATTAAAGATCTAACTCATGGATTAGGTTGGAAATGATTAATTTATAGATTTCTCTACAGACCAGAACTCATCAGACAAATACAGATATATCTCTGGAGGTTCTTCCACCTGGCTCCTTGCCTTCATATCAGACATAAATACCTATATTGGTAATGCTGCATGTCCTCACTTGGCCATGGATGCAGACGACGCTGCCGTCTCACCAATCCCTGCAGAGAACTGAGAGCAACAAGAAGAAATATTCAAAATGGACATTAGGAGCAATAAAATACCCGATGTGAGTAATGTTATAAGGGTAAAGAATTCTAAGGATGAATCCAAAGTGTCTGAAATATATTTATCTTTAAATAGGTAAAAGAGCTTTATTTTTTTCATCATGATCGAGTATTTAATCTTAAAAATAAAAGCATGATCATTGATTTTTAATATACAGCTCATGCCAAACGTTGAACCTCATTGTGTGCAAAGTCCTATAGATGCATGTTTTCTGGGCTGTGTAAGAAAGAGTAATGGCTTCATTGAATGTAAGGATTTATTAAAGTGGGTACATTTTGCCTTTTAGCGGCATGTTTTACATATTTCCATTTTACTGGCTTTTTATTGCACCTGTTTTTATTGGCGTGTGCTGTTGTGGTAAAAACACCAACTCCAAGGTAATTTAAAGGTCTATAGAAAGTATAAAACGCAGGACAAATAATATTTTTTTTTTTTTATTAGTTGCTATGGGTGGTTTTGTTAATTTGGTATCATTTGGGGACCTTTGTAGTTTTAGTTAAAACACAACAAATAAAGTATTTTTCTGCCATTTTGATATGCTCTTCCCTATTGGGGGAAAAACACCAGAAGAAAATGTAAAAAATAGGGCTCACACTGATGTTGCGGAAAAGTCAACGTGAAACTGCATTAGAAATGGGAAAAACACAAGCAGTTCCTTTGGTACTTTTTGTGTTTGAAGGGTCTCAAATCAACAGTAATTAATACATCTGGAAGAAAGTAGATTCCAGCATCTAATAGCGATAAAACAATCCAGACTTTATTCTACTATTTCAATAAAATCCATCGCAAAGACATAAGTCATCGATCATGTATTTCAGGCAAGCTCGTCATACCATGGAAGTCACTTAGATATGAGTAGGATAAATACTAAAAATCACAAAAAAAAGAAGGTCAATGTTATATATATATAAGCTATACATGAAGATAAAAATTGTGCAAACATTACACAGGTCCAATTTTTATTTTTTTTTATAATTCAAACCAGCATATACAGTAGGTGATTACTGCACCAATACACAAGGTACCGCACAAAAATATTGTCAGTGATAACGTGAAATTAGGTCGCAATACTTTAAATCTGGTACACCCCACTCTGCCTAATGATATTCTTCCTACTTGGTGGCCCAATCTCAGTGTGAAGGCTTGAAAGTCAACCCTTTCCCAACTTCCTACAGTACATTTACAAAGAAGGCCAGGCATTTAAAAATGGCTCCCACTGGTGCGTGCAGTGGGCACCATGGACACTGGGTGGCTGCTGTTTTAAAGAGCTGGCACCTGGCAGAAATGTCCGCAACTGGCAGTAATGCCGGTCGCAGCCTTTAACCCTTCAAAAGTCGTTTTCATCCGGGTGTGCTCCGACTCTCCTTGGCAGGGATCAGGGAATTGGAGCATGTATGCAGCAGCTTCTGTCCTCCTGTGTGATGGTACCAGAGATGTTACTCAGCATTGAGGTGGGAAAACCTTTCTCAAAACAATAAAATTAAGGGATCAACAACAGAGATGACCATAATCCCATGTGGATCCCTCCATACTATGAACCAATTGGTATTTTGCTTTTAAAATTATTAGGGTTAAAATCTGATGCCGAACATGGTGGATGGATCAAACATGGACGCTGGAATATTGCAGCAACACTGTCCCTAGCACATGAGAACTTGCCACATCTCACGCTATGCTCAGCTCACAGGACAAGGGCCGTGACATCACAAGTGATGGCTACTTGCGAAATGACTGGCTGCTAGAGATGGCCCGAACTATTCGCCGGCGAACAGTTCCCGGCGAACATAGCTTGTTCGCGTTCGCCTCTGCCGGGCGAACATATGCGATGTTCGGTCCGCCCCCTATACATCATCATTGAGTAAACTTTGACCCTGTACCTCACAGTCAGCAGACACATTACAGCCAATCAGCAGCATACCCTCCCTCCCAGACCCTCCCACCTCCTGCACAGCATCCATTTTAGATTCATTTGGAATTTGCAGTCTTAGTGAGAGGAGGGAGAGTGTAATTGCTGCTGATTATATAGGGAAATCGATAGCTAGGCTAGTGAATTCAGTGTCCACTCCAGTCCTGAAAGACTCATCTGATCTCTGCTGTAAGGACAGCGTCCTGACAGCACCCCAAAAAGCCCTTTTTAGGGCTGCAACATTAGTCTGCTTTTTTTTTCCATTATATGCATATTGCAGTTGCATGGCCTGCCTGTGTGTGAGGAGCTGCAGGCCCACAGACTGTAGTGTGCCCACTGCCAGTGCTCACCCCTGTCATCCCGTGTGGCACAGGACTTTGCATCAAAAAAGGCATTTCATTTTTACACTTTAATCTAAGGTTAGTTGCCTGCCAGTGTGTGTCAGGCTGACTTCCACTGACTGTAGTGTGCCCACTGCCAGTGCTCCACCCCTGTCATCCCGTGTGGCACAGGACTTTGCATCAAAAATAGGCACTTAATTTTACACTTTAATCTAAGGTTAGTTGCCTGCCAGTGTGTGTCAGGCTGACTTCCACTGACTGTAGTGTGCCCACTGCCAGTGCCCACCACTCATACCGGCTGGCACAGGACTTTGCATAAAAAAGGCATTTAATTTTTACACTTTAGTGTAATTTCAGATGCTTGCCTGCTGCTAGTGTGTGTCAGGCCGACTTCAACTGACTGTAGTGTGCCCACTGCCAGTGCCCACCCCTGTCATCCCGTGTGGCACAGGACTTTGCATAAAAAAAGGCACTTCATTTTTACACTTTAATCTAAGGTTAGTTGCCTGCCAGTGTGTGTCAGGCTGACTTCCAGTGACTGTAGTGTGCCCACTGCCAGTGCCCACCACTCATACCGGCTGGCACAGGACTTTGCATAAAAAGGCATTTCATTTTTACACTTTAGTGTAATTTCAGCTGCTTGCCTGCTGCCAGTGTGTGTCAGGCTGACTTCCACAGACTGTAGTGTGCCCACTGCCAGTGCCCACCCCTGTCATCCCGTGTGGCACAGGACTTTGCATCAAAAAAGGCATTTAATTTTTACACTTTAGTGTAATTTCAGCTGCTTGCCTGCTGCTAGTGTGTGTCAGGCCGACTTCCACTGACTGTAGTGTGCCCACTGCCAGTGCCCACCCCTGTCATCCCGTGTGGCACAGGACTTTGCATAAAAAAAAGGCATTTCATTTTTACACTTTAATCTAAGTTTAGTTGCCTGCCAGTGTGTGTCAGGCTGACTTCCAGTGACTGTAGTGTGCCCACTGCCAGTGTCCACCACTCATACCGGCTGGCACAGGACTTTGCATCAAAAAAGGCATTTAATTTTTACACTTTAGTGTAATTTCAGTTGCTTGCCTGCTGCTAGTGTGTGTCAGGCCGACTTCCAGTGACTGTAGTGTGCCCACTGCCAGTGCCTACCACTCATACCGGCTGGCAGAGGACTTTGCATCAAAATAGGCATTTAATTTTTACACTTTAGTCTAATTTCAGTTGCTTGCCTGCTGCCAGTGCGTGTCAGGCCCACTTCCACTGACTTTAGTGTGCCCACTGCCAGTGCCAACCACTGATACCGGGTGGCACAGTAGCTTGCCGATCAAATAAGGCATTTCATTTTTACACATTAGTCTAATTTCAGTTGCTTGCCTCCTGCCAGTGTGTGTCAGGCCCACTTCCACAGACTGTAGTGTGCCCACTGCCAGTGCCAACCACTGCATACCGGGTGGCACAGTAGCTTTGACGATCAAATAAGGCATTTCATTTTTACACATTAGTCTAATTTCAGTTGCTTGCATGCTGCCAGTGTGTGTCAGGCCCACTTCCACAGACTGTAGTGTGCCCACTGCCAGTGCCCACCCCTGTCATCCCGTGTGGCACAGGACTTTGCATCAAAAAAGGCATTTAATTTTTACACTTTAGTGTAATTTCAGCTGCTTGCCTGCTGCTAGTGTGTGTCAGGCCGACTTCCACTGACTGTAGTGTGCCCACTGCCAGTGCCCACCCCTGTCATCCCGTGTGGCACAGGACTTTGCATCAAAAAAGGCATTTCATTTTTACACTTTAATCTAAGGTTAGTTGCCTGCCAGTGTGTGTCAGGCTGACTTCCAGTGACTGTAGTGTGCCCACTGCCAGTGCCTACCACTCATACCGGCTGGCAGAGGACTTTGCATCAAAATAGGCATTTAATTTTTACACTTTAGTCTAATTTCAGTTGCTTGCCTGCTGCCAGTGCGTGTCAGGCCCACTTCCACTGACTTTAGTGTGCCCACTGCCAGTGCCAACCACTGATACCGGGTGGCACAGTAGCTTGCCGATAAATAAGGCATTTCATTTTTACACATTAGTCTAATTTCAGTTGCTTGCCTCCTGCCAGTGTGTGTCAGGCCCACTTCCACAGACTGTAGTGTGCCCACTGCCAGTGCCAACCACTGTCATACCGTGTGGCACAGTAGCTTGACGATAAATAAGGCATTTAATTTTTACACATTAGTCTAATTTCAGTTGCTTGCCTGCTGCCAGTGTGTGTCAGGCCCACTTCCACAGACTGTAGTGTGCCCACTGCCAGTGCCCACCACTGATACAGGGTGGCACAGTACCACTTATCGAAAAAAAAATGACAGGCAGAGGCAGGCCACCCCGCAGGGGCCGTCGTGGTCGTGGTGCTGTGATTTCCACTGTCCCTGGAATAATGCCTAGTGTTCAGAGGCCATGTACCCTGAACCCGAAAAATTCTGAGGACGTAGTTGACTGGCTTAGACAGGACACCCAATCTTCAACAGCTTCCGCTAAGAACCTTGACGCACCATCTTCCTCCAGCTCAGCTTTGGTCACCTGCTCTCAAGTTACCACGCACCCGCCTGCCGCTGATAGGAATAGTACTAGTTAAGACACCACTCATATAGGGTGTCACAGCACATTGCTCTGTGCACGCGTAGTGCCCCAATTTGGGAGTATGAGGACCGACCAAGCTGCTTTTTCCATCTTCCGGTTCCTGAAATCAATTCAGTTTGTTGTATGAGAGTTTGGTCTGTCATTGTGAAGGCAGTCGAAGGTACCAGGCCTAAATTTTTTTTCACAAAAGGCAATCCCTGATATGGGATGTAACAGGGATTAAACTGATGAGAATAGTACTACAGAAAATACCACTCATATCGGGTGTGACAGTAAATTGCACGGCGCAGACGCAGTGACCGTGGATTAAAACAAAGGGGAGGGAGCCAGCGTTTTTTTAACCATCTCCCGTTCTAAAAATCTATTCAATAAATGGCCCCCAGATAGGGGACGTTAGAGGGATTAAACTGATGAGAATAGTACTATAGAAAATACCACTCATATCGGGTGTGACAGTAAATTGCACGGCACAGACGCAGTGACCGTGGTTTAAAACAGAGTGGAGGGAGCCAGCGTTTTTTTAACCATCTCCCCGTTCTAAAAATCTATTCAATAAATGGCCCCTAGATAGGGGACGTTAGAGGATTAAACTGATGAGAATAGTACTACAGAAAATACCACTCATATCGGGTGTGACAGTAAATTGCACGGCGCAGACGCAGTCACCGTGGATTAAAACAGAGTGGAGGGAGCCAGCGTTTTTTAACCATCTCCCTGTTCGAAAAATCTATTCAATAAATGGCCCCCAGATTGGGGACGTTAGAGGATTAAACTGATGAGAATAGTACTACAGAAAATACCACTCATATCGGGTGTGACAGTAAATTGCACGGCGCAGACGCAGTCACCGTGGATTAAAGCAGAGTGGAGGGAGCCAGCGTTTTTAACCATCTCCCGTTCGAAAAATCTATTCAATAAATGGCCCCCAGATTGGGGACGTTAGAGGGATTAAACTGATGAGAATAGTACTACAGAAAATACCACTCATATCGGGTGTGACAGTAAATTGCACGGCGCAGACGCAGTGACCGTGGTTTAAAAACAAAGGGGAGGGAGCCAGCGTTTTTAACCATCTCCCGTTCGAAAAATCTATTCAATAAATGGCCCCCAGATTGGGGACGTTAGAGGATTAAACTGATGAGAATAGTACTATAGAAAATACCACTCATATCGGGTGTGACAGTAAATTGCACAGCGCAGAAGCAGTGACCGTGGATTAAAACAGAGTGGAGGGAGCCAGCGTTTTTAACCATCTCCCCGTTCGAAAAATCAATTCAATTGACCTTTCGGGGACCCTTGGTGTTGTGCGTGGCTGGGTGGAGGAAGAAACCTTCAATGACATCACCGGGACGTGGCTAGCTTGGTATCCAACCTTGTGCAAATGGGGAGTTTGCGGTTGTGCAAATGGACTGTTTGCGGTGCATTAAAAGAGGAGTTTGGTATGTCAATGTCTGTGAAGCGGGCGTAACCCTTACACTACCTGATCGATACAACATCATACCTGATTGTATACACACACTGGATGTTTTAAAGCATGTTATTCCAAACAATTTAGGAATGTTACGTGATTTATGCCCTTTATGGATTAAAACCCGACTCTGCGTCCACTACGTAATTTTCCACGGGAGTTTTGCCATGGATCCCCCTCCAGCATGCCACAGTCCAGGTGTTAGTCCCCTTGAAACAACTTTTCCATCACTATTGTGGCCAGAAAGAGTCCCTTTGGTTTTTAAAATTCGCCTGTCTATTGAAGTCTATGGCGGTTCGCCCGGTTCGCCTGTTCGCGAACATTTGCGAAAGTTCGCGTTCGCTGTTCGCGAACTGAAAATTTTATGTTCGCGACATCACTACTGGCTGCATGTTCTCGCATTCCCAGGCTTCTTACTCTCACTACCACTGTGTTTCTTGAGTGCAATTTTCTTTTATTCCAGCAATAAATATTACAGTGGTAATGAAAACATATCCTCTGGAACCTCCATAACAGTCTATGCGTTTTGAACAATAAAATTCTTACTCATGTGGTGCTGGAGATTTTTCTTTCAAGTTTACAAGTGTCAAAGTCTTACCTAATTCTGTGCACCAAAGAAAATCAATTCTGGATAGAGACTGCAGGTGAGCTGGATTTTTACCAATACGTGCATTCTTACTCTCACTGTTACTTTTGTAACATGTGCAGCCGCCATTTTAGGAAAAACTGATTTGTTACCAAGAAGCACGAGGAGATTCGGATCTTTGTTGAATCAAATTTTTCCTAAACTTTGGATCAAATTCCACTTCGCTTCGATCAGCACCAATTAACTGCAAAAGACATTAGGCACAAATCTGTCATGGGTACGGAAGATTTCGAAACACATGACTCAGAGCTAGAATGTGGGTAGCAACACCAACTACAGGTATCTAACCAGAAGTATTAGTAGTAGGCCACAGTTCTCCCAGGCTTGTTGACGGTGCCCCAACATTCCACTGCTGCGGCCTGCCGACCATCTTGTTCTGTACGGCTGCTGATGCCTCTATCATGCCACTGCCTTCTTCATGAAACTGCTTTCACTTGCCTACCATCATCTTCCATAAGGTTGCTGATGCCTCCACCATGCTGCTGCCTGCCAACATGTACTATATGGCTACTGCCACCTTAGTTGCAGCTGCTTCTCGATGCTAATCTCCTACTGCCACCATGATTAAAGGGCTTCTGTCACCCCCAACTGTGCAATTTTCATTAGCCAAAATTAGCTATTTGCTAATGTCAGCTGAGTGCAATCATACTTGTCTTACCTTTGTCTGTGGCTTATTTCTTGTAAAAATCATACTTTTATAATATGCAAATTTCTTTACTACCAGCAAGTTGGGCGTGTACTTGCTGGTAGCCGCCACATCCTCTGCTTCTAGACACGCCCTTCTTGATAGACAGGGCCAGCGAGCGCTCTCCTCCTCCCACTGGCCCCGTCTGCTTTTGAATTCCTGTGCCTGCCCGGTAACGTTTCTCAATCGGCGCAGGCGTACTGAGTGAAGGAGCTGGCAAGCGCGCGTCCTTCACTCAGTACGCCTGCGCCAATTGAGGAACGTTACCGGGAAATTCAAAACCAGACAAGGCCAGCGGGAGGAGGAGAGCGCTCGCTTGTCCTGTCTATCAAGAGGAAATGGGGCGTGTCTAGAAGCAGAGGATGCGGCGGCTACCAGCAAGTACATGCCCAACTTGCTGGTCATGAAGAAATTTGCATATTATAAAAGTATGATTTTTACAAGAATTAAGCCACAGACAAAGGTAAGACAAGTATGATTGCACTCAGCTGACATTAGCAAATAGCTAAAGTCGGCTAATGAAAATTGCACAGTTGGGGGTGACAGAAACCCTTTAACACAAAGCATCTACCACTACTACTACTACTACTACTACTACTACTACTATTATTACTATTACTATCTAAAGACGTCTTGAATGTTCCATGCTATACTTCTCCTGCTGCTGCTGCTATTGCAGCTGCATACCACTATATCCGCACCCTTTCCACATCCACACTGTGTTTGCTTAAACATTCTCTGCCCCCAATAAAAGACAATTTTTAAAACTTTGGAAAATGCATAACACATGTCGTGGCACAGTGTTACATAGTTTTATAGTTGTTTAGGTTGGAAAAAGGCAAAAGTCCATCAAGTCCAACCAATAATCCTACTATATCAATCCAAGGAACAAATCCCTAGATCATTGTCTATCTTTCTTTTAAAAAGTGGTTAGGCCAAAGGAAAAGGTGGGCAGAGACCAGCTCCTGCTGCTATTCCAGAGATTTTCAGCCCTTACTGTAAAGAAAGCTTGTTGATTCTTATGACTGATTTTTTTTTCTTTCTACAATCGTAGGGAGTGGCCCCTTTTTTTTTGAGGGGGTTAAACACAGAATAGCTTCCCCTGATATTTTTTGTATTGTCCGTTTATATATTTGTACAGGTTAATAATGTCCCCCCCTTAAATGTCAATTCTCAAGGCGAAACAATTTCAGTTCTTTTAATTTTTGCTCATAACTAAGATCTTCCAGACCATTTCTGAGTTTTGTTGCTCTCCTCTGTACTTTTTCTTACTCCAGGGCACCCTTTTTATGGATTGGTGCCCAGAACTGAACTGAGTATTCCAGTTGAGGCCTGTTGGGGAAAAGACCCCAATGCCGGATAAACGGTGGATTCCGAATTAGAAATTGTATGAGTACTCAGAGTGATACCAGGTGCTGTGCTGTATATCAAGTGTTTCTGAATTTATTGAAAATAAGCAGAGGATATATAGCATTTTTCTGGATCATTGCCAACTGGAAGCATAGTTAACCATTTACATCATACAACTCATTAAAACCACAATCTATGTCCCAGTGCAGACCATCTTCACATCTTTTGGGACTGCCCTCGGGTGAGTGGATACTGGCGGCTGGTCACCTGCCAAACTCCAAAACTTCGCCTTTTGATCAAAGCGATGTTTTTGGCAAGGCTTATTATTGCTAGGATGTAGTTCTCTAGATCCCCCCCCCCCCCCCCCCGATTATAAAAACTGGCTTAACTTGTTAAATAAAATTAAAAAGTATGAGGAGATTTTGTATAGGGAAAGACAAGCTCATGGAAAATGGGATAGGATTTGGCAAGGGTGGAATTAATGATTTTGTTTTTCTTTTGGTGCGATGGGAGGGGGGAATGGAGGGAGGGGGAACTTTAGTAATGTTTATGCATTTTTAATATTTTGTAATTTGCTATTTGAAAATTAAAAATGTAATATAAAAAAAAAAAACACAATCTGAAATGAGCATCTCTTTGCTTTATGCCTGAAGCGTCTCCTTGATTCTAACTGTGGATGTTAATTACGTACCAGTCTTTCTAGTAATTATAGAAATTCCTTACTAGACCAGGTTGGTGGGGGCTAGGAGTGACCTTGAGGTTATAGCAACTTTCCACACAGATATTCACAGTTTATAACATTAAATAGCAGTATGAAATACAAGATGGAGTCTCAACCCTCACAATTCCCCCATTTTTGAGATATTCACTAACCACAGGTGCCAGATACACATACTTCAGCCAGACATTCCCCTTGCTGCTCGTTTCTCCAGATTCTGCATATCTGTACCTGTGTGAGGGATCATTTCAACATGTCTTGTAGTCTTTTCTACTTCTGTTCTTGTTACACACTCTGATCAAGCACATCAATATGAGCTTAATTACAATATGAATGAATGCAATAATTAACTAAATCTGTATTATTTCCTGTACTTTACCCATAAGCCACCCACCAATGTTTTTAAACCAGTTTTCTGGGTTCAAGAAGGAAAAAGTATCTGACCACCAAGAGTCATTGTCATCACTATGTGCATCCAGCCATTTATCTCTCATTTCCTTCATCTTTTCAATACCTGCTCTTATCTGAAGATTACCTTGTGGATCTATGTAATGACAGCAGGTTGATCCTATCACTTGACACATTCCTCCGTCTTTAGCAGTAAAATAGTCAAAAACTATAGTATGTTTGTTAGTAACTATGATTAACTGAAATTGTACATCATTAGTTCGGTTTACAAGGCCTAACACATCCCATATTTGGTCATCCATGTAGTCAGTGGCTACCACTAGCTTATCCCACAACTGCAATATCATTGTATAGATAAACAGAGTACTAAATAACTTGTTTGAAATACTCATCTCCACTACATGAGGTCTTCCATTAGGTCTGGGATTGTTATCTGCATCTATTCTAAATAATGTATGTTTAGGCACAGCATTTATGTTAAGCTTATCATGTGACAGCATAAATGTGGCTGGAGTCAACGGACAAGAGTGCTCCAGGTGGAATCTATTTATATGCTGCCACCCCGCAGGCAAAATAAAGATTAATTAGGTAGAGTATAATTATAAGTTAAATGATAGAGGAGAATATAGGCAGCCACAGTGACCGATACACATTCAGGCCTCCTGATTGATAGGAAGTCTTTGCCATTCATGTTAACTAGTTCTGACCACAGTACCGGAATGGCCAGATAAGGCAGTTTTTATAATTGTCCGCATCTGTCATGTTTTCAACATGACCTGATGATGCCTGATAAGGACATTGTCCCAGTCATTTTCCAGGTTCACGTGCAGAAAGAGCCTTGATTGGACCGTTAGAAGTACAAGAATCCTCATCCTCAAGGTTAGGCACTTTATTATAGTGTGAGGTGTGGATCCAGTTGGGTTTTCCCTCTACTTTCACCGCTGTGTGTGTGTGGAGTCAGCAGAACCTGGAAGGGGCCATCAAATCTGGGATCCAGGCCTTTTCTGGTTGCAGACTGTGAGTTCCTTTTACTGAGTCAGGTTCTGGAAGTGAAGCAAACACTTGTTTATGTGTGTGTTCCAACCTTTTTGTGAGGGGCCCGCAAGTAACTGGACAGACTGTCATTTTTCATCTGCAGCTGCTGGGGAAAGTACAACCCTAGTCTAGGGGGACTTCCAAACAGGATCTCAAAAGGGAATAACCCTGTCTTCCTGTTTGGGGTAGTCCATACTGAGTATAGAGCAAGGGCAAGCACTCTGTCCAGGGCCTCTGGGTCTCCTGCATGGCCTTCTGTATTTTCAGTTTCAAAGTGCCATTCAGGCGCTCAACTCGGCAACTGCTGGGGATTGTAAGCTGTATGGAAGGCTTGGGTCACCTCTAATGCTTGCATAACCTCTCTCATCAGGTAAAGTGCGAACTTCTGTCTGACTAAATAACTTCAGGAACACCATACCTGCATATCAGTTCACTGACCAGTTTTTTTGCATTGTTCTTGGCACTGGCTTTGGCTATTGGGAAGGCTTCCGGCCAACCTGAAAAGAGATCCACACACACAAGAACAAACTCATACACTCCTACCTTTGGTAGTTGTATATAGTCTATCTGCAGTCTCTGAAACTGGTAAAGTGGCCTAGGGGTGTGCTTGCTTGGAGTCTTCACCACTTAGCCGGGGTTGTTCAATGCACAGACCATACATCTTTGTACAAATCAAGCGGCTACTGTAGAAAATCCTGGAGCAATCCACCCTGCATTTACCAAACTTACCATGGCATCTTTCGACAGATATGTAGGCCTCCTGAGCCATAGCCGGGTACAGAGGGCATACTAGACAAAATCTGTCTTTGTTTCTACATAGTCCTTGGTCATCTGGCAAAGCCCCTTGTTTAGTCCATAGTTTTGTTTTTTTTTTTGTTTTTTTCAGGTGGGGCTTGCTCAGACAATTTGATCAGAGTGTCTTTGGATATATAAACAGGTTTTAAGGCTCTTACCCGGGTGGCATCAGCACTCAGTGGCCGTAGCGCAGCTTGCTTGGCTGCCTTATCAGCTCTGTCATTGCCATTTGCCTGTGCCGTGATACACCTTGTTTGAGCCTTTACCTTTACAATAGCAACTTCTGCTGGCAACAGTAAAGAGTTCATTAATTCAAGCATATTTAATTTTAATGGTCTGACCTGCAGAAGTCTCTAGCCTGCCATATTGGTCCATAGTCATGTGCAATACCAAAAGCATACCTGGAGTCCGTGTAGATGTTTACCTTCTTCCCTTCAGTCATTTTACACACCTCAGTGAGTGCCTTCAACATTGCCTCCTGCGCAGACATGTGTGGAGGGAGTGGTTCAGCAATGGCTACCTCATGCTGTGTGACCACTGCATATCCAGTGTGGAACCGGCCATCCTCTCCCATAAACCTGCTGCCATCTACAAAATGCTCAAGATCAGGGTTATCAAGAGGCTTATCATGAACATGCAAAAAAACAGAGGTCTCTTGTTGCATTAACTGTATACAATCATAAGGATCATTTTCAGCTTAATCAGACAAAAGGCTACTGGTGCTACCTTCCCCCATTTCTGAATCTGTGATTGGTAACAAAGTAACAGAATTCAGAGGAGTACATATTTTGAAAGAAATATTGTCTGACATGAGGAGGGCACATTGGAGTCTGAGTTGCCTGGCCATAGAAATATGTTTTGGTTGCATCTGTGTGAGAATGTCCTGTATGTCATGGGGGATTTGCACAATCACCGGGTATTCAAACACTACTTCTGAGGCTTTTTCAATCATTGCCTGCACTGCCGCGACTGCCCTGATGCAGGAGGGGGCACCTCGAGCAACAGGATATAATCTGGCTGAGAAGTATGCCACCGGGCATTGACGTTCACCATGTTTCTGAGTAAGCACAGCAGTACTGTGACCCTGCATTTCTGAACAGAACAGGTTAAATTCCTCATCATGCTTTGGAATACCCAGAGCTGGAGAAAAGCATCAATTTGACTGGCCGCTGTTCTCTCTTGGGCATGACTTGGGGGGGGGGGGGTATTGCTTCACTCGAGGGGGCTGATATCCTGGCTTAAAATGCACAGTGACCGGAGACACGGTGAATTTCCCCATGTCTGTTCATCCTTTTCAACAAGTGACTCTCCCAGTTTTACACCCCTAGTACATATGCTGCATGCACATTATTAGCTCCCAGGTGCATATGTTTACATGTATCTATATTTAGCCTCATTTGCCAAGTGGAGGCCCAAACAGTAAGTTTCTCCAAGTCATCTGATAACTAATTAACATCTTCCACTGGAATGTATTACATAGTTTGGTGTCATCTGCAAAAATAGAAACAGCACTGTCAATCCCATGTCATTAATGAGTAAGTTAAATAATTGCAGACCCAGCACAGAACCTTGGGGTACACAACTTATAACTGGGGACCATTCTGAGTAGGAATCATTGGCCACAACTTTTTGGATATGATCGTGAAGCCAATTTTTAATCCAATTACAAATTATATTTTCTAAACCAACTGACCTCAATTTGCCCATTAGTCATCCGTGTGGGACAGTATCAAGTGTCTTTGTAAAGTTTTTTTTAACACACTGTATGTTAATTGTATCAAAAATGTGTTAACTCACAGCTATGTACAGTATGTCATCAAAAATTTGGTGAACGTGAATCAAATCTCGAGTGACTTGCTCATCTCTACTGCCTTGAGACTCATACCTTTATATACACAGGTATCAAGCTCAAACAAGTAAAATGCCCGCTATATCCATGATGCCAACAACAGGAATGTTTATTCAGTTTTCTTACATTCCAGAAAGGTATACGGGGGAAGATAGTTCTCCTTAAGGCCTTCTGCACACATTGTGGATTATACACGGTTTTCCCTCACAGATTTTCATGTGGACAAACCCCAACGTTATACAGAACAAATCTCATGTACACTTTGCTTTTTTATTCTGTGTGGAAATTAACCTGCAGTACAGATTTTGAAATCTGTATTAGGTTAATGATTTGTGTGGTTCTTTTGTGCAGATTTCACCCATTTCAATGCAAGAAGGAGATCCACAGCAAAACCTAATCAAATCCACAAACATATCCCCAAATATACATTTTGGTGAGGATTTGGTGTGGAAATGTACAGAAATCCAGACTGAAATCCTGCAGATTTTTTGTTTGTAAACCTGCCTCCAAGTACAGGAACTCATAAAACTTGAAGATAGTCTTGAGCGAATCAAGCTTCAGACCATAGATCCAAAGCCGATTCATTAAAAAACTTAGTTTCCATATGGCATTAAAATTGTGTCGGCTCCGTGGAGCCAAACTTTGTCATGCCCGTAGACTTAGGTAAATGAGTACAGTATTCATATGTGTGTCTTTAAAAACATTTTAAAATAGGTAGCCAAAGTGGGCTTTGGTACTGAGGTACTCGCCAGTACCAAAGCCCACTTTGGATTCTTATTTTAAAATGTTTTTATATATTTTTAATTCACCAAAGTCTTGCATGACTTAGGGAAAGACGAAGTTTGGCTTCAAGGAGCCAATACATTTTATTGCTATACACATTAACAGCAAAGTTTTTGAGCAAATTGGCTTTAGATCTATGATCTACTTGAAGACATTAAAAAAGGTAATTCTTTCCTGGGGAGGAGACCATTGTCTCTAGCTTTCAACTAGAGAGGCCCTATGTTTGTTAGCGCTGGACACGAGTACCTAAAGATAGCAATAATCATGTAATATTAGATTGCAGACCTTGTGATATAAGGTACTGCAATGTTTGCAACATATTTTCTCTGTGTGGTTTTAATATACATCCCAGAAGTTGTAGGCAGGTGTGGAAAACATTCTGCAAAATAAGAATGTTTTCAAAAACAGAAGTGTTAATAGTTCATTCTTATCAATTAACAAAATCCGAAGTTAATGAATAACTCATGTGAGACCAAATGTATCTTGTAATATATAGAAATATCTCCAAAGCCTTAGGGTAGGGCTACACATTGGAGTCGCAGCATGTTGCAGTGTGGTATCATTGACTATCTTTACATTTAATCTGTTGTGTGACATTACTGCGACAAATAGTCAAGCAACAAATGTCATTGTGTAGCAGAGCCCTTAATTTGACAGAACTGTAGCTCTCAACTGTAAAAATAAAACTATATTTTTTTCTTTTTAATCTATCTGTTCTAGATACAGGGGAGCAATAAGACTACAGGCACTGGATTTTTCCTCTTAGGATTCCAAATTCACCAAGATTTAAGACTTTTCTTCTTCTGTCTTCTCCTAGTGGTTTACAGTGGGACAATATGTGGGAACTTCCTCATCATTATCCTGGTCTCCACAAGCAAGAACCTCCACACTCCAATGTACTTCTTCATCTCACAACTGTCCATCTGTGACATCTTGTTAACAACTGATATTGTCCCCAAGATGCTCCACATCCAACTAAATAATGGAGGGAACCTTACTTTTATTGACTGCATCAGTCAATTTTATTTTATATGTGCTCCAGAAGTATTTGAATGTTTTCTTCTAGCTGTGATGTCTTATGACAGATATGTGGCCATCTGTCAACCTCTTCATTACTCCACCATCATGACAAGGGGACATTGTATGACATTGGTTGCCTTATGTTGGTTTCTTGGATTTTCGATTACTTTAAGTTATATAATAACAACAGCAAAGCTAAATTTTTGTGGCCAAAACATAATTGACCATTTCTTCTGTGATCTTGTCCCTTTACTAGAACTTGCCTGTTCTGACACATTCATTGTTCACTTGGAGATTTATTTATTAAGTTTTCCAAATGTCTTCTTTCCATCCATAATCATTATAGTGTCTTACACTTACATTGTTCTAACAGTCTTAAGAATCCCATCTATAACTGGTAGACAGAAAGCCTTCTCCACCTGCAGCACCCACCTCATTGTGGTCTCCATATTCTACTGGAGTCTTTTCAGTGTTTATGTTGTCCCAACAAAAGGGCTAACACATTCTGTGAGTAAAATCCTCTCCCTGCTATATACTGTGCTTACCCCTTTGGTCAACCCTATAATATACAGTCTGAGAAATAATGACATTAGAAAAGCCATACAGAAGATACTTTATAAGCATAAACATCTGGCCCCCACAAGAGACAATTTTTGACAAGCTTTGACAAGCTTTGGAATATGAAAAAGCATAACATATGATGCGTTTTTAAACACACTGAATGTTAACTAGGTCACACATGCTTTTAACCACAGCTACTGTGTGTATGTCAGTGTCACTCTGATATGATTTACTATTGCTATCATTGCATTCAGGAGCTCAGGAAGCAGAGAAATGGCAGAGGAAAAAAAATCATAAAAATTTACAAAAAGAGAACATATTTTCCTAAAATATTCTAGGAAACTAGAGGGGGTTACATGCAAATTTCCAGGGAAACTGGAGCCCCTTTTGTATAGGTAGAATCGATTCAGGCCAAAAACAAACTTTTTGAAAAATTTGGCAAATCGTAACTAAAGCAAATCTCAAAAGGTTTGCTCATCCTTACTTTGGGCCCACTCATTCATGTGGAATGCACTCTCAACCAACTTGGGTATGAGTCTATCCTTGCAGTTCACATACACCAATACTTGCTGATTGTGTCCGCTGGGGAAGATGAGATTTTCCAGCAAGAGAATCTGATGTCACACAGCTAGAAAGATCCTTTGGCTGGAAGAGCATGACCAAGACTTCTAAGTACTACCCTGTACACCTAATTTCCCAATGTGAAACCCAATTGAGTATTGTGAGACCCCTTTGATGGTTGTATTAACTCTATGGATCCTCCCTGTAGGATGAAATGCAGTCAGCATGGCTCCAGAAACCTGTAACAACCTTCCAGACCATCTAGCTGCTGTCCGTGCTGCACAGTGGTTTCTGTGGATATTATCATAATAATGTGACTCGACCATGTATTATTTTTTTTATAATATTAAAATATTAAAAAACCTACTGAATATAATCATGCAAATTGTCCATTAGGCCTAATAGTAGGTCATAATTTCCTGTTCTGCACTTCTTTCAGTATCTGTTCTCATTATCACCACTGGCAGTATTACAATGATAAGTAACAACTCTATATAGATAATACAAGATCCACCATTCACAACAGTTGATATCACAGATTATCAGCTCCCTCTGGACCTCTTTTTTTTTTTTTAAATGCTTTTTATTGATTTTTCAAAATTACATTCATACAGGGATAAATCAGATAATGTACAATGATACAACAAAGTCATGATACAACTTGTCATAATGGATCTCGGTAAGATGAAGATATGACAAAAGAGCCATGTGCATAACAGGCAGATATTAGAACTATAGATATGAGGAGGGAAGCCCCCTCCTAATTAAGCAACTGGCTAATTGACATTTGTCTACCAGAATAAGCAAGATAAATCATTAACTTAAACGTGGAAGTATAAGCATGATAATGGTGGGGGGGTGAAGGGGGAAAAAACAAGGGGGGGGGGGTATTTGTGAGAAGCATGGCTATAATTTGTAAGTTACATTGTGGCCAGAAATATATCACAAGTTTTTATTGTAGGGAGATATTGTTGCAACGCGAGAGGTAAAACCCAGAAATTGATGTATCAATCTCAGGGCCATCAAGTCAGGCACTATGTGTCCATTCATGTAACTCCTGAAACGAGCCCAGCGGGACCAGACTGTCTTAAAGGAGGTGTGGTTCTTTGAGTCCTATTTAGCCAATTCTTCTAGGCGGAATAAACAATCAACCCTGTCTATCCACTGTGCCACCTTTGGGGTGGAATCTGATTTCCAATAAGTAGGGATACGTATTCTGGCTGCAGATAGAAGTTGTCTAGCCAGTAGTCCCAGATGTTTTGGTATCTTATCTGGTGCCAGAAGGAAGAGACAGAGTTCTGGTGTCATTGGAAGGTTAAGACCTGTTATTTTATTGACATGTTGTAGAATTAGTTCCTAAAAATGGATTATAGCAGGGCAGGTCCACCAAAGATGAAAATGTGTGCCAGGGGAAGAAACACCTCTCCAGCAGCTGGCGTTATAATTGTTGATTGTTTTTATTAAGAGCAACCGGGATTAGATGCCACCTCGTCAGGATTTTATAACTATTTTCTTGGATAGACACACATTTGGATGCAAGTTTGGGGCATAGAAATAGGGTCTATCGTTCCTCAGGGGTGAATTTCTTTCCTAGATCTGTTTCCCAAGCCTGAAGGAAAGGGAATATATTGTCATGGCATTCTTCAACTGTTTAAAGGAGGAGATTAGCTTATAATATAATAGTAATAGGAAAGGGATAATAGGAAAGGGATGGGCAATTCAGTATATTTTGAAGATTGAGAAGTGAGGGGAAGGTATATTGGTCTAGCAAGGTGTCAATGGATGACAAGTTATTTGACATAGAAATTGGGATACTGCTATTTTCATGTTGATCAAAGCCTAACAGTATATATCTTATTTGCATGAGAGGGGAGGAGAAAAGCATGCATTTCTGCCTTTATTGATGCCATGTCTCCAGAGTGAGGAGTTTTGGGGATTTAAGGGGTTGCGTTTGTTTATAGTTGTGAAATATCAGTTGTCGTAGCGGAATGTGGAGCAAGTCTTCCTCTAAAGAGACCCATAGTTTATGATGGGGTTTACAGTACCAATCATTAATTCTATTGAGATGAACTGGATGACAGAAGGATTTCAGGGTCCGGGAGGTCCATACCTCCGGTCTCATGTGATAGCTGCAAGATCGTATATCTAATGCGTGGTTTCTTATTTTTCCAGATTAATTTCTAGAATATTTTACTAACTGCAATGAAAAATGCTTTGGGTATATGAATAGGTAACACTTGGAGTAGGTAGGTAATTTTTGGGCAGATCAGACATTTTACAGCCAAACCAGGAGATATATGGGATAGACCATGACAAAAGGACTTGGGTTATTTTATGGAGTAGCGGGGGAAATTATTCTTATACAGGTGAGATAGATTAGCTGCGAAATTGACCACTATAACCTTTATAGAGGGTTGTGTCCATTCAAAAGGAGAATTGGAGCTCAAGGAGTTCGCTATAGGTTTGGGGAGGGATATATTAAGAATCTAGGATTTCCCTAAATTAACTTATGAGATACTACCAAAATCTTTTAGTAATTGTTCAATAATGGGGAGAAATTCAGTTGGATGGGTCATTATTATCAGTAAATCATCAGCATAGGCTGCAGTTTTATGTTCTATGTTTCCACATGTAATCCCTTGTATGTTTTAGATTGACCAGATTTTTTTTTGGAGTAGGATCTCCATCGTGATTATAAATGGAAGGGGGAACAATGGGCATCCCTGGCGGGTTCCATTATATATAAAAGGAGGGCGAGAGTGTAATTTACTAGAACTTTGGCTGTAGTGTCTTTATACATCGTAAATACTGCATCAATAAACTCATCAGGTATATTAAACGCTGCCATAGAAGCAGCCAGGAATTGGCAACCTACCCTGTTGAATGCCTTCTCGGCATTTGTGCCGAGAAGAACTAGTGGACAGCCGACACTACTTTTCCATGCGGGCCATCCCTGCCCTGCATGAACAAGTGGTGAAAAAAATTAGGCGCAACACCCTCAGTGGCAAAGTCCACATAACCACCAACACATGGACCAGTAAGTAAAGGCAGGGACGGGATATCATCCTCACTGTGCACTAGGTAAATGTAGTGGTGGCTGGGCTG
The DNA here is from genome assembly GCA_033119425.1 of Bufotes viridis. NCBI lineage: Eukaryota > Metazoa > Chordata > Amphibia > Anura > Bufonidae > Bufotes > Bufotes viridis. The sequence continues at coordinate 16,183,366 of CM065590.1, forward strand.
AGGCGGACAGAGGTTTGGAGCATGTCCTACAGCCACCAAGGATTGCTGAATATCTCTCGGTGCCTCCTACTGCTCTTCCTCCTTCAGTTCCTCCTCTACCTCCGCCTTATCATTATGTCAGTGCAACACCTGCACCACCATCTTCGCCAGTGATGGCATATATTCTTTTTGCCTAACCAGAGCGGAAAAACAAAACAAAGATCCGCCAAGCCAAAGCGTGGGAAACAGTAGCTCTGCCCACCAGGATAAGCTCCCTGAGCAAGTCAGTTTGAGCCAGCCAGTGCAGAACAAAATGGCGCGTCAGCTCAGGCCAAACTGGGGTGAGATGGTGTGGGTCAACTATCCTGAAGTACAGGCCGCCCTGGCTTAAATCCAAGTATCTCAAGTGCAGCAAAACCCGGAGAAAGAGGCCAAGGTGTCCGCCGTGCTAGGGGAGGCGGCTGGAGCATCCAGTCCTGCATAAAGGAAACCAAGACGGATCCGTTTTTCTGCCCATGGACTTGTATTATGATGGAATGCAAAACGGAAGCCTTTAAAAGTCATTTTGTTTTGCTTTCCGTCATTATTGAAGTCTATGGGAATCATAATGGATCCGTCTGGTTCCCGTCATGCAAAACGGAAAAAAAATTCCTCTCGACGGGACTTTGTTTTCTGTCTTGTATAACGGGAACCAGATGGATCCTATATGATTCCCATAGATTTCTATTATAATGGATTAAAACTGAATGCCTCTTAAAGGCTTCTGTTTTGACTTCCGTCTTATGGATTCCGTTATTTTCTGTTGTAACCATGTTATAACGGAAAACAAAAAAGGAATCCATAAAGCTGATGTGATCCCACCCTAAGCACACTGCCAGAGGAACCCACTAATTCCTGGCTGTGTGTATCTGTCATCACTTGAGATGATGTTGATGAGTGAGTCAACTATTCTCTTACAGCTGGATTGTTGGTCAAAACACGGCCGCTGAATAATAGTGAATATCATTTTTGCCACTGTCTGTTCCTTTGGAGGGCCCAGGAAACTGTTGGCCTTAGTGCACAGTAACTATATCAGTAATGTAACAGATGAAGGCCCCATTCACACGTCCGTAGTGTCTTGCGGATCCGCAAATTGCAGATCCGCAACACATCTTGCCGCCAGCCCCATAGAGATGCCTATTCTTGTCTGCAATTGCGGGCAAGAATAGGACATGCTCTATATTATTGCAGAGTCGCCAGCCAGAAGATCGGCGGAGTGCTCCGCAAATGCGGATGCAGAGAGAACAGCGTGTTTTCTCTGCATCCATCACGTCCCCATTCAAAATGAATAGATCCGCACCTGTTCCGCAAATTTGCGGAGCGGGTGTGGATGAACATTGCGGGCGTGTGAATGGGGCCTTACTATGAATGCTGCAACAGTTAAACAAGATAAATGCGGTGATATATTGCACTGCCCTTTAATACTGAGCCACAGTATAAACTAATAAATGAACTGGGAATGTGGCAGCAGTTACACAAGATGCACACGACAATTACATTTCACTAGCACTGTCCCCTGTTGTCTCCCTATGTTTTCACTAAAGTCTCTAAAAACTCTCCCTACGATCACTCCACACTGTCCCTGCACTTCACCTATCCAATATTCTTTCTTCAAAACGGTCCCCAGCTCATAAACACTTGTCATGTCCTTCCCTAAGCTCGACTCACAGTGAAATGTCAGAAACCAAGTGGGATAAGAGTTTTATAAGGCTATGAAATCACAGGGGATAGCTACCTGCAGATTGGCTGGCTGCATGGTATGGTCTGCATGGTCATCGCTTTCCCAGGCTTCTTACTTTCACTTTGTAACACTTGCAGAAGCCATTTTAGAAAAAAATGTATGATTCATTGCCGCAAAGCGTGAGAAATTCGGATTTGTGGCAAATTAAATTTCACTTTGGATGCTTCGATTCCCTTGACACTGATGATCATCAATCACATAGCTGCAAGCTGTACTGATTGGTTCAGTTATCACTGAGAAGCATGGAGAAGATGAGAAAGGAAGGACATCAGCGGGAAATAGCTACAATATAGCACTATAGCCGAGTTCATTGGTTAAATCATGATGATCTCATACAGTAGCTGATAATGGAACCAAGGGCAGGTTCTGAGGATTCCGGCAGCACGGGGGAACTGTTCCTGATAGCGTACACAGAAGCATGCTTCAGGAGCAGTAGAGTAACTTTACTTAATATGGCTGCAGCATAAGGCATATGCTGCAGCGACAGTAAAAGATGAGAGGGTGTTAAACACGACCTGCCCTCAATAAGGGACAATTTTTGGAAATGTTGGAATATTAAAAAGCATAACAAATCTGACAGTTCAGTGTCTTTTTAAGTGTCTCTCTGATAGGAGGGAGAGAGTAAGAGCAAATTTTTGAAGGAAAAAAATAAATAAGAAAAACCGGACCTAGGAGACCCCAGAGTCTCATTATACCAATTTCCAAGCCAAATGGAACACTTTTGATTAAGGTAGAATTCAAATAATTTTTTTTTTTATAGATTTGATGATTTGGACACCAAACTAAATCTCAAGAAGTTCACTTATCCCTAGTGCATACCTACAGTACTAGTGACAGGCAATATCAGCAGACCGCCTGGAGGAACAGAAAGTGTTTATCTGGCCTATCCAAGAACAGTATGGAAATATTTATCTGACAAGTGCTCCATAAACGGAATAATATCAAAAGCAGGTCCCTTTTAGGTAATCTACAAACAGCAGAGAATTTTGTTCTTATTATTATATTTGTAATGTAAGTTGTAACTCGTTTCGATATTGATCTGATGCCTTCATCTATCTATCATCACTCCTATTAGCAGTGGGTTTTGGTTTAGATGCACATACTTTTCTTATGTGAATACAGTTTAAATTTAGAAGACAGGATACACAGGAGAAAACATGAAATGATTTGCACAGAGACACTTCACGGAGTCCCTGGCCATTATCGTGCCCATATATACAGCCGTGTGTTTTATAAATGATCCCTATGCCTGACAACTATTCCGCATCTCACTGAAGCACCAGGAATCTCCGTACAACACAGATATTATACACATTCTGAGCACAGATCCTAGAGCAATGACAAGAAATTCATAGCACATGTTTATTAATAGAATACATTTATGCAGCAACATGGAAATATCTGATGTAAGTACTGATCTCTACACTTGTCTTCACACCTCTACTGTATTTCTCAACTAGTCATTTATCCAAATACTGTACTTCTAATCTTTGGAGCTCTTCAATGGTCATTGGGGCTATCAGACTCTTCATCTCAATTTTCATTTTGCTTCCCTCATAGCTCTGACTTCTACATTAGTCACAGATGGTAGATAGGACAATCTCTATATAATGCTGAAGTTATCATTCAGTTCTATAATAAGACGTGACACCAAGGGCACATCTATACTTTAGATAACTTAGATTTTTTTTGTCAGTTCTGTGAAGAAGAAAGGAAGTTAGCTGAGGAGTAAGGAGAGAGGTAGTGATGTATGAGGCACAGGTGAAGCAAAGTCCAATATGTAGCTGCTATCTTAGCCCCTTGGCCCTGGCCAAGCTGAGAGAGTAGGAAGAACATCCTTACAGCTACCTAGAACAGACCAGAGTAAACTGTGGATATAGAGAAAGTCTAGTGGAGATAGAAGCAGCATTAGCTTATGGACTCCACAGCACCAGTGATCGGGAGAAGCCTAAAAGCACCTGGACACAGCCGAACGACTAGGCACAAGGTTGTCCATTACCACATACATCTATGGACATTATGGACCAGTGTTTCTGAAAGCAACCAGTGCAGAAAATGGAGAAGAGGTTTCATGCCTGCCATTAGGGAGACCGCTCTGTGGGTTGCCAAACACAAGTAAGAGTCATTATTATATCCAGTATCTAGCGGCTAGAGTGTGGACAAAGTGAGGACAGTTAGAAAGGAACTCTCTCGTACCAGCCAAAGGAAAATCTCAAAGCAAATATTTTTAAGCCTGTTACTAGGATTGCAGCTAAGCCAATCTTGTATGCATTAGTGATAAGCGAGCATGCACGGCCGAGTATTGGTTCGGCTAGAGCATCGCTATACACGGCGCTTGACTTTATTCGGCTGAGCACCAGGTGTATTTGTCGTATTGATCGAGTCTCTCTTTGGCGCCTTCTAAGCAGCCAATCCAGGTCCAGGTAAGTAATTCCCCTTAGTGTAGGCAGGGACTTATAGCGTTTTACTCTAAACTTACTTATTTTACTCCAAACACCTTTTTGAAAGACCTAACAGTCCTTTTAAGGACTACAGTGTGTGTTTGACAGCAGTGCAGCACCTTTATTTCTTTTTAAGAAGGGGTTTGCTGCAGCACTATCAGGGACAGGCGTCACAAGGAAGGGTCAGATAAGTGCAGGGCTTGAAAATCATTTTTTTAACTTCTAAAAGACAGAAAGATTTCAGATTAGTGACATCTACAATACGCCATCATTAAGCAGTGTGTGGGGCAGATATTATAAAAAGGGGCTTATTCACTACAGCGTGCCTGGTACTGAGATATACACTGCACCATCAGAGAAATGATTTGTTCTTTGGAAATAAGCTAACTTGTGCCACATATGTGTGTGCGTTCAATCCGCAACCGTTATATTAATTATTCCAGCAGAGAGTAATTTATATTTTGGCCATAGTTAACTAGTTTGGGGCACATCTGTGTGTCGGTTCAGGCCGCAACCGTATATACAGTATTCACGCAGAGAACACTTTTTATTTGGGACAAATTTGTATCAAATATAGAACTAAATCCGAATACAGTGAGAATATTAAAAATTACATTATCTCTGGCCTAGAGTGGTGCCCAAAATCTGTTTTTTTCTGCATTCAGTACCTTACTGGAAGCCAATACAGTGTGTATTGTAAAAATTACTGTGAAGGATGCCCTTCTATGTTTGTTCACATGTTTTCCTCTCCCTGCTTAAAAGACTATATAGTTTCATGTATTTTGCTGCCTTTTGCTACCATGTGGCTAATGGAGTCTTGCCTCTGTCCTTGGGAGATAAGTGAATCACTTCTCAATTGTCTCCAGGACAAAAGACTGTGTAGAACCGATTCTGGGCAGAAAAGCCATGAGTACAGTCAGGCCAAAGAGACTTTTACTAACTTTTTAACCCTTGGTCTGATTCGTGCCATTTTTTAAAATATTGTTCCTCTGAATGGATTGATTGTGAATCTGTATTTGTATAAAGATTGGATGTATATTTTTAAAGTTACAGCACGTGGGTAAAAACTGTATTTTTCCAGCCTGTGATAATTAGGTTAACCATTGTGTACCATAATTATATCACAGGCAGAGGGGCGGATTTTATGGGGGTTGTAACCTTTGTGTTATTTGTTAATGTATATTTGTTGTGGGTGTCTCCCTTGCATGGGAGCAGGGCATAAAAGTAATTGTATTTGAGAATGTTGGGGTTGCTTCCAGTAAAGTCTTGTTCCAGCATTCAGCTTTGGCTCATGTGTGGGATTATTCAGCGATACCAGCGATTTCGTATTTGGCTAATTGGGGATTCTTCAACTATTTGGAATTAAGGAATTACAAGGCGGTGAGAGTGATACCGTCACAACTGGTTGGCAGCAGCGGGATTTTCCTTTTTTTCCTAAACCGAAGAATCCAAAGGCTAAGCGGGTAATTATAGCCGATTTGATGGAGCTAGACCGAGGCATCTTGGCTGAGGCAGTAACGATCGGTCAGGAAACTGAAATACCGGCCGTTCGGGAGATGGATATGCCGACGGTTCGGGAAACTGAATCTCCCACGAACCGGGAGATGCGGGAGAGACTGGCATGGTTTGAACCGAACCCAACGCCGGAGATCATCATGCAGGTGATGAAGATCATAGCGGAAGAAAATACGCAAAAAGCACAGCTGGAACTACAGTTAAAACTGGCAGAGACACAGCAAGCAGCCGTAAGTTCCCTGAGCGGAACCAGCAGCACTGGGGACTCCAGAAAGGTTCCCTTCAGTGCATTTAAAGCATTTGACGAAAAGGACTGTGAAACTGATGGATACCTGGCAGACTTTGAGCGCCAGTGTATCCTACATCGAGTACCAGCAGAAGACTGGGTTTCTATATTCGCAGGGAAGCTATCTGGCAAAGCAGAGGACGTTCACAGCTATGCCCGGGTTAAGGAAGCCCTCCGCGCCCGGTATGCAATAACTACCGGGGGCATATCGGCGAATATTCAGGGATTCACATAAGCTGGAAAATGACTCTTACACAGAATGGGCCTGTCGCCTGCAACAATCAGCTACCCATTGGATTACCAGCTGCCAAGCTACAACCAGGGATGACGTCCTGCAGTTGGTACTACTGGAGCAGTTTTATGACCACATCCAAGCAGAGGTGAAAGAGTGGGTAAGAGACCGCAAGCCCCTTTCCTTACCAGAGGCTGCCAAATTGGCAGACGAGTATGCAGATACCCGGAAAGCTATAACACCTACTCCACGAACGCAACCTCCACGCCCCACAGTACCCACAGCTTGAGCGCCTCCCAGGTACCAACAGCCCAGCAGGCCGGTGACAGCTACACCTCGCTATTCCCGGCCACCCAACAACAACATCATTTGTTATTGGTGTGACCAAGTGGGGCATATTCGGAATAACTGTCCATTGGAGCCTCCCAGAACCAGCTGGACCCAACCCGGTTTCCCTCAACCCCGGGCGGCAGTTCACTGTGTAGATTACGAAGTACCCACTGTGTGGGATGCCAAATAATTAAGCCGGGAAGAACCCCTGGGTATCTTGTATGAAGCCCTTAGTGTTCAATCCACCATCACTGACAACCGCAAACATCATTGTCAGCTGGTGATGATTAATGGGAAAACTGCCCGAGGACTACGAGACAGTGGCGCTACCATAACCTTGGTACAAAGGCACCTCATTGACAACAAGGAGAGACAGGGGAAATTGATTGCTGTGCGAGTGGCAGGGGAGCAGTGTACCGGATTCCTACCACTCAGGTACATCTGGACTGGGGTGCCGGAGCGGGCAACGTACAGGTTGGGGTAATGAAAGAGTTGCCCGCCGAGGTAGTGTTGGGCAATGATATTGGCCCTTTGACATCCGCTTTTGCAACCACTTCTCCGCAAGAAGTACAAACCGTGACCACCCGAGCCCAAAGTCGTGCTGCAGACAGCCACCCACAACCAACCAAGACCAGGGTAAGCCAACTGACTATACCCTTGACTGTAGCCCCTCTTCCCTGTGATACTCCAGAGGATTTTGGTCCCACCTTCAGCCATTACAGGGAAAAAGCTAAGGGGGGCACGGAGGGTTAGAAAAAGAGCAGCTAGTACGGGAGGAAGGTCGCTTGTATCGTTTTACTGAGTCTCGGGTCAATGCACCCAGGCCCCAGCAAAAGCGCCAACTGGTAATACCGAGAAAATACCGGCAAGAGCTATTGCGAATAGCGCATGATGCCCCGTTAGCTGGACATTTAGGAAGACGCAAGACGTTATACCGGATAACCCAGAACTTCTTTTGGCTTGGGGTATCCGACGACGTCCGGGCGTACTGTCAAACCTGTGAGGTATGCCAAGGGGTAGGTAAGAGAGGGGATCACCCGAAGGCTAAACTGATTCCTCTTCCTATAATAGAGGAGCACTTTGCGAGGGTTGCAGTGGACATTGTAGGACCCCTAGCGAAGCCTAGTCACTCCGGTAAGCGATATATACTTACCGTAGTAGATTACGCCACCCGTTATCCAGAGGCCGTAGTCCTTCCAAATATTCAGGCCGAGACAGTGGCGGATGCTCTGGTCAAGATATTCTCTAGAGTGGGATTTCCCAAAGAGATTCTATCAGACCAGGGCACGCAGTTCACTGCCGAGGTCACCCAACAACTATTGAAGTTGTGTGGGGTTAACTCGATAACCAGCTCCCCGTACCTCCCCCAGACCAATGGGCCCTGTGAGCGTTTCAACGGAACGTTGAAACAGATGTTGAAAACGTTCATAGGAGCCTATAGGGACTGGGAGCGGTTCCTGCGCACTTACTGTTCGCCTACCGGGAAGTGCCGCAGGAATCCACCGGATTTTCACCCTTTGAACTATTATGCGGGAAGCGGGTGAGGGGGCCACTAGATCTCATTAAGTATCACTGGGAAGGTCACACAGAAATAGAAGGGACCCCGATTGTACCATATGGGTAGGAGCTGAGGGACCGCATGGAGGAGTTGACTCAGGCTGTCCGGAACAACCTCCAGGCGGCCCAACAGCGCCAAAGGGTATGTTATGACAGGACGGCCAGGTCCCAGGGCTTTCAAGTGGGTCAGAAGGTAATGGTACTGGGACCCGTCCGTACCGACAAGCTTCAGGCTGCCTGGCAGGGACCTTATAAGGTTATAGGACAGGTATGTGATACAACCTATACTGTAGCTAGCTCTGAGAATGAGGATGTGAAATGGACGTTTCACATCAATGTGCTCAAAGCATATCATGAAAGAACGTAAGAGGTAACTTCCATCTGCGCCCCTGCCCGCGAGGACACAGAGGCACTACCATTACCCGACATGTTAGGGGGTACCCGAGAAACAAGAACGATAGAGTTAGTCCAGTTAGGGGAACTGTCTCCAGGACAAAAGACTGTGTAGAACCGATTCTGGGCAGAAAAGCCATGAGTACAGCCAGGCCAAAGAGACTTTTACTAACTTTTGAACCCCTGGTCTGATTCGTGCCATTTTTTAAAATATTGTTCCTCTGAATGGATTGATTGTGAATCTGTATTTGTATAAAGATTGGATGTATATTTTTAAAGTTACAGCATGTGGGTAAAAACTGTATTTTTCCTGCCTGTGATAATTAGGTTAACCATTGTGTACCATAATTATATCACAGGCAGAGGGGAGGATTTTATGGGGGTTGTAACCTTTGTGTTATTTGTTAATGTATATTTGTTGTGGGTGTCTCCCTTGCATGGGAGCAGGGCATAAAAGTAATTGTATTTGAGAATGTTGGGGTTGCTTCCAGTAAAGTCTTGTTCCAGCATTCAGCTTTGGCTCATGTGTGGGATTATTCAGCGATACCAGCGATTTCGTATTTGGCTAATTGGGGATTCTTCAACTATTTGGAATTAAGGAATTACAAGGCGGTGAGATACAGGGATACCGTCACAACTGGTTGGCAGCAGCGGGATTTTCCTTTTTTTTCCTAAACCGAAGAATCCAAAGGCTAAGCGGGTCATTATAGCCGAATTGATGGAGCTAGACCGAGGCATCTTGGCTGAGGCAGTAACGATCGGTCAGGAAACTGAAATACCGGCCGTTCGGGAGATGGATATGCCGACGGTTCGGGAAACTGAATCTCCCACGAACCGGGAGATGCAGGAGAGACTGGCATGGTTTGAACCGAACCCAACGCCGGAGATCATCATGCAGGTGATGAAGATCATAGCGGAAGAAAATATGCAAAAAGCACAGCTGGAACTACAGTTAAAACTGGCAGAGACACAGCAAGCAGCCGTAAGTTCCCTGAGCGGAACCAGCAGCACTGGGGACTCCAGAAAGGTTCCCTTCAGTGGATTTAAAGCATTTGACGAAAAGGACTGTGAAACTGATGGATACCTGGCAGACTTTGAGCGCCAGTGCATCCTACATCGAGTACCAGCAGAAGACTGGGTTTCTATACTCGCAGGGAAGCTATCTGGCAAAGCAGCAGATGCCTTCCGAGCGGTACGCTTTGAGGACGTTCACAGCTATGCCCGGGTTAAGGAAGCCCTCCGCGCCCGGTATGCAATAACTCCAGAGGCATATCGGCGAAAATTCAGGAATTCACGTAAGCTGGAAAATGACTCTTACGCAGAATGGGCCTGTCGCCTGCAACAATCAGCTACCCATTGGATTACCAGCTGCGAAGCTACAACCCGGGATGACGTCCTGCAATTGGTACTACTGGAGCAGTTTTATGACCACATCCAAGCAGAGGTGAAAGAGTGGGTAAGAGACCGCAAGCCCCTTTCCTTACCAGAGGCTGCCAAATTGGCAGACGAGTATGCAGATACCCGGAGAACTACAGCACCTACTCCACGAATGCAACCTCCACGCCCCACAGTACCCACAGCTTGAGCGCCTCCCAGGTACCAACAGCCCAGCAGGCCGGTGACAGCTACACCTCGCTTTTCCCGGCCACCCAACAACAACATCATTTGTTATTGGTGTGACCAAGTGAGGCATATTCGGAAAATAACTGTCCATTGGAGCCTCCCAGAACCAGCTGGACCCAACCCGGTTTCCCTCAACCCCGGGCGGCAGTTCACTGTGTAGATTACGAAGTACCCACTGTGTGGGATGCCAAATATTAAGCCGGGAAGAACCCCTGGGTATCTTGTATGAAGCCCTTAGTGTTCAATCCACCATCACTGACAACCGCAAACATCATTGTCAGCTGGTGATGATTAATGGGAAAACTGCCCGAGGACTACGAGACAGTGGCGCTACCATAACCTTGGTACAAAGGCACCTCATTGACAACAAGGAGAGACAGGGGAAATTGATTGCTGTGCGAGTGGCAGGGGAGCAGTGTACCGGATTCCTACCACTCAGGTACATCTGGACTGGGGTGCCGGAGCGGGCAACGTACAGGTTGGGGTAATGAAAGAGTTGCCCGCCGAGGTAGTGTTGGGCAATGATATTGGCCCTTTGACATCCGCTTTTGCAACCACTTCTCCGCAAGAAGTACAAACCGTGACCACCCGAGCCCAAAGTCATGCTGCAGACAGCCACCCACAACCAACCAAGACAAGGGTAAGCCAACTGACTATACCCTTGACTGTAGCCCCTCTTCCCTGTGATACTCCAGAGGATTTTGGGAAGGAAGTGGGGGGGGGGTCCCACCCGGGTCCCACCCTCAGCCATTACAGGGAAAAAGCTAAGGGGGGCACGGGGGGTTAGAAAAAGAGCAGCTAGTACGGGAGGAAGGTCGCTTGTATCGTTTTACTGAGTCTCGGGTCAATGCACCCAGGCCCCAGCAAAAGCGCCAACTGGTATTACCGAAAAAATACCGGCAAGAGCTATTGCGAATAGCGCATGATGCCCCGTTAGCTGGACATTTAGGAAGATGCAAGACGTTATACTGGATAACCCAGAACTTCTTTTGGCCTGGGGTATCCGACGACGTCCGGGCGTACTGTCAAACCTGTGAGGTATGCCAACGGGTAGGTAAGAGAGGGGATCACCCGAAGGCTAAACTGATTCCTCTTCCTATAATAGAGGAGCACTTTGCGGGGTTGCAGTGGACATTGTAGGACCCCTAGCGAAGCCTAGTCACTCCGGTAAGCGCTATATACTTACCGTAGTAGATTACGCCATCCGTTATCCAGAGGCCGTAGCCCTTCCAGATATTCAGGCCGAGACAGTGGCGGATGCTCTGGTCAAGATATTCTCTAGAGTGGGATTTCCCAAAGAGATTCTATCAGACCAGGGCACGCAGTTTCACTGCCGAGGTCACCCAACAACTATGGAAGTTGTGTGGGGTTAACTCGATAACCAGCTCCCCGTACCACCCCCAGACCAATGGGCCCTGTGAGCATTTCAACGGAACGTTGAAACAGATGTTGAAAATGGGAGCCTATAGGGACTGGGAGCGGTTTCTGCGCACTTACTGTTCGCCTACCGGGAAGTGCCGCAGGAATCCACCGGGTTTTCACCCTTTGAACTATTATACGAGAGGCGGGTGAGGGGGCCACTAGATCTCATTAAGTATCACTGGGAAGGTCACACAGAAATAGAAGGGACCCCGATTGTACCATATGGGTCGGAGCTGCGGGACCGCATGGAGGAGTTGACTCAGGCTGTCCGGAACAACCTCCAGGCGGCCTAACAGCGCCAAAGGATATGGTATGACAGGACGGCCAGGTCCCGAAGCTTTCAAGTGGGTCAGAAGGTGATGGTACTGGGACCCGTCCGTACCGACAAGCTTCAGGCTGCCTGGCAGGGACCTTATAAGGTTATAGGACAGGTATGTGATACAACCTATACTGTAGCTAGCTCTGAGAATGAGGATGTGAAATGGACGTTTCACATCAACATGCTCAAAGCATATCAGATTCATGAAAGAACGTAAGAGGTAACTGCCATCTGCGCCCCTGCCCGCGAGGACACAGAGGCACTACCATTACCCGACATGTTAGGGGGTACCCGAGAAACAAGAACGATAGAGTTAGTCCAGTTAGGGGAACAACTATCACCCCAGGAGAAAGCTCAGGCAGTCCGCTTACTCGAGTCCAAAAGTGCCACATTCTCCCAAGAACCCGGGTTCACCCCACTGACTGTCCACAAAGTTGAAACTCCAGGGCAGATGCCACTAAGGCAACCCCCTTACCGCATCCCTGAAGCTGTCAGAGATGGGATGCGGAAAGAAATATAAGAAATGCTCCAGCTAGGGGTAATAGAGCACTCGGAAAGTCCTTGGGCCTCCCCTGTAGTTCTAGTACCAAAGCTGGATGGTACAACCCGCTTCTGTGTAGACTACAGGCGGCTCAATGACCAGACGGTCACAGATGCTTATCCCATGCCTCGGATGGACAAATCAGCTTTCATCACCCCGTTCGGCTTATACCAATTCCGGGTTATGCCGTTCGGGATGAAGAACGCCCCTGCCACATTCCAGCAGATGGTGGACCGCCTATTAGAGAGTCTCTAGGATTATGCATGTGCCTACCTGGATGATATCGCCATCCAAAGCGATACCTGGAAGGCACACTTAGAACATGTAGGGGAAGTATTGGATAGGATTAGGGGGGCCGGTTTAACCTTGAAGCCAGACAAGTGTCACTTCGGTATGGCAGAGGTACAATACTTGGGCCATCGAGTATGTTGTGTTAAGCAACGACCAGAACCAGCTAAGATTGAGGCTGTTGCGAATTGGCCCACTCCCCGTACCAAGACACAAGTCATGGCCTTCCTGGGGACAGCCGGCTACTACCAACGTTTCGTACCCGACTACAGCACCCTAGCCAAACCCCTGACTGACCTTACAAAAAATAAATTACCCTGACAAGTCCTGTGGTCCCCGGAGTGTGAGGTGGCTTTCCAAGCTTTTAAAAATGCTCTAATTATTGCTCCTGTGTTGGCTGCCCCAGACCCTAACAAAAGGTTTATTGTTCACACAGATGCCTCAATGTTTGGACTGGGGGCAGTATTATGCCAGGACGGTGAGGATGGAGCCGAGCACCCAGTGATCTACCTGAGTCGGAAATTGTTGCCAAGGGAAGTCAGTTATGCGGCCATTGAGAAAGAGTGCCTGGCGCTGGTCTGGGCCCTCAAAACTCACCCCCCATCTGTATGGCCGTGCCTTCACTCTCATGACTGACCACAACCGCTTGGTCTGGCTCAACCGGGTCTCTGGAGACAATGCTCGGTTATTACGGTGGAGCCTTGCCCTCCAGCCCTTTTGATTTCACCATTCATTACCGCCCTGGCAAGCAAAACGGCAACGCGGATGGGCTGTCAAGGCAAACCGACTTACTATCTGACTAAGCCTGGAGCACCGCCAGTCCCTACTAGACCAGGAAAGGTCTAACCATGTCTGCCGGAGCAGGGAGAAAAAGGGGGCCATTGTGAAGGATGCCCATGTTCACATGTTTTCCTCTCCCTGCTTAAAAGACTATATAGTTTAATGTATTTTGCTGTCTTTTGCTACCATGTGGCTAGTGGAGTCTTGCCTCTGTCCTTGGGAGATAAGTGAATCACTTCTCAATTGTCTCCAGGACAAAAGACTGTGTAAAACCGGTTCTGGGCAGAAAAGCCATGAGTACAGCCAGGCCAAAGAGACTTTTACTAACTTTTGAACCCCTGGTCTGATTCGTGCCATTTTTTAAAATGTTGTTCCCCTGAATGGATTGATTGTGAATCTGTATTTGTATAAAGATTGGATGTATATTTTTAAAGTTACAGCATGTGGGTAAAAACTGTATTTTTCCTGCCTGTGATAATTAGGTTAACCATTGTGTACCATAATTATATCACAGGCAGAGGGGAGGATTTTATGGGGGTTGTAACCTTTGTGTTATTGGTTAATGTATATTTGTTGTGGGTTTGTCCCTTGCATGGGAGCAGGGCATAAAAGTAATTGCATTTGAGAATGTTGGGGTTGCTTCCAGTAAAGTCTTGTTCCAGCATTCAACTTTAGCTCATGTGTGGGATTATTCAGCGATACCAGCGATTTCGTATTTGGCGAATTGGGGATTCTTCAACTATTTGGAATTTAGGAATTACAAGGCGGTGAGATACAGTGATACCGTCACATACATTATCTTTGGTATAGTGTATTGCCCAAAATCAGTATTTTTCTGTATCCAGTACCTCACAGCAATAGAGTGTGTATTGTAAAAATGACATTATCTCTGGCCTAGAGTAGTGCCCAAAATCTGAAATTTTCTGTATCCAGTACTTTACAGCAAGCCAATACAGTGTGTATTGTAAAAATTACATTATCTCTGGGCTAGTGTAGTGCCCAAAATCTGTAATTTTCAGCATCCAGTACTGTCCTACATCAGAAAATTGTGTTTTTAGTGGACAGTAAAACAATCTGCGCCACATCTACAGACAAAACAATTAATATGAAGAAGGTGAGCACAAAGTGACAGGGAAGTGGGCGTGATGCTGATGGTGCAAGCAGAGGCCGTGGTCCTGGGCGAGATGCTGATGGTGCAAGCAGAGGCCGTGGCCCTGGGCGCAATGAAACTGTGCCTGCTGCCAGTGCACCAGAAAAAACAAAAAAATCCACCTTACCCAGTTTCATGTCCAACTTAGCTGGGCGGCGCAGGACAACTCTGTCCAAGTCGGACCAGTGTGAACAGGCGGTCGGTTGGATTGCAGAAGATAATGCTTCCAGTCGGTTAATCACAACCCTCTCTCCCACGAAGTCCAGTCTCTGTAGCCAAGAGTCTGGTCAACTGAATCCTCACTCTGATCCTCCTTCCTCCCACCATGTCGCGTCTGGCCAAACAAGTAATCCCCCACTCGGATATTCACATGACCTCTTTTCATCGCCAGTACTTGGTTTGGCTCTCTCGCTAAGCACGCTTGAAGAGGGACCTGAGAAATTGTGTCCTGATTCCCAACCTCCTGAGCCTTCACAGTCTCAAGAAGATGATGGTGGTGAACGGCAATCATTCGTTCACGAGGTGGATGATGATGAGTCACAGTTGCCAATCACTGAGGTGGGGGTTAGGTCAAGTCAGGAGGATGAGCAGAGTGAGGAAGTGGAAGAGGAGGTGATGGACGATGAGGTCCCTGACCCAACATGGGAAGGTGAAAAGCCGAGTGAGGACAGCAGTACAGAGGGGGAGGGATCCGTAGCACCGCAACAGTCTGGAAGAGGCAATGGGGTTGCAAAAGGGAGACGTCAGCCGATACCAAACAGGCCCGCAACCATTAGACCTATCACCTCCATGTCTAAATCTACCTTGCCAAGGGCTAGGTGTTTCCGCAGTATGGCGCTTTTTTGAGGAAAGCGCAGATGACAAAAGAGTGGTAGTTTGCAACCTGTGCCATACCAAAATGAGCCGGGCCGTAAAAACATGCAACCTCACCACCAGCATGATCCGCCACATGGCATCCAAGCACCCTAATAAGGGGGCCGAACGCCTGGATCTGCACTCCGGGTCTGCGGATCTCACCACTGCCTCCTCTTGCCCTGTGTTACGCACTGCTGGCCAATCCCCTGTTGAAGGCGCAGGCCCGGATGCCCCTCGCCCTGCACCTGGACCTTCACATGAACCGTCATCAACAACTTCCACTTCATTGTCCCAGCGCAGCGTCCAAATTTCGATAACACAGGCATTTGAATGCAAGCGCAAATACCCTCCCACCACCCACAGGCCATAGCACTAAATGCGCAACTTTCTAAATTACTGGCCCTTGAAATGTTTCCATTTAGGCTTGTGGACACTGAAGCCTTCCGCAGCCTGATGTCGGCGGCCATCCCTCGGTACACAGCCGCCACTATTTTTCAAAGTGTGCTGTGCCCGCCTTACACCATCACCTTTGCCCTGACCAACGCACTTACTGGGAAGGCCCACCTCACCACGGACAAGTGCTTTTGGCCAGGGACGCTACATTTCCCTGACCGCACACTGGGTAAATGTTGTGGAGACCGGGAGCGAGTCGTACCCTGGGATGGCACAGGTAGGGCTGGCGCGTCCTATAGGCAGACTAAGCAGCCGTGTAGGTGTCCATGAGGGTGCACTACCCGGGCGATCAGCGCTCCCTTCTGTCATTCCCTCATTGTAGCGTGGCTGAGCCCTGTATGATCCATGTGTACAGGTAGCATCTGTCTCCTGTACCCGGCCGGACTGACAGGAACTGCACACACAGTGTGCACTTCCTGTCAGTCGGCCCGGGTACAGGAAACAAAATCTCCTGTACCCGCGGACCATACAGGGCTCGGCCATGCTACACTAGAGGTAGGGGAGGTAGGTAGGGAGAAATAGAATGACAAGGGGGGGGGGGGGGGAATGACAAGAGGGGGAAAGAGAAGGGGGGAGATAATGACAAAGAGTGAGAGGGGGAATGACAAGGGGGGGGTTGACTTCCATTACACACTCATACACAATGCAACCCTTACACACACACACAGAAACACTTAATGCACCCCTTACATACACACACACTGCATCCCTTACACACACTCAGTGCAACCCTTACACACACTCAGTGCATCCCTTACACACACACACACACACACACACACTGCATCCCTTACATACACAGAAACACACCTTGCAGCCCTTACACATACAAACACAGAATCACACAACACATTCCTTACACACATTCAGAAACACACAATACATACCTCATACACAAACACACACTGCTTTCTATCCTTTACACGAAAATACACTGCAATCCACTCCACACACACACACTGCAATCCACTACACACACACACACACTGCATCCACTACACAGACTGGTGTCTCTATACAGTACATTCCATAAGCACACACATTAGATTCTCTACAGCAAACATAACACATCCCCTACACACTTCATCCACTGTGAACTCATTGGTGGAACATGTAGGTGGACTTATGGGTGGGCCTTATGGGCATACTCACCGTCAGGCCTTGGGGCCCAGACCTTGAGCTGTGTAAAGAGTCCCAAAAAATGGAGCTGCTTCCCATTCTCCCAGAACATTGATTTTTGTGACCACAGTTACAAACAGCCTCCAGAAAGCCTGTTCTACACAAGCCCAGTGGAGCAAGACTGCAGCTAGAGCCCATCATAATCCTCATCTGGGTGTAAGTAGACAATCTAGTATATTATTTGTGGCACTAGTCTCTAATTTACCTCACATTAAAGGGACACTATAGTCCCTAGAAACACTGCAGCTTAATGTGCATTGGTCGGGCATTGTGATGTCACATGGGGGGGGGCAAACTTTTGTTTTGCCTAGGGCGGCAAAAATCCCAGCATCGGCCCTGGGCAACAGTGCTACCCACGCCCAGGATTGCGGGCCCTACGTCCATCAGGGTCTCCGCCAGCAGGTATGTTACTGGCTCCAACCCCCACTTCTCCTCCTCCGCCGCCTCCTCCTCCACTTCCACCTCCAACAGCAGTCAGCCATCAGTCGCTATCTGGAAGCAGTGTAGCACTGCTGTGGGTAAGCCGTGCTAAAGCTGATCTGTTTAGGGGACAATCAGCATACCGCCGCAGAGCTGTGGCAGGGTGTAAGGGACCAGACTGAGCTGTGGCTCTCGCCAGTCAGCCTAAAAACAGGCATGGTTGTGTTCCACAATGGCCGCAACTTGGTGGCGGCTTTGGAGCTCGGCAACCTAACACACATTCCATGCCTAGCCCACATCTTAAACTTAGTGGTTCAGCGGTTTATCAAAACCTACCCCAATTTGCAAGAGCTACTAGTGAAGGCGCGCCGCTTGTGTGCCCATTTCCAAAAGTCATCCACATCTTCAGCGCTTGCGGCTTCCAGCTCACCGACTGTTGTGCGACGTGAGCACGTGCTGGAACTCTACCTACTACATGTTGGCCAAGCTTTGTTAGCAGCAGAGGGCAGTTTTGTAATACCAGCTGCAACATGGTCGTCGCCTTTCCAGTCAACTGCCACTATTCACAAACGAGGAGTGGGCATTGATGTCAGACCTAAGTGAGGTTTTAAAAAACTTTGATAAATCCAAACAGATGGTTAGTGGCGATAACACTATTATCAGCGTAACAATCCTACTGCTGTGTCTACTCAAATGATCGCTGCTCACAATTAAGGATGATGCTTTAAATGTGGCAGATGAGGTAATGAGGGAGGAGATGACACAGGGAGATAGCCAGACCTCCCCCAGTTTGTCTTCTCAGCGCGAATCGGGCCATGAAGAGGAGGAGGAGGAGCTGGAGACACTTGCCTCTGCTACAGAGGCTAGTACCCATGGAATTTAATCCCATCTTTTCAGCGTGGATGGGCAGAAGAGGAGGAGGAGGAGTAGGATGAGCGTATGGAGAGTCATCCTGAAATTGACATTGCCCGTTGGTACTTGCCCGTTGGTACTCTGGCACACATGGCTGACTTCATGTTAGGCTGCCTTTCCGCGACCCTCGCGTTATATGCATTTTAGGTAACACAGATTACTGGGTGTTCAAACTTCTAGACCCCCGCTACAAAGAGAATTTCTCATCTCTCATTTCTGTGGTGGAGAGGATGAGTAAAACGGTGCAATACCAGAAGGTACTTGTTGACAGATTGCTCCAAAATTTTCTATCTGACAACGTGGCCGCCAGAGTCCGTACTTCCTTAGGCAACCGAGAAAGGGAGACAAGGGGAACACACAGTAGTTCCAACAGAGGCAGGGCAACACTTTCCAAGGCATGGACAGCCTGCCAGTAACCTGTTTTAAGAGTAAATAGGGGAGGGCACTCAACTTTCACTCAGGCATATGGAGACTAGAAGTATAATGTTAAAAATCAATAAGTTTATTAAAAAATACCTATATCTAAAACAAAACAGATAGCCCTATTGTGTAATCGGCCACAATGAAGAGATCGGTTACGATAAAGAGATCTTATAGCGTATACTCCCTCCAAGGCTATCAAATCTGGGTACCCAAATTGATTAATTGGCAAATATAAAATACATATAAAATCAGATGTGCAAAAAGATCAAATGTGCATATGCACGATCAGTCCACATGGGAATCCTCTGTGACCGCAATCCGGTAATTGTTCTCCCAAGGGAGATGCAGCAGTTCACTTTTTGTAGAGTATGGGGCCTCCTCGTAGTGCACCTTAAAGGTACAACGCCCTCCTTTTAATGTTGCGCCCTCTTATAGCACTATACCTACACCAGTCCTGGTATATAGGCTAGAGGTGTTAATATACGGGTTGGGAGTACTGTCTCCGTTCAAAACATTAATGTCTCACAGTGGTGTATCAAACGTTATGATCGTTTCATACGTTACCGCTCCTCGCGGTCTTCTTATATCCTCCGCTCTCTCGCTGGTCGATGCTGTGACCTGCTAGGACCTGCCGCAGCGACCCACGTGATCACCGTTGTCATACAGTGGCGTCCCACGTGACGGTGACTCGGGCGTCTTATTGGTCCTTACTTGGCGGTTATCAGCTTTAGATGACAAATAGCGATACAGCGGTATAGTAATCAGTCCAGTATCCAAAGTCCAAAAGCGATTCGCTCTTCTATTATGTAGCCTCACTGTTCTGCCCAAACGCGTTTCGGGGCTCTTATGTTACGGCCCCTTCATCAGTGGTAAAAACAGTGAGGAAATTCGAGGCTATTTAAAGGGAGACTTCCTATGCAAAGCATGCCGGGTGGTAATTTGGAAAACCAGGATTCCCAAATCCAGTTATTCCGCTTCTGTTTTAGAGTCATACATAGACATATACCAACGTAAATATTGGGATTTTAGGATCTATAGAGAACACATAAAATACATAAAATAACCCCAGTCGTCTTCCATACCCCATGTATTTATACATTATAATTTACATTTTGAGTAAGCGGACTTCTAAACATCATATCCTTTTCATTCTGAGTCCGAATGGAAATCTGGAACCATATGAATCCATGGCTTCCAGATGTAACGAAGCGTAGGGGATGGAGCCCAAAAGCGAGGAAAGGTCAGAGTGTTGATAAACAACCAGACTTCGACCTCTCATCGCCCAAGGGCCCCAACCCCAAACCTACAAAAAGCCAAAAAGTTCCAGATCTGCATTCAGGCCTTTAGGGATTAACGTCTCAAATTCAAAAATTCTCCTTGTCTCAATCCTAGACATATGGGCTATGTGATTACCCCCCCTCCAAGGGCGTTTAACTTTCTCCATAGCTGCAAATTTAAGGCTGGAGGGGTCACTATTATGTACTTCTTTGTAGTGTCAGGACAATGAGTGTGATTCAAAACCACTCTTGATTTTTCTAATATGTTCTGCCACCCTCTCTCTTAGTGTCCTTTTTGTCCGTCCTATATATTGTCTACGACACGGACACTCCAATATATAAATAACGTCTGTTGTATTACAAGTTAATCCCTCTTTGATCTGTACATTGAATTTGTTCTGTGTAGAACGTACCTCCGTTATTTTCTTCGGAGTAGGGTTATTTTTGCAGCAGATACATTTCCCACACTTAATGAAGCCCTTAAAGACCAGCCAGTTCTGATTTAGATTTCTTTTTGGTTTTATCGAGGGTGCCACTTTTAACCCGAAATTGGGGACTTTAGTATATGTAATTTTTGGTGTTTCTGTTAAAATGCTGCCTAATAACTTGTCCTCCAGTAGATGTCCCCAATGTCGTCTAATGCTTCTCTCCATATCCCTATAGTGAGTATTAAAAGGTAATATCAACCTTATTTCCTCTTTCTCTTCTCTTTTAATTTTTCCCTTAAAAAATTCTCTCCTATCCATATTATCCACTTTTTCTATTGCTCTCTCCAAGACCCATTTTGAGTTCCGCTTCTCTTATATACTGAGTTTCCTCTGTACAGTTTCTTTTCAGTCTCCTCAGTTGGCCAGTTGGTATATTTATCAGCCAACTGGGGAGATGGCAGCTGGAATATTTTATATAACTGTTTTTTGCTGTAGATTTCATATGGGTACTACAGACCAGTTTATTGTTTTGAACTTCGATATTTAAGTCCAAAAACTGGATCCTTGTTTTACTAATAATAGAAGAGAAGTGGAGATTTCTATCATTATTGTTAATCTCTTCAATAAATGCTTGAAGCATTTCTTCAGTGTCTTGCCAGACGAACAATATATTGTCAATGTATCTCCGCCACAGGGCCAGGCCCGCCCCCAGTCTTGGCGCAATGGTCTCTATTTCCCACTGGGCCATAAATAAATTAGCATAGCTGGGGGCGAACCTGGTCCCTATGGCGGTTCCACACTGCTGTAGATAAAAATCCCCCTCATAATGGAAATAATTATGAGACAGTATAAAATGTATTCCCTCCACTATGAAGTTAATCTGTTCTTTCTTTAAACTTCCTTGTAGGTTAAGTTGTTTTGTTAAGGCGGTCATTCCTGCCATATGTTCTATTACAGTGTAAAGAGAACTTACATCTAGTGTACATAGGACCCTGAAGCGTGCCTAGTGATAAAAGGAGGGAGAAGTTTTGAAAGATGGTGAAGGAATACATTGCAGACCGTGTCAGAGTCCTAAATGATCCCTCAGTGCCTTACAACTACTGGGTGTTCAAGCTGGACATGAAAAACGAACTTGCAATCTACGCCTTGAAGGTGCTGACCTGCCCTGCTGCCAGTGTATTATCTGAGCGTGTATTTAGTGCTGCTGGTGGCATTATAACAGATAAGCATATCCGCTTGTCCACTGACAATGCTGACAGGTTGACTCAGATAAAAATGAACAAGGCCTGGATTGCCTCTCACTTCTCCACTCCACCAGAGGAAAGCTGAGCAAATGAGGAAAAAAAACGGAATTTAAATGTATGCTTTATAATGTACTCAATCCACAAGATTCAGATACACCCTTTTCACCGCAAAAAAAGGGTATATGTTTGAACCTTGTTTTTTCATCTGCCTCCTTCTTCGCCTCCTCTTCCATACAGAATATATATGCCCTCACAAACATTGTTTTGTAGGGTTTGCTCACCTTCAGGCCCTCACCTTCAATGCTTTATACCATCTGCTCACCTGTAGGCAATCGCTGCAATGTTTTATAGGGTTTGCTCAGCTTCAAGCCGTCGCCTCCAATGTTTTATATGGTCTGCTCACCTGTATGCCATCACTGCTATGTTTAATGGGGTTCGCTCGGCTTCAGGCCCTCACCTACAATGTTTTATATGGTCTGCTTACCTGTAGGTCATCACTGAAATGTTTTATGGGGTTTGCTCGGCTTCACGCCCTCACGTCCAATGTTTTATACGGTCTGCTCACCTGTAGGCCATCACTGCAAAGTTTTATGGAGTTCACTCACCTTCAGGCCCTCCCTTCAATTTTGTATAGGGTCTGCTCACCTTCAGGCCCTCCCTACAATTTATTATAGGGTCCACTCACCTTCAGGCCCCCAACTATAATGTTTTTGAGGGTAACCAGCAGGCCATCAATCATAATCTTTCAAGGGTGTGTATGATGCCCTCCTTTATGTGTAATGAAGGGTGTATTGGATTACCGGTTCCTTGTAATTTTTGGCATGCCCTTTCACTTAGTGCATAGGCTTTATGAGTGCAGCAGTGTACCTGAACCATTGTAGCACCATGTGAATGAGGCCCTCCTTTATGTGATATACAGGCTGTATCGGAGTACTCCTTCCTTGTAATTTTTGGCAGCATTTGCACTTTAAATACAATTGAATATACAGGAAAGAATGCTACCTAACAAGTCTACCTCTAAAAATGTTTTTTTTGAGGGCGCGGGATTTTGGGTGGGATTTTGTCGCTATGTAAAAGTGGTGGACAACTGGGACAATATGGTTCCCAGCAGCAGTTCAAGCAGCAACATTGGAGTCCAAGATGCACTCAGACATACCTGTGTGAAGTTGGCACCCCATGATGAAAATAAATACACCATTCGTTTGTGCTGGTTTGTGCCGCAAAAATGAGCATTTGTGCCGATTCAGTTCCTGAGACATTGCGCGTTAGATTTTTATGAAGCCCTGCCCTCTTTCCACCCCATGTTCTTAAATTTCAAAAAGAAATACACCCTTTGTTTGTGCTGCGTTTGTGCTGGTTTGTGCGGGCAAAAATGAGCGTTTGTGCCGGTTCAGTTCCTGAGATATTGCGCGCTTCATATGCTGAAAAAAATACACCATTCGTTTGTGCTGAGTTTGTGCCGCAAATAAATGTAACTGATGCATGGATAAGAGCAGAGAAAAATAATTGAAAAACACTAGCTAGCCATAGCAATTGTATAATAAGAAAAATGTATAAATTGTTCCTTACTAGACCCCATCCTTCATTTCCTGCCTCTGATGCCCCTCCCCTATGCTGGGCACTGTCAGCAACACACACTAGACCTTGGGGAAAGGCATAAGCAAATGTATGCAAACAAACTGACTGCTAGCTGAGAGACTCCAGGGTAAATCCAGTCTACGTACTTATTGTAACTAATACTGGGCTAACCTGTCTTGGTAGAAATTTTTAACACTATTACATGAGCAAAGAAACTTTACTTCAGTCATGTGCTGTGCTTTTAGCTGTCTACAAGGATTGTTACACACAGGTAGTAGTGTCTGTTTACAGTATGGGGTGAAAGTGCTGGATAGTGAGATGTTGCAAAACTACAACTGAATGCTAAATTAACTTCTCTGATCTCAGAAACCACAAGCATTAATTTTTGCGGCACAAACCAGCACAAACACAGCACAAACTAATGGTGCCACTGAGGCATAAAAAGCTTAAAAACGGCAAAAGGATAAAAAAATATGCCAAATAAATAAACGCTGTGTGGATATAGCTTGTTATGCTTCCCTATTGAAGAACAGCTAACATCTTGCCACAGTGTTTTTTCAATTAATAAACGCCATGCGGCAGATTGGCCTTTTTTTGGGGCGTTTTTGGCCAACAAAATTTTCGTGGAATTCTAGTCTTTTATTATGTGATCCAAAATTATGTGCATAGAAATATAGAAGCACACAGGCCGACATTCATCAATGCATCTCTATTGTACAGTTTTTTTTACTGTGTGACTTTTTTGCACCTTAATTATCAAAAAGGCACAGGCTATGTGGTGAATTTGGCGCAGTGTGGAACTTTCTGAAGGCAAACTGTTTCTAGAACTTATACTCACACCTCCCTGTAACTGGTGTACATTTTTGTTCTAAATGGCCCGTTGCGCCCCAAACTGCGCCTTTTGGTCAAAAGGTGCAGTTAGTAAATTTGAATTTAAATTTGAATTAGAAAGTGGGCAGGGTTTCAGCAAATCAAACGCACAATATCTCGGAAACCAAAGCGACGCAAGCGTTCATTTTTGCAGCATAAACCAGCACAAATGAATGGTGTATTTATTTTCATCTTTTGCGAACAGGGGATGCCAACTTTACATATTTCCCAGACATGGTCCCCATGTCATTCCAGATCCATTTTGTGGTGTTTCTGTCACTTTTTGACCTTTTCCAATGGACCAGGCACCTTCCCCTCATCCGAGCAGGGGGTGCCAGGTTGTCTCCCATTGACTTCCATTATACTCGAGTGCTCGGCCGAGCGCACAAATATCGCTACGTGTTCGGACCGAGTACCCGAACACTTTGGTGCTTGCTCATCACTAGTATGCATCATATAGCTTGTTACCCTTGCCATGTAAATGTACTGAATTAACTACCTGAAGGCGATTGTTTATGTAAAAAGTTCAGTTGTTTACAACCATTGGCTCCTCATCTTTTCTACCACCTTCCTGTCCACCTAACAGTGCTGGCATCACTAACACCAGGGACACCTTAAACCATTCCACCGAGGGCACCTCAACCACCATATGACGGGAGACCCTGGAGTGTGCCCCGAGGGAACTGGTGCTGTCCTTCCATTTCACTGCACACCCGACCAGGGAGCTCTACAGAACAGTAAATAAACAACTACTACCCCCGTCGCCCCACCAACACTCACATACTGCCCATGTGGCCCGGTTGCTGCAGTAGATGGGGCCACAATTTCAGGTTGAGCATGACACATATCTAAAATGAAGCCAGGCAAGTCAGTGACAGAAAAGTAACATGTTTGATGCCTTATTGTGGAGTCATTCTAGGGAGCACTATCTTCATAACACCTGGCATCTGGGTGGACCATGCAATGACCCACAGAGTGTCTACAGTTCAGTACAGGGACACAAAAGGCACCATGGACTGCTTGCTGTTGTATGCATACTCCTGTTGGGAGCATGTCTTACTTTTGCAATGAATGATTATCTAGTTCATAGCAGATCTGCTTGATTCTTCAACCTTGAATAATAAATTGCTGCCCTGATTCAGCCATTATTCTCTCAGTCCTTCTACCACACAGTTTTTTGCATTACTATATATCTAATACAACATTTAGTGTAATTTTACCATGTGATGAGCATCATTGCCCTCCTAATCACCATGTCACAGTTTATCAATTACTTTTATAACCTTGAATTATTCAGTATTTCCTTTATAATCCCCATTGATTTTACTTTGACAGTATTGGGTATGTAGAGTATATAAAGGGGAATTTCCCTTTAAAGGGCTTCTGTCACCCCCACTGACGAATTTTCACTAGCTGACATTAGCTACTTGCTAATGTCAGCTGAGTTCAAACATATGTTTAATATCTTTTTTTCTGTTTTCAATCTTGTAAAAAACTTACTTTTGTTATATGTAAATTAGCTTCGCTACCAGCAAGTTGGGCGGGTACTTGCTGGTAGCCGCCGCATCTTCATGCCCTTGGAACGCCCCATCTTCTTTTGATAGACAGGGCCTGCGCGCTCTCCTCCTCCCGCTGGCCCTGTCTGCAGCTGCAATCCGCGCCTGCGCCGTATCGGTCTTTAGTCGGCGCAGGCGCCTCAGTGAAGGACGCTGCTAGGCGCTCCGTCCTCAGTGCGCCTGCGCCGATGACGTCAGCGCTACACCCGGAAGAAAAGACACCGGCATCGCCTGCTCCTTACCAGGGATGCCGGCGTCTTCTCTTCCGGGTGTAGCGCTGACGTCATCGGCGCAGGCGCACTGAGGACGGAGCGCCTAAGCGAGCATCCTTCACTCAGAGCGCCCCGCCGACTAAAGAACGATACGGCGCAGGCGCGGGATTGCAGCTGCAGACAGGGCCAGCGGGAGGAGGAGAGCACGCTGGCCCTGTCTATCAAAAGAAGATGGGGCGTTCCAAGGGCATGAAGATGCGGCGGCTACCAGCAAGTACCCGCCCAACTTGCTGGTAGCGAAGCTAATTTACATATAACAAAAGTAAGTTTTTTACAAGATTGAAAACAGAAAAAAAGATATTAAACATATGTTTGAACTCAGCTGACATTAGCAAGTAGCTAATGTCAGCTAGTGAAAATTCGTCAGTGGGGGTGACAGAAGCCCTTTAAAGCAAATGATTACATACAGTATCATAGCCAATTGGCCGGACCCTCACCGATCCCTTAGCATACTGGTTGAGCACTGCTGTTTCCTCACAGATTTTCCCTGCATAGCAATGCCCCTAGCCTTTAGAAGGGAGCTATGTATTTCCACTGTGGATGGGAAGGAGCGCTGCTGTGCACGGGACACAATGGAGAGGTAGGAATCCCAGCAATCGTAATAGTAATAGGCCTTAAAGGGCATCTGTCAGCAGGTTTCTACCTATGAAATTGGCTGAACTGTTACATGTGTGCTTGACAGCTGAAGGCATCTGTGTTGGCCCCATGTTCTTATGTGCCGCATTGCTGAGAAAAAATATGTTTAAATATATGCAAATGAGCCTCTAGGAGCAACAGGGGTGTTGCCATTACACCTAGAGGTTCTGCTCCCTCTGTAACTCTCTGAGTTGGACAAATATCCCTAAGTAAAACTGACTTAGTTTCCCAGCGTAACCAATCAGATTCCTCCTTTTATTTTGGACAGCTCCTTTGGAAAAAGAAACGAGAAATCTGATTGGTTGCTATGGGCAACTAAGCCAGTTCTACTTTACACCAGTTTGATAAGTGACCCCCTATGTTTTTATTTAATGTTTTATTTTATTTTTCTCCCTAAATACAGAAGAGCAATCTGACTGTGGTCGTAGAGTTTGTTCTCCTAGGATTTCACACTGGTCCGCAGTTAAGAATTTTCCTGTTCTCTTTGCTGCTTGTGGTTTACTGTGGAGAAATAACTGGGAATGTCCTGATCATCACCCTGGTGTCTACCAGCAAGAACCTCCACACTCCAATGTACTTCTTCATCTCACAGCTGTCCATCAGTGACATCTTATTACCCACTGATATTGTCCCCAACATGCTTTACATCCTACTGAATAATGAAGGCATCATTACTTTTACTGGATGCATCACTCAGTTATATTTCTTTTGTGTCTTTGAGGTATTTGAATGTCTTCTTCTCACAATCATGTCTTATGACAGATATGTGGCCATCTGTAATCCCCTCCATTACTCCTCCATAATGACCAGTGGACATTGTATGAAGTTAATCTGTATATGTTGGGTTGTAGCTTTCACCCTTGTGCTAATTTATGTCATAACAACGTCAATGCTAAAGTTTTGCAAACCAAATATTCTTGACCACTTCTTTTGTGATTATGTTCCTCTGCTAGAAAAAGCTTGCTCTGACACTTTCATTGTAAAAATTGAGGTGATTATAGTAAGCATACCTGTAGTCATTATACCAAGCATTATCATTATTGCATCTTACGTCAATATTATTGTCAACATCTTAAGGATCTCATCCAGTACCGGTAGACAGAAAGCCTTCTCCACCTGTAGCTCCCATCTTATTGTGGTCTCCATATTTTATTGGACTCTATACAGTGTTTATGTATTTCCAACAAAAGGACAAACATCAACCATTAATAAGATCCTATCACTGCTATATACTGTGTTTATCCCATTGGTCAACCCCATTATCTATAGTTTGAGGAACAAAGATATTGTGAATGCCGTAAATGAAACATTTAGTAAGTTTATACTTTAGAACAATTTTTAAATACTTTATAAAAATGATAGATTTAGTGCAAAGCTACAAGCTCTCCAAGTAGCAAATGGCTTCTGATGATGAAACCAGCCATGCCTCACACCTGACCACATCTGGCTTTTATAAAGAACAAAATAGCCTGTTGTGGCGAAAATAATTAGTCAGAAAGCAATTCAAAATAAAAATTTGGCCAAGCAGCCAAATGGAATTTTAGAGAACTTCAATAAGCTTTACCAGCCACACAAAGATGTTTCAAAGTGGGTGTGTTGTAAAATATGCAAAAGGAGTTTTTTTGTGAGTGAGGGGACTTATAATGGCAAAAAGTCCAAAGGAATTGTTAAAAAATCTTCATAGAACAGATTTGACTTGGGACTACTTCTAAGGGTGTTGAATATGTGCCCCACTCCCCATCTTCACCCTTTTTTTTCCCTTTACAAGGATCTGGACTCCACTGCAGGGAAACCACCAGACCACTATCTCTTGGAGTAGCCTCTGTTCTGTGACTGCTGACGGATGAGAGTTAAGAGACACCAGTTTGTGGCATTAAGGGATCAGGGAAAACAATAGTGAGGGATGAGCCTGGGTCAGGGCTGGCAGTGTATATCCATTCCAAAACATAGTTCAAAGGTTGGCGCAGGCTGCACAGGGTTAATTCCAGAAAACAGGTAAAGGTCAGGCATGGGGAAAACAATGAAACTTTAGTGCACCATTGCAGGTGCCCCAGGAAGCTGAACAAACTTATTGCTCAGGCATCTACCCACTGGGGACGGGGGCCTTTAAATGTATCTGTTGTTTTAGATTTTTTTTTAATATAGTGTAAGGACAGGGATGTGAATTTTTGTAATCTACCTAATTAGAGAAAGATGTTTCTTTGTTATAGAAAAAAGGATGTAAAGAGTCTTCTTAGAAAACCTGAATGAGAGGGTTGATAATTAGGTATGAGCGGACCCGTGGATGTTCGGGTTCTACGGGTTTGGCCGGACATGTTTTCAGTTCGTTTTGGGTCCCGAACTTGACCTTGAACCCCGAACCCCATTGAAGTCAATGGGGACCCAAACTTTGGTGCTGAAAAATGGCTGTAAAAAGTTATAGAAAGGGCTTGAGGGCTGCAAAAGGAACCAAAATGGGGGTAAGAGCAGTGCAATTACCCTGAAAACAAAGGTGGATAGGGAAATGACTTAAATTAACATGCAATACATAAAACATTAAAATAATAATCTTGAACAAGGAGGCAGAGGTCCAAGTGGAGTAGGAAGCCGAGGAGGCTGTAGATGTGGCTGTGTAGGTGGAAGATGTGAAGGAGACAGAGGGGGGAGCCAACACTGCATTTGTGCTTTGTTTTTCATTTTTGGGGAGTGGCCGGTATACCTCCCTACTGTGCCAATATAAAAAATAATAATCTTTAGCCAGGAGGTGGACATGGCAGAGTAGGTGGAAGAGGCAGAGAAGGTGGAAGAGGTAGCCAATAGTATTGATCGAGCACCCTGGTGCTTGGGCCGAACACATCATGATGAGCACCCAAGTATAATGGAAGTCAATGGGAGAACTTGAGCATTAAACCAGGCACCCACTGCTATGAAGAGGGGAGGGTGCCTGGTTCATAATGGTCAGATATTGATGGAAACACCACCAACATGGTTCAAGAACAGCATGGGGAGAATGTCTGGATGCATCTTGGACTCCCAGGTCGCTGCTGGGAACCATGTTGTCCATGTAGTACGCCACTTTTAAAGACTGACAAAAATACTCACAAAACCAAAGTTAAAATCGAATTTAGAGCATAAATTGTTAGAAAACATTCTTTCCTGTATATTTACTTGTATTTAAAATGCAAGTGCTGCCAAAAATTATAAGCAAGAGACACTCCAATACAACCTGTATATCACATAAAGGAGGGCCTCATTCACATTGTGGTACAATTGTTCAGATAGTGGGACTCCTACACTCATAAAGCCTATGCACTAAGTGAAATGGCTGCTATAAATTGCAAGGAACCGCCACTGCTATACACTCTTTGTTACAAATAAAGGAGTGCATCATAATCACCCTTGAAAAATTATGATTGATGGCCTGCTGGTGACCCTCAAAAATATTTGGAGCAAGGGCCTGCTGATTTGACCATCTAAAACATTAGGGGCGAGGGCCTGCTGCTGAGCTGACCCTCTAAAACATTAGGAGTGAGGGTCTGCAGCTGAGCTGGCCATCGAAAAAATTATGGTTGAGGGCCAACTGCTAAGCTGACCCTCAAAAAAATTATATGCGAGGGCCTGCAGGTTAGCTGACCCTGTAAAAGATTATATGCGAGGGCCTTTAGGTGAGCTGACCCTGTAAAACTTTATATGGAAGGGCCTGTAGGTGAGCTGACCCTATAAAAAACTATATGCGAGTGCCTGCAGCTGAGCTAACCCTGTAAAAGTTTGTAGGTGAGGGCATGCTGGTGAGCTGGCCCACTAAAACATTATAAGCGGGGGCCTGTAGGTGAGCTGACCCTGTAAAACTATATGTGTGAGGGCCTGCAGGTGAGCTGACCATGTAAGAAATTATATGCAAGGGCCTGCAGGTGATCTGACCCTGTAAAAGATTGTAGGTGAGGGCCTGCTGGTGAGCTGAACCTCTAAAAAATTATATGCGAGGGTCTGAAGGTGAGCTGACCCTGTAAAACTATATGTGCGAGGGCCTGCAGGTGAGCTGACCATGTAAAAAATTATATGCAAGGGCCTGCAGGCGAGCTGACCCTGTAAAAGATTGTAGGCGAAGGCCTGCTGGTGAGCTAACCCTCTAAAAAATTATATGCGAGGGTCTGAAGGTGAGCTGACCCTGTAAAACTATATGTGCGAGGTCCTGCAGGTGAGCTGACCATGTAAAAAATTATATGCGAGAGTCTGAAGGTGAGCCCACCCTGTAAAACATTGTATGTGAGGGCCTGCAGGTGAGCTGACCCTGTAAACGATTGTAGGTGAGGGCCTGCAGATGAACTGACCCTGTAAAACATTATATGCGAGGGCTTGTAGGTGAGCTGACCTTGTAAAACATTATATGAAAGGGCCTGTAGGTAAGCTGACCCTGTAAAAAATGATATGCGAGTGCCTTCAGGTGAGCTGACCCTGTAAAAGATTGTAGGTGAGGGCCTGCAGGTGAGCTGACCCTGTAAAACATTTTATGCGAGGGTCTGTAGGTGAGCTGACCCTGTAAAACATTATATGAAAGGGCCTGCAGGTGAGCTAACTCTGTAAAAGATAGCTGACACTATAAAAATGATATGCGAGAGGTGAGCTGACCCTTTAAAACATATATGAGGACCTGCAGGCGAGCTGAGCCTGTAAAATACTGTAGGTGAGGGGCCTGAGGGCCTGCAGGTGAGCTGACCCTGTAAGAAATTATATGTGAGGGCCTTGGCTACTGAGACTGGACTTGGTGGAAGACAGGGTGGTGCTTAACCCACTGGAAGCATTTCCTGCTGCAATCCAACCAACCACCTGGTCACACTGGTCTGACTTCAAGAGTGGTGTCCAGCGGCACCCTGCAAACTGGGACATGAAGCTAGGTATCGTGGATCATTGTTTTTCTTGTGTTCTGGCAGCCGGCACAGTTTCAACGCGCCCAGGGCCACGGCCTCTGCGTGCACCATCAGCATCACGGCCACTTTCCCGTCCCATACTGCTCGTCTTCTTTATATTAAATGTTATATATGCTTGAAAGTATGTCAAATGTACAGTAATGTAGGATTTGGAAGTGTATGCGCAAAAAAAATTAAAAAGGTATTTGGAATGTGGAAATGTCACACAGGAGATATCCCGCAGATAATGTCAATGCTGACACCAGCTGCTAATAAAAAATTACAGGGAATGTCACAGGTATTTGGGATAAGGAAACGTTATACAGGCGAGGTGCCACCGGTAATGTCACTGTCTGCAGCGTCTACGGAAAAAGTACACTGTAGGTCACAGATAAATCATTTAAACGCACAGCTTACACTGCAGATTTCCCCCTGGTAATGTCACTGTCCACAGCGGACACCGTGTATTGAAAAAGTACACTGTATGTTACAGATAATTTTTTTCAGCGCACATGTTACACTGCTGATGGCGCACAGCTAATTTCACTGCTTGCAGCAGCCTATTAGACGCTAGTTAGCACAGGAGACGCTAAAAATATATATTGCTGCTTTTACACACAATTGACCTTAAAAGGACTTTTGGGTCTCTGAAAAGTTTTTCTAATAAAAATCTTCCAATATCACTCTTTATACTGTCTGTCTCTTCATATGCTCAGCTGTCCCTGACTAATACTGAGTCGAACACATGTCATTAAGTGCTATATAGCACACGATGACGCGTTCTGCCCAGCCAATCACTGTAAGGCCAGTAGCCAACATGGCTACGGCATTACAGTGGTGCCAGTACCTCCCTGCACGTTTATTGGCTGCGTAGCATTGCGCTTGAGCACACACGGTACTCGGCCAAATACCGCCATGCGCCAAGCATAGCGATGCTTGAGCCCAACTGGTGTTTGGCCGAGCATGCTCGATAACCACTAGTAGCCAATTTTTTTTTTAGATTTTGTTTTACATTTTTTATTTTTTTTTATTTTTTTGTAGAGGCCCCAAACCTTTGGAAATAGCTCAAATGGTGCTGGAGTATAACATTGGCTGGGTGTGGCCTGTAAACCTCTCTACTTTGCCAATATAAGACAATCTTGAGCCAGGAGATGGAGGTCCAAGTAGAGGTGAAGGTGGGCGTGGCGGTGTATGCAGTTTGTGAACTTAAACCTAGTTTTAGACCCAGTGTAGAGGCATTAACACATTTTAACATTTTGGGACTTCCCAATAAATTGCCTCCTCTTGACACTAACGTATCATTAAAATATGCCTTTTATTATATATTATTAATAATGCTCAAAACTGAAAATCAAAATCCCTATTAGGCTATTCCTGTGGTAGGGGACTGTTCAAATGTGCCAATGTATTGTATTTATACTGGCTATTTCACACTGTAGGTTGCACAATCCAGCAGTGACAGCTAATCACCACAATTCCTAAGTCTATAATATAGTCATAGGTCCATACACCACTATTAGCCTACAATATATTAAAAACTATCCGGCACTGCCCCCCGACATATTTCGCCAAACACTTGGCGTCCTCAGGGGTATGGGCAGTGTGTACTCTGAGAGTAACTTGCAGGGGTTTTTAAAGCTTTCTGTTCCCTCCCTTCTGACTACGTAATGCAGAATCATCCAATCACGCTAAGTTTTATTTTTTCTTTCCGAAGAGATGGGGGATCCTATTTGCAGTTGCTTACGGGCTTCCTCTGATGTCATATAATTTATTCACTGCTCCTTACATACCGCGCATGTCCACTCACTTACAAAAAATCTCTCACGATCTTGCTACTTTGCCACACAAGCTCCCGCTGGATGTTCGCACTGCGCATGACATCCAACTTAGTCTCTGGAGTTGCTACTGTTCACTTCCACTACGCAAAGTCTTCTCTACGTCTGGCATACAGCTCTATCTCTGCACTGACGGATTTCTCTGAACCAATAGCTCGATCCTATATCATCTTTCCTTCATGTTGGTATATTTGATGATTATTACCTAGTGCGATGTCCTAATGCGATGTCCTATGGAAAGTCAGAAACTTTTAACTTATTCTATTGCCCTGCCATATATAACAGTTTTTCCTTCATATCTTTTTAGCATGAAATTTAGATTCCCTTGTAGTTTTTGGATATTTATTTTTTTATTTTTTAACAGTATATATTCACTTATTGTTTTTTAGATGGATTCCTTATATCAATATATGCTTACCTTAGTTCTTATTAGCTAGCTTTATCATTATATCTATTTTGCGTGGTCATTCAGGGTAGGTTGGCTTTCATGAGTTTCCTTATTTATTTATGATTCAATGTTTATTATTGATTATTTTTCCTTTTGAATCTTTCAAATCTCCTGGCTTTTAGATTGTGAAATTATTTTTTGGATCTTTTGATCATCCTTCCTTAGTTTCCATTTATACTTAGTAACTCTTAATTCTTTTTATGCCACTGAGACAAAAATGGTGCAAAAGTAAAACCTTCATTCAAGCCAGCTGGGGACAGGCTTCTTAATCAATAAATCCACTTAGCCTCTTCTTGCTGTAATTTTTTATCAATATTGCCTTTTCTTGGACCAGTTTTTACCTTCATAATTCCCCATAATTTTAAATTATTTAAATTGCCTCCATGTTG
The DNA here is from genome assembly GCA_033119425.1 of Bufotes viridis. Taxonomy (NCBI): domain Eukaryota; kingdom Metazoa; phylum Chordata; class Amphibia; order Anura; family Bufonidae; genus Bufotes; species Bufotes viridis. The sequence goes on from CM065590.1 coordinate 16,217,663, forward strand.
TTTATTCATATGTCTAGATAAAGTTGTATCTACTCCTTAATTTATGTCACTCGGGTGTTTCGATATCCGCCTCCTAAATTCTTGTGCAGTTTTCCCTATGTATATTTTAGGACAACTGCATCTTGCTGCATATACAATGCCACTTGTTCTACAATTAATGTAGTCTCTTATTTCATAATGACAATTGTCCCTAATAGAGATTTTGACTTTCAGTTTTAAAAACTATTAATAATATATAATAAAAGGTACATTTTAACAAGTGATAGGTTAGTGACAAGAGAAGGCAATTTATTGGGAAGTCCCAAAATGTAAAAATGCAGTTTGTGAAGGCCCCAGAACATTGGGAAATGGCAAATTGAATGAGCAAAAGGCGCTGGAGTATAACAATGGCTGGATGTGGCCAGTATACCACTCTACTTTGGCCAAGGTACAGACAAGTCATGTGGGATCCATGCCTGATTCATTTGAATGAACGTGAGCTTGTCAAAGATGGCTGTAGACAGGAAGATTTGCCTGTCTGTGATTAGTGATGTCCCGAACTATTCGTTGGTTCCTGGCGAACATAGCTTGTTCGTGTTCGCCTCGGCGGGCGAACATATGTGATGTTTGCATTCGCCCCTATACTTTATCATTGAGTAAACTTTGACCCTGTACCTCACAGTCAGCAGACACATTCCAGCCAATCAGCATACCCTCCCTCCCAGACCCTCCTACCTCCTATCAAAAAGCAAGGACGGCATCCATCTTAGATTCATTCTGAAGCTGCAGTGTTAGTAGTTGTAATCGCAATGCAATTAATATAACCTGTATTAATCGCATTGCGAATTCAACATAGAGCTGAGTTCCTAATGGTTGTATTGCTAGAATACTGTATAACGAAGATTGAGAATATAGTGGTATATTCTCAATCTTCGTTATAATCTAGCAATACAACCATTAGGAACCCAGCTCTAAGTTCAATTCGCAATGCGATTAATGCAGGTTATATTAATCGCATTGCAAATTCAACTTATCACACTCTGCATCAACTACGTAATTTTCCATGGGAGTTTTGCCATGGATTCCCCTCCGGCATGCCACAGTCCGGGTGTTAGTCCCCTTGAAACAACTTTTCCATCACTATTGTGGCCAGAAACAGTCCCTGTGGGTTTTAAAATTTGCGTGTCTATTGAAGTCTATGGCGGTTCACCCTGTTCGCCAGTTCGTGAACATTTGCGTAAATTCGCGTTCTCCATCTCTACATCAAATGTCAACAGGACTGTGCTCCCAGTGACCACAACAGAACAGGACCAGTGGGTGCCAGATGGGACTAAACTGTCAGAAGGCTGAGCGATCAGAGCTGCAGCTCAGGCGACTAGATGTAAGGACATTGCACCCGATCCACTGCTCTGAGGAGTGGGTCAGCATGTTCTAAGCTACTCTAGTAGTCTTTTTAGTACTGAGTAACAGTCTGGGAGTGCATATCCATCAGCTGTGTTTGTGGACACAAGCGATGGCTATTAGGCTGGCTGAGCTGTGTGTGCAGTGTAAGAACGAAAGTCCTGCCTGTTCCTCAATAAAAGCAGAGCAGAGAGTATATGCACCCTGAGGGCAAGACTGGCCTTCCACAAGTCCAAGCACAGAAACAGCGCATAGAGTACTGTGCTGTCACTGTGAAGTAGCTTCACATTGCCAGACCCGCCCTCCACTTTCCTCTAGAAGGTCACGCATGAATCAGCCGCCTCACCTTGCATCATTAAAGGTGTGCCCTACATGCCACAGAGTGGTGTGTTTTTAACCTCATGAAACATGTGTTTAGACAGCGATATGTATGTTATTGTCACTCAGATATGATTATATATTGCTGCCATTGCATTCAAGAGCAATGGGGGTGAGGTAGAGAAAGCACAAATTCATAAAAAATAAATCAAAAGAGATAAAAAAAAAATTAAAAATTCAGTCCTGGGAGAATAGAGGGTCTTATATACCAATTTTGAGGACAATTGGGGCCAATCTGGTTGGCCCGAACCGTTTTGGGTCAGAACCAAACTTTTTGAAAAATTTGGCAAACCCGAACTGAAATAAACTCGACAGGTTCTCTCATCTCTATATTGAATAGATAAGTAACCTCCCCATCCTCCATGGCACTGGTATTCCCTAATAGAAGTAGCATCCCTCAGCAGAGTCAGCACGATAATATGCCCTGTCTGTCACAATGCAAAACTGGTTAAAGAATGGTTTTACATAAACAACAAAAAGTTCCAGATATTAACTCAGACTCAAGGCAGATAGTTTCAGTGTTTTGGCTAATCAGTATTTTTCTGCAAGGCTTCAAAAATCTAATTTTGTATAGATAAAATGTTAATGCTGACATATAGTGATGAGCAAATTTTTCAAAAAAATTCAATTTGGCTACTTTCCAGAATTTTTTTTCAAAATTTGGTTTTATCCAAAATATTTGCAGCGAACCATGTTAAAAAAACAGGTATTTCCTGACTGCTGAGAGCCTGAATAGTGGTGTAGAACACTATGCCTTGCAGTAGCATGCATAGGGAGTCTGCTTTGGTAGTAAAATAATACTGTGAGTTTGTATGACATTCAGATGACAGGCGTCGCTCTTAGAATCACTGCATACTGCACTTATTTGGGCAGTCACGGGGCCAAAACTGACCAAATAACTCAAGTATGAATTCAGCCTTACAGGTCGATGTTGGCGCCAAGAAGAAGCGCACTCCATTCAAACTGGCATCAGCTGATTCCACATAGATGTCTACAGAACCTGTTCTTTTAAACGCTTATAAAAGTAGAGTGCCCCCCCCCCACCCCCTGGCAGAGTGGAGAGGGTGTCAGCAGTTTATGTTAACGTCACTGATTATTTTGGCCTTCCTCTGATCTGTCAGAACAATAAAACCCAAAAAACAGATCCTGTCTGTTGAGCATCCACCTTCACTCTGTCAACATGTGGTCAGTAATCCATCAGTATTGCTAATGCCAAATAAAACAGGAGTTGATCCAAAATAGAGATGACACATGAATGGAATATTTGCATGTCTTCTGTGTTTTGTACCCACTCCTGTTTTTGGCAACCAAATAACAAGCCAATTCTGATAGGACCATACAGACCTTACAGCTGCTACACAGACAGGATCCGTTGTGCGTCTCACTTTTCATTCCTTCTGGCAGATCAGAAGAAAGGCCAAATAAATGAAAATGTCAGCAAGGCCAAAAGGCAAAATAGTGGCCCAGTCATAAAGTGGGGAGGTGGGAACAGCATGAGAAGTCCACAGAGTGTCCAATGAAATAGTGGTAAGGTGGAAGCAGCATGAGGAGACCACAGAGTGGCCCAATGACAGAGTCTGGAGGTGGCAGCAGCATCAGGAGGAGGCCAGAGATTGGCACAATGACAGTGTGGAGGTGGCGGCAGCATCAGGAGACCACAGAATGACACGGTGACATACTGTGGAGGTGGCAGCACCATGAGGAGACCACAGAGTGGCAAGGTGACATAGTGTGGAGGTGGCAGCAGCATGAGGAGACCATAGAGTGACAAGGTAACATAGTGTGGAGGTAACAGCAGCATGAGGAGACCATAGAGTGGCAAGGTAACATAGTGTGGAGGTGGCAGCAGCAACAGAAGAGAACAGAGTGGCAAGGTGACATAATGTGGAGGTTTCAGCAGCATCAGGAGACCACAGAGTGACCCGGTGACAGAGTGGGGAGGTGGGTGGCAATACCAGTACCAGCTGAAAATGTTGGGTGAAAAAAGGAGCACTTGGCATCAGATGTGTGGCATCAGGCGGGTGGCAGCATCAGAATAGTAGCTGAGGTAGGTAGCCAGAAGAAACCGGTCTCGTTTGTAAAAGTGTTGGTGTAGCACCATGGATAATGTAGTCTGATGCATCAGGCATTGGTAGGTGGAAATCCTGGCTGATCTATGTCTGATTCATCTTGACAAATCTTCATTTTTAAGATGTCTTGCAGATGGGTGGAAGACTTCAGGCACCTCTTGACAACCAGATTGAACATGTATGCCATGCAGGGCACATGGCTTAGCCCTCCTTGATGCAGTGCCAACACCATGTTGTTCCCGTTGTCGATCACCATGGTTCCGATTTTGAGTTGTCGCGGAGAAAGCTAGGATTTGGTTTCTTGAAAAGGACACTGAGAAGTTCCTTACCTATGTGACTCCATTCGCCCAGGCAAACGAGGTGCAGAACAGGGTGACACCACCGCTTGGATCATATGCATATATGGTATGCTGGAGGAGCACTGTGAATTGTCCCTGCAGTGGAGGCTGAGGACACAGTGGAGAATGAGGTGGCAGAGGCGGACATTGTTGCAGGACCAACTGTGGCTGTGCAGGAACCACATTAAGCCAGTAGGCTGTAAAGGACATCGTTTGTCCCTGACCATAGTTATAGCTCCACATGTCGGCGCTGCGGTGTACTTTGACAGACACCGACAGGCTCGAGGACTGGCCTACTTTTTGTTCTAGATGTGTGTACAGGGCTGGTATTGCCTTTTTGGCAAAGAAATGATGGCTTGAGACTCACTTGGAAAGGTTAGGTACTGCAGCACCAGCAACTTGGACAGGACCACATTCAGCTTCTGCGCCGTTGGATGAGTACACACATTCTATTGTCTCTTGGCAATCGCTTTGGTGATCAATTGCTGACGAAGTGTATTATGAGGAGTAGGAGGGCGAGGAGCAGGAGCATCAGGACCAGCAGATGAGGGGAAGGACAGACAGCTCGCTTCAGCTGATGTGGTGGCGCCTTGACTGCCTAAAATTGTCTGCGAGTCACTGGGTAATGCAAAGGTTGCTGCGGCAGGCTGGACCACCACATCAGAGCCCCGGTTCTCCCAGGCCACTTTATGGTGATGCTGCATATGTTAATGCAGGGCCGCGGTGCTAACATTGACACCCTGGCCACACATCACCTTCTGCCCACAGATTCTACTTATGGCCATGTTCACCTCCCCTGGCGGCTTAACAAAAAACTGCCACACCACCAAGTAGGTGATTTTACCCCTAACACTACGCCTTGACTGACTGCTACCACCGCTGCCTCCGTGAACCCATGCATCACTTCCTCCTGGGCAGGTAGGCTCCTGAGAAGTGGGTGGTCTACCCCAGGTACGTTTGGCTCCCGACCTCCCACTGCTGCCACCCTGCTGACTCCTGGCCACGCTAGAGACTTGCTGGCTCAGCTGCTTCCTCACGGGTAAGCTGCCACCCTCTTCTCCCGATGATGATGAAGCTCCTTCGTCACCTGGCTCCCAAGTGCAATCAGCTACATCACTGAATACTGTCTGCACGCTACTGATGTCCTCCTCAACCGTCTATGAGTCAGGAGCCGGACAACTCGCAACACCAGCTCCCATGCCACTTTCCTCATCACTACTTGTCCGCCTAGTGGAGGAAGCAGCGGATGTCTCCTCCACATCTTGGCTTGCCAGTAGCTGCTGACTGTCCTCTAGTAGCTCGTCCTCACTGTATAGTGGAGCTGAACCCACACCATACAATACTTCTCTGCCTGAGGGAACAGAAAAGGACAGAGGCAGGTTGAGGACAGGTGAGGGCACAGGGCCTGCTCCCAGGCCATGCAGACTAATGGTTGTGTTTGATGAACCCACTGACTCTTGGCTGGGGGTGTCTGATGTCACTTGCGACAAAGTCAAAGATCAAGTCAAGCATTCAAGAACCTCTGGGTTGCTGGTCAAGACAGGACCGCTAGCTGACACTGGGAGCTTAGGCCTCTCGAAGTGACCCCTGCTGCCACAGCCCCTTACTCTGCTGTGACTTCTGCCTGCGCCAGAAACATTTGGCCTCTGCCACTCACCTGTGCAGGGCCTGGCACTTCTCTGTCTGACATATTGTTCGATCAAATAAATAAATAAAAATGAAATTAAAACACCCCAAAAAAGTCAATAATTTTCTCACTATACCACACAACGGCTAATAAGCCCTTTTTTCACACCAATACACACAAAAAAGGCTTTTATAACATATGACTGCACCGCTAAACGGAAAATATATATTTTTTTGGTGCCACTAATACATGGCAAAAAGGGCTTTACAACAAATAACTGCACCGCTGAATGGCAAATATGTTTTTTTTTTTGTGCCACTAAAACACGACAAAAAGGGCTGTAATTTTCTCACTTTACCACACAACGGCTAATAAGCCCTTTTTTGCCACTAACACAAGCCAAAAATGCTTCAGCACATATAACTGCACCACACAAGGGCAAATATCAAATATTCGCAAATTCGCTACATTCGATAACTAACATTCATTATGATAATCACATTGTAAAAATCGCATGTGCATGCGAGAAAGGGATGTGGTTCAGTTTTCAAACTAAGAAGGGAGGGATCAATGAAGTTCGCATCGCAATAAAAAATCGCATTACGATTATTAGTGCTCCACCCACTGTCAGTGAGTGGAGCGTGAATATTCGTAACACGATTTTTTATTGCGATGAGATTATCGGCACTTCACTGTAATGTGCATTGTGATGTGTACTGTGTAAAAAAAAAATATTTGTGATTACGACTATATAGCGCGATGTTCGAAATATTTAAAAAATCGCAAAGTGCTGATATTCACCATAAAAATTCGCTTTTCGGATATTCACGCTTAACACTAGTTGTAATCGGATTGTTCCTATTACCCAGGCTGCAACCTCCCCTACTGAACCCTGTTCTACATAAATGTTGTGGAATGATGCCTCCATATTCTTTCCCTACACCTTGAATAATCTTTACCTTAACTTGTAAATCTTTTTTTTAGCACAATGAAGTTTTTTCTAACACTGTCCCTAGCACCTGTCACGTCTCTCCCTGCACTAAGTACACTGGTAAATGGCAGAATCCAAGACGGCTGAGGCTATTTATAGGGCTGTGACATCACAGGGCTGGCTGGCTGCTGATTGGCTGCATGCATGGCATTATGGGTGATCCCGCCTTCCCAGAGTTCCTTTCTCCATGTCCTCACACGCAGCAGCAATTTTAGGAAAAAATTTCAATTGTTTAAGTTTTCCTGAAATTCAGATCAAATTCCATTTTGTCAGCTTCGATTCGCTCATCTCTAATTATTATTATTTAATTTATTTTATTTTCCAAAGAATTGGCTTCCTTAGAGCCTAATATTTATAACTTACAGTCCTTCGGAGGATTAGACCACAGAGGCCTTGGGAAATCTCTCTAGAGTTACATGACAGACATTCTGTGTATATATACTGGTAGTCACATCATGATTCATGCTTTATGTGCCTGATAATTCAATGTACAAGTAATTGATGGGGACGCTTCCATATAACACAAAAACCATACAAGTTCAAGTGGTTCTTTGAGCACAGATATGAGACCAATCTGAGAAAAAACATTTCTACTAAAAGTAAAATCTTTGTGTTGGAAGATGGAAATGCCAGATGTAAGTACAGATTGATATGATCACATTCACCACCAGTCACATGTAGAAACATACTGACACTGATATACCAGATAGATCAGCTACTGGTGAGCTTATTGCCTTTTTTACCAATTTTAATGAATCAATTTTATAATGATGACATTGCTTTGTTCCTTAAGGTCACTAAAGTCTTTATTAATCCATTGACTTGGAGAGCTAGGAAAGAGGAGAATGCCCATTGTCTCATAGCTTTAACATTGACATATAGAAGCTCAACATAAAGTAGTCAATCGAAGGCATCATAGTCTTGCAACAGTCACTTTCTTTATGGTTCTTCACACTGCCTGTGTCAATCAGTTTAATTCTATCTCACCCCACTGACAGGAGAGTGAAGGAGACTGAGAGACACAGGGAAGCATCAGAAGTTTGCTTCCTAACTTTATAGTGATAACCATGATTGGCTTTTTTCATGATCAAATTGCCAGCCACTGTTGAGTCAGTCATCTCAGGAAATATACTTGGGAAGATGTATGCATCAAGATTAGAGATGAGCGAATTTATGAAAAGTTCAATTCGGCTGATTCACCGAATTTTACAAGAAAATTTGCTTTGTGACAAATAACTTACGAAGCGCATTTTTTTTGTAAGTAGCGGGTGCAATGGCAATAACGCTGCCCTCAGTCATTGTACCCCTCAGATGCCGTTTTTATTCATGATGGCAGCATCTGAGTGTAAAAACAGTATGAAATTAACATAAAAAAGTAAATCAAACCTACCGCCTCCATTTGGTCACAACGGACCGGCAGCCTCCCTCTTGCTTAAAGATCTCGAGGCAAGAGATTACTCAATCACGCCCACCGGCGTGGTGACATCATACGTCACCACGCATGGGATTTTGGCTGAGATCTTCAATCAAGATGAAAGCTGGCAGCCCGTTGCGAGTAAATGGAGGAGGCAAGTATGAATTTTCACACTATTTCAGGTTAAATCGATTCGCTAACACAAAGCACGAGGAAATTCGGCTTTGAGGCAAATCAAATTTATCCTGAAATTCGGATCTAATTCCACTTTGTGGGATTCTATTCGCTCATCTCTAATCAAGATCTTACTAAAAAGCATGTTCTGAAGCTTTAAAGTAGGACCTTAGATTTCCTCAGCTGATCCCTGTGTACGTGTTACTGTGATGTAATACTTTGGGGCATCTAGGGGTAAAGGAGATTGTCCTTGATATCTTACTGCATATGAACATTAAAGAGGGGGTCACTTACTAGAAACCAACCTTTTATTGCAGTATGGAGCATCAGTAAATATGTCAGCCACTCTACATTACCTGGTGCGTTCATCTATTGCTTGGACAGCCATATATTGGAACGGCCAACATTTAATGCTATATCTTTACTGCAGTGGCTCCTCAGCACTGATTCCTCCAGCTTTTACAGAGAACTGTCGGGGTGAGGGAACCTGTAGTTATCAACGGATTCCACACGGCAATCCTTATGAAAAGGGTTTGTCTTCATGAGGCACCCTTTTTAAGTAAATTATATGTTTAATCAAGGTTAAATGGTCTCATCTTGAACATAAGGCTGATTCTATGCGTATTTTCTCTAAATACAGGAGAACAATCTGACTGGGGCCATTGAGTTTTTCCTCTTAGGATTTCAAGGTGGTCAAGTTTTAAGAATGTTACTGTTCTGTCTTATCCTTGTTGTTTACTGTGGGACAATATGTGGGAACCTCCTGATCATCATTCTGGTGTCCACCAGCAAGAACCTCCACACTCCAATGTACTTCTTCATCTCACAACTGTCCATTAGTGACATATTATTACCCACAAATATTGTCCCCAACATGCTTCACATTCTACTGAATAATGGAGGGACCATTACTTTTATTGGCTGCTTTACTCAGTTTTATTTTTTCGGTGCAATTGAAGCATTTGAGTGCTTCCTTCTCACAGTGATGTCTTATGACAGATATGTGGCCATCTGTAATCCCCTTCAGTATTTTTCTATCATGACAAATCCATATTGCATGAAGCTGACCAGTATCTGCTGGTTTTTAGGCTTTTGCCTGGTATCAATTTACACTATAACAATGTCAACGTTAATGTTTTGTGAACCAAGCAATATCAACCATTTCTTCTGCGATTATGTTCCTCTCCTAGAAAATGCCTGTTCGGACACCTTTATAGTTAAGTTAGAGGTTTATTTGCTAAGCGTTCCCTTAGTTGTCATCCCAAGTAGCATTATTATAGTGTCTTATGGAAAGGTTATTTCCACCATTTTACAGATTCCCACCAATATCGGAAGACAGAAAGCCTTCTCCACCTGTAGCTCTCACCTCATTGTGGTCTCCATATTCTACTGGACAATATTTAGTGTTTATGTTTTTCCAACAAGAGGGCAAACATTGCTCATCAGTAAAATCCTCTCACTGTTGTACACTGTGTTTACTCCATTCATCAACCCCGTGATATACAGCTTGAGGAATAAAGATATTAGGACATATTTTAGGGAAATGGGTAAAAAAACATATTTTCTATAACTGTCTATAGAATGATATACCTACAGATGTAGCATTTGTAAAACTAACTGTCCTGGCTCCCTACACCCTTATTACTGTTTTCAGTGTGACTATTGTACATGTCTGCACTAATTCATTTGGCACAACAGCATCTGTTCTATGTTAATTGAGATATTCAGGCGGCACTTGCTGGATCTATAGGTCTCAGTTGCAGATCACAAAACATGTTCTGTTTAGCTCTGTTTGCAGACAATTCGATGATCTCAGAAATGTTTTCATCTGTGATGTATTGTGGGATACTTACTAAGACGTGCACCATAATATTTGACTTTTTCTTTTTAAGCTTCTTAGCACTATTCCAAAGTGCTGAGAACGGGGATGGGGCTCAGGGAAGAGAGCAGGGCTTCAAGTGGCTAAGTGGCACAAGTTATAGCTGCAGTCTATGCCAGCCTATAGCTTGCATAGACTTCAGTATCTGGCACATGGCAGGACTGAGTTGTGCTTAATTTGTTAAAAGGCATCTGCCTCTTAATAAATTAGTAGCTTCTGACGCCAGTGCAGGGAGATCAAAACTGGTATATGGGTATGCCAGTTTTGAGAAATGTACCTCTTTGTTTTATCTATTGTATATTAGTTGCTTTTGTGTGTTTTTGTTTTTTGGCTGGAGGGGAAGGGATAAAAACCTTTACAACCAGACAATGCAGAGGGCATATAAAACTAATAAATATTCATGATCGCAACAACTTTTTAATCTGTGTAACATTGTTTTCTCTGTTGTATATTGGTTGATTTTGTGTGTTTTTATTTTATAGGCTGGAGGTGAAAGGGTCAGAATTTTGATTTGTGTCCAATTTGTTGAATTTTACAAAAAAATATAGTAATCAATTCTTCATAAAGTTACTCCATTTGCCCTGAAAATTGGTATACAGTCCTGAGACTGAGATTGTCTTTTATCAAGGGCAGATGATGGTTAAACACACACTGTGTTATGGGAAAATAACAGGGTCTTGCTTGTACCAAACTTCCATAAATTATACCTCAATGGGGAGAATGCCTGCCTGTATTTATACACACACAAGTGATAATTGTCTGAAGAAAGACTGGCTTGTTATGAACAAGCCTGGAAAAAATATCCCTTTTAATTAGGATGTTGTGGGTGTGAAAAGGGAAGGGTAATCATGGCATGTGGCCGCAATAGTAGGGCAGCAGTAGCAGCACAGCATGGAACAGTAATGATAGTGGCAATAGAGGTAATGGAAACAGGTGGGCAGGGAATAGCAGGTACAACATACAGTATCATGGTAGATAAACAGACAACATGTTAACATGATGACAGCAGCCATGTGGTACAGAACATGATGGTAAGCAGGTAGACAGCACAGTGGCAAGATAGGGCACCATCATCAAGGGCATTTCTATTACATGGACTCAGTCTGAGGAGTATCAAAATCCTCATAGATCCATGCCTCATTCATTTTGACAAAAGTGATTTTTTGTACACTGGCAGAGGACAACTTGATCCAATTGGGTGTCGCAACATCTCTCTGAGATGACACTGGAAGCCGGACAAGAGAGAACAGAGAAAGCATTCTCATTTGTTAAAGGAGTAACAACTAGCAAACTGAATTGGCTGCTGCCAATTTTCCTACCTGTTGTGGCACAGATAGCTTGAAACTATTGAGTAACATTTAGGTGAAGGAAAATTCCCCCAGATAAAATGTAAAACCTTCCCATACATAATGACCACTGAGAAGGTATAGGTACCCAGAAAAAACATTGACCCAGTGGGCCATGAAAGTACTGTTCAGTACTGTCCCTGCCAGTAAGAGCTGCTCCAGGTGTCCACCGTGACGTGAACCTTGCCGCATAGCAATAATCACAGGGAGTGGCCTACTTTGTCTGCTACGTGAGAGTATAAGGCAGGGATGGCTTTTTAGGAGCCTCCAGGGAGGCTGAGTGCACACCATTAGCTCCCTAAAGGCAGCAGACTTGAGTAAATGGTATGGCAGCAACAGGACCATCAGCAACTTGGCCAGGTTGGAAATGAGCTTGTGCAACACCATTGTTGGGTGTGTAGAGTTGTTTCATGACTATGCATTCCGTTATTGATGGCCAACGATGGAGCGGAGGAGGAGTCTGAGTGGAGAAGAGGAAAGGTATGATAATGTAAAAGACATCATACTGCCAGTGGATGCGGCCTAGCTAGCACAAGAGAGAAGAAGGGGATTCCTGCTGCAATGGCTGGCTGCTTACCCACGGGATGGGTTTATGCTATTTTATGTGGAACAATAGAGCTTTGCCTTCCCATATCTTATTTTGCTCTTGCACAGCTTGCGCAAGGCAATGCTTTTGTCTTCCGGCAGAGTGAAGAAAAAATGCCACATGGGAGATACTTGTGCAGCAGAAGTAGAGGAGCTTATTCTGGCTTATCTCTGGCATGTTTTGGGCCTAACCCACCCACAGCATCCGCAGCAACAGATTCCAAAGGCCTCCTTCCCTGCTCTGCCCTGACTGCCACTTTTGCTGCCCCCGATGCTAATATTGTGGTTATGGCAGCCATTACTTCTACCACCAACATGGATATGCCTGTGGCCTGCAGCCTCCTCCTCTACCTCCTCCTCATGGCAATAGAAACACTGACTGCTCTTACATAAGTCATCAACACGGAGACTTTCTTGAATATCTGCTGTAGGGCGCGGTGGAGTTTTCATGCCACTTCTTCAGAAAAAAAGAAGGTGTCTCACTATGAAAGGAGAGGACTCCACTGAAGGCCTTCTTTGGTACTGCAAGGAGGAGGAGCAGGAGGAATGATGTGACCCCTGGATCCATGGCACGGTGTCAGACACAGAGGTCACATCCACATGATCCTGTTGTGACCGAGAGGAGGAGTAAGCCATCCAATCCACAATGTGTAGAGACAGAAATAAAAAGAAACAGAGTTTGGCCTAAGTTTGTTATTCATTATTTTGTGAGCTACACTGTGTATTGTTGTAGTAATTAAGTGTATGCTGGTTTCAATAAATTGAACGGTCCCCCAAAAAAATAATTTCTAACTGTGCGGATACTACTCATAGAAAATAGGTAACAAACTACAATGTGCTGATTTAATTAAATTAAAATTGACCACCCCCCTAACATTTTTCCAAATGTCTGGAAATGGAATTCTCAAAAAAGGACTATTCAGGACTAATGCTCAATTTCTCATTATGACAATAATGACTACCCTATTGAAAAACCAAATTATTGGACAATTGACTGTTTCGTAATCAGGAATGCTACAGAACACAATTGAAGGGTGAACAATGAATTATTTAATTAGTGAAGAAAAAGTCTATCTTAATGGTAAATAAAGTCAAGAACCTTAACTAGGATGGGAGCCAATTGGTGCAAAAGTCAACAATGAAGAAAAGACTTGTCCTAAGTGGATACAGATAGCTTTCCTGACAATGTAAAACATTAGAAATTGTCAGAAATGGTGTAGGAGCAGATGATTTTTACGCACAGAAGACAGTCTCATTGTCAATCAGCAGTAGTGTTGGGCGTGAATATTCGCGATGCGAATATCGCATATTCGCGATTTCGCGTTTTTTTCAAATATCATGCCATAAATTCGATATTGCGAATATTCGCGTTGGTTAAATTAGATGATACACAATAAGTTCAAGAACTTCAGTTCACTTGTGTTGATAAATGAGTTTGAGTGACTCTGAGTTTCATTCATTTAAGGTGTTGTTTTGCATCAAGGCTCTTTTTCAAAGCCATAGCCAAAATCCTGCCTTTTTTGCGATTTTCCGTAATGCGATTTTTTTTGACAGCGATGCGAATATCTAACACTTGCTGACATGCCTGCGCATTGACTTAAAAATTGAAATATTGCCTTTATGCGATTTTCCGTAATGCGATTTTTTTGACAGCGATGCGAATATCTAACACTTGCTGACATGCCTGCGCATTGACTTGAAAATTGAAATATTGCCTTTATGCGATTTTTCCGTAATGCGATTTTTTTCACACTCTATGCGCATGATCATACGCATTATGCGATTATCCGCAATTTTATAAAAAAAAGATGGCGATTAAATGATGACGAATACGAATATTCGAATTTGCGAATATATCGCGAATATTTTACGAAATATTCGCGAAATATCGCGAATTCGAATATGGGCATATTCGATCATCACTAATCAGCAGGATAAAACCAAACAGATATGGTGCAACAAGAAGGAAACATGATCATATTAATAAAGCTATTTCAGGTCAAGCTTGGGGGTGTTTAGAAATCTAAAGCAGTACAGGGGTAAAACCTTATATTGACTTAGCAAACTTTCTGTGGTTAACAGCGGTTCGGTACATAGTGGAAATCCATTTGCGGTAGAGAAGGGCCAGGAAAGGTAAGTCAATATCCAGGGTTAAACATAGGTAATAGCAGGGAAAGACCAATCAAGATTCAAGATATAAAGCTACAGTAAGTATGGGGTAAACACTATTACAACTTGCAAATAGAGAGTAACAGATATGGGATTTAATGAAGGATCTCATAATTTTGACTGGCCAATCAATGAGCAATGCATGCCCACCCTACATCATAGTCTGTCTCACTACAAATATCAGAGCAACTGTTAAAAAAGAGGAACATTAGACCTCTGTATACCAAATTCAGAGACAATAATCCTCAAATAACGTACCAGAATAATAGAAAGAGAAGTGTTAGGAGAAGTAAATAAATTGCCAGCATAGTAGAGGTAATGTAGTGTTATGTGGTCAGCATGGTAGAGGTATTTTTATGTGGTCGACATGCTAGAAGTAGTTTTATGTGGTTGGCATAGTAGAGATATTATTTGATATTCTCATGTTTTTAGCATGGTAGAGGAATTGTCATGTGGTCAGCATGGTAGAGATATTGTTTCATGGTCAGCATGGTAGTAGTGTTGGGTGAGCATGCTCGAGTCTCCTCCCCGGACATTTGTTGCCAATAAACATGTAGGTAAGTACTGCCATTTACTGTAATGTCGTAGACATGTTGGGTGCTGGCATTACAGTGATTTGCTGGCTGGAACACGTGTCATCAGGTACTATAAAGCACCCGATGACACGTGTTTGGCTCAGTATTAGTCAGGGAGAGCTGGAGAGTAGAAGGGAGAGATAGTGTAGGGCGTGAAATCGGAATATTTTAGTTTTTTTATACTTGTTATAGACCCAAAAGTCCATTTAAGGAATATTGTTTGTGGCAGCAATATATATTTTTAGTGCAACCTGCACTAAATTGCTAAAACTTGTTAGAGACCCAAAAGTGACATTTATTGACATTTATTCAGTGTTATTTTTTCTTAGCCGGTGGTGACAGCGACATTACTTGCGCTATACCTCCTGTATAACGATTGTGCATCTTAAATATCAGTGACATTAATGCAGTGTAATTTTTTATTAGCCGGCGGTGACAGCGACATTATCTGTGCTACATCTCCTGTTTAACGTGTGCGTATCCTAAAGATATCTGATATTCTCTGTACTTTATTTGCGCATACGCTTACAAAACTTGCGCTACTGTACGTGTGACATACTTGCAAGCACATACAGACCATTAAATATGTGCAAGGCGAGCAGTAAGGACACGGGGAAGTGGCGTGCATGCAGAGGCTGTAGCCCTGGACACAGTGAAACTGTGCCTTCCGCCAGAGCACAAGAAACACACTCATCCATGATACCTAGCTTCATGTCCCAGTTTGCAGGGCGGCGCAGGACACCATTCTCGAAGTCAGAGCAGTGCGACCAGGTGTCGGTTAGATTTCAGCAGTTAATGCTTCCAGTCGGTTAAGCACCACCCTGTCTTCTACAAAGTCAAGTCTCAGTAGCCAAGAGTCTGGTCAACAGAATCCTCACCCTGATACTCCTTCCACCCACCATGGAGTCTTGGCAGACAAGTGATCCCACACTTGGATATCCCGAGGAGCTCTCTTCATCGCCATTCCTTAATTTGGGCCTCTCGCCAAACATGCTTGAAGAGGGACATGAGGAGATCTTGTGCCCTGATTCCCAAAGTCTTGAACATCCAAAGTCAGAAGAATATGACGGTGGGGAATGGCAATTAGTGTTATACGAGGTGGATAATGATGATGAGACACAGTTGCCAATAAGTCCACGCCAATTAGTGTCTCAAGAGGTTCATTATTGTCTCAAGAGTTCTGCTTCCACCTCTGAATTATCATCTTGCAGCACCAGTCAGCCATCGGTCAGTAGCTGGAAGCAGTGTAGCACTGCAGTGGGGAAGCGGCAACAGGCCGTGCTTAAATTTATTTGCTTAGGTAACAAACAGCACACCGCAGCAGAGCTTTGAGAGGCGATAAGGGACTAGACTGAGCCATGACTATCTCCACTTAACCTACAACCAGGCATGGTTTTGTCTGATAATGGCGGCTTTAGAGCTCGGCAAGCTCACACACATACCATGCTTAGCCCTCATGTTCAACCTAGTGGTTCAGTGGTTTTTCAAAACCTCCCCCAATTTTCCTGAACTACTGGTGAAAGTGCGCCGCGTGTGTGCCCATTTCCGCAAATCATCGACAGCTTCCGCCAGTCTGGCAATGCTGCAGCAGTGCTTGCAATTGCCAGCTCACCGACTGTTGGGCGACGTGAGCACACACTTAAACTCCACATTCCACATGTTGGCCAGGCTTCGTGAGAAGCAGAGGGCAGTAGTGGAATACCAGCTGCAACATGTTTGCCGCATTTCCAGTCAGCGCCTGCTCTTCAGAAGCAATGAGTGGGAATTAATGTCTGACCTCTGTGAGATTTTACGCAACTTTGAGGAATCAACACAGATGGTGAGCGGTGATAACGCTATTATGAGCGTAACCATCCCACTTCTGTGTCTACTCAAACGCTCGCTGCTCACAATTAAGGCGGACGCTTTGCATATGGAAGAGGTGGAAATGAGGAAAATTGTACCCAGGGTGATAGCCAGAACACCCTCAGTTCGTCTTCTCAGCGCAAATTGGATGATGATGAGAAGGAGGAGTAGGAGACGGTTGCCTCCACTACAGAGGGTAGTACCCATGTAAGTTTTATTATATCTGTTCAGCTTGGATGGGAAAAAGAGCAGAAAGAGGATGAGGAGATTGAGAGTCATCCTCCCGATGGGGACAGCAAAGTCTTGTCTGCTGGGACTCTGGCACACATGGCTGACTTTATGTTAGGATGCCTTTCCCATAAACCTTGCGTCGTACGCATTTTGGCCAACACCGATTACCGGTTGACCACACTTCTCCACTCCCACTACAACGATAACTTCTAATTTCTAATTCCTGTGGCGGAGAGGAGAAGCAAAATGGTGCAATACCAGAAGGTCCATGTGGAAAAATTGCTCAAAAAATTTCCAGCTGACAACGGTGGTGGCAGAGTACGTAGTTCCTTGGCCAACCAAGTAGGGGAGACGAGGGGAACACACAGCAGTTCTAACAGAGGCAACACTCTCAAAGGCCTGGTACAGTTTTATGACACCCCGTCAGCACTCTCAACCTGATGCGTGGCCTAGTGTCACAAGGAGGGAAAAATGTTGTCAGATGATGGAGTACATAGCAGACCGTGTCAGCATCCTCAGTGATCCCTCTGTGCCTTACAATTATTGGGTGATCAAGCTGGACAAGTGGCACGAACTGGCACTCTATTCCCAACGTTTTGTCAGAGCATGTATTTAATACTGCTGGGGGCATAATAACTGATAAGCGCATCCACCTGTCAACTGAAAATGCTGACCGGTTGACTCTTATAAAAAATGAACAAGGCCTGGATTGCCCCTGATTTCTCTACTCCTTCTCCTCCTCCATCATATCAACATGCTTATTAGTAGTGATGTCGCGAACATAAACTTTTCCGTTCGCGAACGGCGAACGCGAACTTCCACAAATGTTCGCGAACGGGCGAACCAGGCGAACCGCCATAGACTTCGATAGGCAGGCAAATTTTAAAACCCACAGGGACTCTTTCTGGCCACAATAGTGATGGAAAAGTTGTTTCAAGGGGACTAACACCTGGACTGTGGCATGCCGGAGGGGGATCCATTGCAAAACTCCCATGGAAAATTACGTAGTGGACGCAGAGTCGGGTTTTAATCCATAAAGGGCATAAATCAACTAACATTCCTAAATTGTTTGGAATAACATGCTTTCAAACATCCAGTGTGTGTATACGATCAGGTATCATGTTGTATCGATGAGGTAGTGTAAGGGTTTTCTTGCTTCAAAACATGAGGTACGCCGTGCCGTCACCCAACCGGAAGTGACGTAGCACCGCATCACCGGAAGTAACCGTGCGTCTTAGTGCGCTCCTCCAGAGACACGTGCGAGTCAACAAGCGCACACACCAGCGATCCCATCGGCACCCACCGGCTGACTGCGGTAAGATCACTGAGGACATCGGGAAAAGGTACTGAATTATCTACCAGCTGATATTTGCACAGACAAAGGGTTCAATTGCTGAATGTAACCCCACCAGTTGGATGAACTGCTTAAAAGGGCATATCCTACAAAATAATATTGAGGAACTTTTGAAGGCCCTATGACATTTACCTATTAACTTAAAGGGGGAATTATTTAATGCCCCATTTGGATCCTCTGTTGAACATAGTGGATCCATCCTGTGAATGTCCTATGAACCTTCAGATGGAAACATCTTTTTGAGAGACTGTATACTTCATCATAGATCACTGATAAAACGCTAAGAGATACTATGATCTAACATCTGCGATGAATGCTACCTTGGAAATTCCTCTCAGAAATCTTAATGAAATTTCTTCAATTTTTTCAATTTTTATTCATTGTTTTTTGCTTTCTGAATCTTGAATATTTTTATTTGAATATTTTTGTATATATCCTTACACATATGAGGCCTCATTAGGATACATAATACCAATTGCATGTCTTACATACTATTGATAATTACTTTTACTTTTTAGTATTTTAATATATTATAATCAACCATCTTTTATCTGAATAAATACTCCATACCTAAGCAAATGTTGTGAGTGGCATCCTCATTATACTTCCTACATTTGCTCTTTTTGTGAGCCTGGGTACAGCTCTAGTTGGATTGCGCACCACTTCCATACCTCTGCTGACGGTGAGCCACTCATTGCCATTATCATAGTGTAAGGGTTACGCCTGCTTCGCAGACATTGACAGATCAAACTCCCCTTTTAATGCACCGCAAACAACTGCAAACAGTTCATTTGCACAACCGCAAACTCCCCATTTGCATAAGGTTGGATACCAAGCTAGCCATGTACCGGTGATGTCATTGAAGGTTTCTTCCTCCACCCAGCCACGTACAACACCAAGGGTCCCCGAAAGGTGAATTGAATTGATTTTTCGAACGGGGAGATGGTTAAAAAAAAACGCTGGCTCCCTCCCCTTTGTTTTAATCCACGGTCACTGCGTCAATTTACTCTCATACCCGGTATGAGTGTTGGGCACTAGCAGAGGGCACACTACAGTCTGTGGGCCCGGCACACACACACTGGCCAGCAAGCAACTGAAATTAGATTAAAGTGTACAGATAAAGTGCCTTATTTTAAGGCAAAGTCCAGTGCCACACGGTATGATTGATGAGCAGCACTGGCAGAGGGTACACTACAGTCTGTGGGCCTGCAGCTCTTCACACAGGGGCAGGCCCGGCAACTGCAAGATATATATGGAGAAAAAATAAATAAAAGCAGAGTAATGTAGCAGCCCTAAAAGGGGCTTTTTGGGGTGCTGTCAGGACACTGTCCTTACAGCAGAGATCAGATGAGTCTTTTAGGACTGGAGTGGACACTGAATACACTAGCCTAGCTATCGATTTCCCAATTAAATCAGCAGCAGCTACACTGTCCCTCCTCTAACTAAGACTGCAGCTTCCGAATGAATCTAAAATAGATGCTGTCCAGGAGATGGGAGGGTCTGGGAGGGAGGGTATGCTGCTGATTGGCTGGAATGTGTCTGCTGACTGTGAGGTACCCAGCGAATAGTTCGGGCCATCTCTACTTATTATGCTGCCCCCACTCTTAATGTTTTAAAAGGTCAGCTCGGCAGCAGGCCCTCGTCCACAAAATGTTTAACATGGTCAGCTCGGCAGCAGTCTTTCGTCCACAGAATTTTTAACATGGTCACATTGGTAGCAGTCCCTCGCCCAATTTTGTTTTTTAGATGGTCTGCTCGGCAGCAGGCCCTTGCCCACAAAATTCTTTAGATGGTCAGCTCGGCAGCAGTCCCTCGCCTACAACATTTTTAGATGGTCAGATCAGCAGCAGGCCCTCATCCCTAATGTTTTAGAGGGTCACCAGCAGGCTCTTGCTCCTAATTTATTTGAGTGTCACGAGCAGGCCATCAATCATAATTTCAAGGGTGTGTATGATGCCCTCCTTTATGTGTAATAAAGGGTGTATTGGAGTGCTGATTCCTTGTAATTTTTGGAAGCCCTTTGACTTAGTGCATAGGCTTTATGAGTTTAGGAGTCCCACTACCTGAAAATTGTACCACAATGTGAATGAGGCCCTCCTTTATGTGATATACAGGTTGTATCGGAGTGCCTTTTCCTTGTAATTTTTGGCAGCACTTGCACTTTATATACAAGTAAATATATAGGAACGAATGTTTCCTAACAAATTTTCCTCTAAAATCTATGTTATCTTTGGTTATATGCATATTATTGTCAGTCTTTAAAAGTGGCGTACTACTCGGACAACATCGTTCCCAGCAGCGACCTGGGAGGCCAAGATGCATCCAGACATCCTCCCCATGCTGTCCCCGACCCATTTTTGTGGTGTTTCTATCAATTTCTGACCTTTTCCTGTGAACCAGACACCCTTCACTCTTCAGAGCAGGGGGTGCTTGCTTTAATGCTCGGGTTCTCCCATTGACTTTCATTGTGCTCGGGTGCCCGGTAGATCACCCGAGCATCCCGAGGTGTTCTACTCGAGCACCCGAGCACTTGGGTGCTCGACCAACACTAATTGGTAGAGGTACTGTCATGTGGTCCGCATGGTAGAGATATTGCTATATGGCCAGCATGGTAGAGGTATTGTCGTGTGGCCAGCATGGTAGAGATATTGTTTCATAGTCTGTATGATAGAGATTCTGTCATGTGGCCGGCATCATAGAGATATTGCTATATGGCCAGCATGGTAGAGGTATTGTCGTGTGGCCAGCATGGTAGAGATATTTTTTCATAGTCTGTATGGTAGAGATTCTGTCATGTGGCCAGCATCGTAGAGATATTGCTATATGGTCAGCATGGTAGAGGTATTGTCTTGTGTTCAGCATGGTATAAATAATATTACATTGTCAGCATGATAGAGGTACTGTCAAGTGGTTAGCATGATATTTTGTTATGTGGTCAGCACAGTGTTGGAAAAATGTCCGCAGCAACAAAAACTTTTTGAAACGACTTCTTCTGGAGAAGATTCTTTCGTTTAATAAGAGACAACAGCCGCAAGAAAGCGTTGAGTCAGGCAGAAATTTAACATGATGTAGATGGAAGGGTGGAGTAGCAGTAGAAAAATTGCAGTGCTCTGTATGTCCCCAAACACGCTCTTTTATACCCCAGAGAACAAAGGAATAATTAGTATTATAATACAGATTTGCCGCAGAATACAGCAATCCATAGGAGTGAATGGTGACATACCTAATTTACATCATTATTAAACATAACAAGTGACCTCACAAATACTTTACTATTCATAGCCATTGACTTACCTAAGTTGCACCTCCATCATCAATATGCAATAGGAAGACTTACACCTCCTTATACTTCATGATAGTTAATTGGCTAAAAGTTTTCTAACACATATGAGACTAAAAGTCTAATGCATCTTTAACCTTTGATCCTTCCTCCTTTGATTCCATTATCCTTGAAAGTGATTGATTGCCATAAACTAAAGAAGCTGACAAATGTCCACTAATCAAGTATCTAAAATAAGCTATGGAGGACATAAGTATGTCACTAAGACTCCATGATCTCACAACTAGCTAGTCCTAAACAGAAAACATATGCTTTAATTGATCACCAAAGGACCTCTATTTTCTTAGCAACAGTACATTAGTATTCAAGGTGACTCTTTAAGTAAGCTTTAAGGTAAAAATATAAGATGTCTGAGTAAGACAACATGGTGGACCCACAGATAATCTCTTACACACAGCAAAAGGTGCATGGTAGAGATATTGTTATGTGGTCAGCATAGTAGAGGTATTCTCATGTGGTCGGCATGGTAGAGATATGGTTACATGGTAAGCATGGTAGAGGTACTGTCAGGTGGTTAGTATGGTAGAGATATTGTTTTGTGGTCAGCATATTTGAAGTATTCTCATGTGTTCAGCATGGTAGAAGTATTGGCATATGGTCGTCATGGTAGAGATAGTGTTACTGTATGTAGTCGGCCTATATGGAAAGACTGCTCATATTCAGTCAAATTCTTCAGCGAGAATAGGACAGCACTTCTTGGTGCAGATGAACAGTGGCCTACAACTAAAATTAAAACACCCCAATAGCAGATAGTTGTTGCACAAGTCTAGGGCATCAGTGCCAGGCTTCTAGACTTACTAATCAGATTTACTAAGCCTGAAGATAGCATACATTTAGGAAGGCAGTGGTTTGTGCTGGATGATAAATGTGGCGCTCACCTAGACACATTTGTTTGAAAGACATCTGTCAGCAGGTTTGTACCTATGACACTGGCTGGCCTGACATGTGCGCTTGGCAGGTGAAGACATTTGTGTTGGTCCCATATTCCTATGTTCCCGTATTGCTAAGAAAAATTATGTTTTAATATATGCAAATGAGGCTCTAGGAGCAATGGGGGCGTTACCATTACACCTAGAGGTTCTGCTCTCTCTGCAACTGCTGCTCCCTCTCCATTTTGATGGACAGGTCCAGGCAGTGTACACGTCATCACATCTGGTCCCATCAAAGTGCAGAGGGGTGCAGCAGGGTGCAGAGGGTGCAGCAACTGCAGAATGATAAGAGCCTCTAGATGAAACAGCAATGCCCCGTTGCTCGTAGAGGTTCATTTTGGGCTAAAAAAAAAAAAAAAGAAAAAAAAATTACAAGCATAAAACTAAACTTTAAAAAATTAGAAAATTCAAATCATCCACTTTCCCCAGAATAAAAATAAATGAACAATAAATAAATAAACATAGGCATAACTATGTAGACTCTGTAGACTATAAAAAATTAGGGAGAGGTTATACTGATGGAAAAATAATAATAATAATTATATAAATATATAGTTAAAACACAAGAAAAACTATATAAATGTGGTATGACTGTATTCATAATGACCGAGAGAGTTAAGAGAACAGGTCAGTTTTACTGCATAGGGAATGCTGTAAAAAACAACAACATAAAATTGTGGTTTTGTTTATTTATTTTTTTCTTCAATACCAACCCATTTGTAATGTTTTTCTAGCTCCCCACTACATCATATGCAATATAACATAGCACCGTTAGAAAGTACAACTTTCAAAAAAAAAAAAAAAAACCCTCATATAGCTGTGTCTATGTAAAAATAAAAAAAGTTATGATCCCTGGAAAGCAGGGAGTAAAAAACAAAAATGGAAAGCCTCAAAGTGCTGAAGGAATTCAAAATGAAATGGAATTATCGGGGAGGAGGCTTCATATATGTGTATTTTATATGGTTGCAATTCCTACTGGTTGTGCTGTACTTATCCTCATATGGAAGTCTGCACTCCGAGTTCATAGTCATTATTTATGCTTTGCTCCAATATGTGGAGGTAAGCAGCTAAAGTAATTGGTACTTTATCAGTGCTCACATAGTTCCAGATTACATGTACAGTATATATTATTTTCACACTATGTTAGATCAGATTTTTTTTACTTATGTGATGCATTTTTATATTTTTTTATTCGCCAAGAAATTGGCTCCTCAGGCATTTTTTTTTAACCTAAAGTCGCTCTGTGGACTGGGTCACAGGAGACCGTATGACTCTCCAAAGACTTATAGATTTGGTATGTTGCCGTCATGTTAGGTATATATTGATGTATTAGGTTATGATTCTGTTTACATGAATAATGTGTCTAGTTATCATCAAGTAACTCACACAAGCTAGAAACATTTGGAGACCTGAATGTTCTGCAGATGTAGTACATCCATAAGTGACAACCGTTCATCTCATATTTCACAGAACTGACTCGGCTTTGACGATCTCACTCTACATTCCTTCTTGGAGGAAAATACTTTGATTCTAGTTGTTGGAACCACATAGGGAACCTGTTATCTGATGTATCATTGATCATATATGAGCTGATCCTCAGTATACTAAGTCAACTTTCCTTTTTCTTTCAAATGGTAAAAATTCCCATTTTTACGAAAGTTTTGACACCAGACTGCTAAGACAATTGACAGAGAATGCATAAGTTGACTGTAGCTGCGGGTGTTTTGTGAAATTACCTTAATCACTTATATTTTGTATTATTCTAGAAATGATAGATAAAATATATACTGATTCATTTAGAAAGTTTAAGGCTTTGAACAAGCCTGTAAGGTGAACCTGTAGACCTGTAAGGTGAACATTTCTGGTGAGGTATGAAACCTTTCCCCAAGTTGTAAGTAAGATGGAATTTTTGTCATCCGTGATCATAATGAGTGTTAGCTTCAGTCTTGAAGATAGTCTACTGTGTAATGTATATGTTTGGAATGAAGTTATACCTTGAATATTAACCTGGAGCTAAACTATGGTCACATGGTGACTTGTGGCCACAAAACATTAAAATTGAAAATTTTGCGCTCACAAATTATTGCACACATCAAATTTAAACATTATTTGTGACTTTAGTACCTCTTGACATTATGCTAAAGTAATAAGATGCACCACATGGATAAGCAACTGACAACACTGGCTAATCCCTCACTCTGGTGTTAAAAGCTGAGAGATTCACCAATATTTCCAATCAGGAACATATCGGAGCCCCTTTAGGCACCACTACACAGTATCTCAGCATGACATGGGGTCCTACCACTAGACTACCTATGGTGTGTGAACAAGGTCTGAACAGGTATTAAGCAGCCTACAGCCCCATCCCACTCACCTGCACTGCAGGACCAACAATGCAATGGGGAACAAATGAGGCCGCAAGCTACACCTACAACAGACCATGTGACACCGGCTTCCAGGTGCAACAGAATGTTTACCAGCCATATGCAATGGCACATTCAATACATATAAAACAAGAATCACAAAAATAAACGTGGCCTAAATGGGTGGGACTGTTGCACCTGGAAGCCGGTGTCACATGGTCTGTTGTAGGTGTAGCTTGCGGCCTCATTTGTTCCCCATTGCATTGTTGGTCCTGCAGTGCAGGTGAGTGGGATGGGGCTGTAGGCTGCTTAATACCTGTTCAGACCTTGTTCACACACCATAGGTAGTCTAGTGGTAGGACCCCATGTCATGCTGAGATACTGTGTAGTGGTGCCTAAAGGGGCTCCGATATGTTCCTGATTGGAAATATTGGCGAATCTCTCAGCTTTTAACACCAGAGTGAGGGATTAGCCAGTGTTGTCAGTTGCTTATCCATGTGGTGCATCTTTTTTCTGTGAGTTATGTGTTTATATATTTTCATCCGCACATGTTTTATTTTGTGTAGGATGTTTGTGTGGTGCTTGTGGTTCGCTCCGGCATCCTCCATTGTATGCAATTTTTGCTGGGGATAGCCGTTCGCTGCGAACCACATGCGGAGAACTGCCCCCAGTTAGAAACACGCCACAGTGTTTGGGGTTTGGAGCAGTCCCACCCATTTAGGCCACGTTTATTTTTGTGATTCTTGTTTTATATGTATTGAATGTGCCATTGCATATGGCTGGTAAACATTCTGTTGCACCTGGAAGCCGGTGTCACATGGTCTGTTGTAGGTGTAGCTTGCGGCCTCATTTGTTCCCCATTGCATTGTTGGTCCTGCAGTGCAGGTGAGTGGGATGGGGCTGTAGGCTGCTTAATACCTGTTCAGACCTTGTTCACACACCATAGGTAGTCTAGTGGTAGGACCCCATGTCATGCTGAGATACCGTGTAGTGGTGCCTAAAGGGGCTCCGATATGTTCCTGATTGGAAATATTGGCGAATCTCTCAGCTTTTAACACCAGAGTGAGGGATTAGCCAGTGTTGTCAGTTGCTTATCCATGTGGTGCATCTTTTTTCTGTGAGTTATGTGTTTATATATTTTCATCCGCACATGTTTTATTTTGTGTAGGATGTTTGTGTGGTGCTTGTGGTTCGCGCCGGCATCCTCCATTGTATGCAATTTTTGCTGGGGATAGCCGTTCGCTGCGAACCACATGCGGAGGAACTGCCCCCCCAGTTAGAAACACGCCACAGTGTTTGGGGTTTGGAGCAGTCCCACCCATTTAGGCCACGTTTATTTTTGTGATTTTTATTATGCTAAAGTAACACAAAAAGGGATGGGGCATAGAAGGAGGAAGCAGGATTTACTATAATTAGTGTTGAATATTCTAATCGCTAATTTTTATCGCGAATATCGGCACTTCGAGAATTTGCGAAGACCTAGAATATAGTACTATATTTTTGTACCCTCGCTGCTTCTTGCTTGTGGGCCAATGAAAAGGCTGCAATATCTTTGTCTGAGCTTAGCAACATCCCCGGCAACCAACAGGAAAGTTGCCTACCTATTACTATATAGGAACCTCCCTAGCAGCCATTTTCTGACATTTTTTGCAGTTTTGAGAGAGAGAGAGCAGTGTCATTGCTGTGGTCTATGCTTTGCTGAGTCATCTGGATCCGTATTCAATTATATTAGATAGTTATATAATACAGATAGTTAGTTGGAGATGGTCAGTGTAGGTTAGATAGTGATATAGTGTAGCTGATAGGTTCGAGTGCAGGGTGTTAGGTAGTGTGATAGGAATTACTGTGCTGTGATAGGGATTAGTGTCTAGCAGCTTGAAAAATGTAGCAAAAGTTAGCCACTCCTGTATTGCGCGTGCAATATGCGCATATTACATTGCCAATTTTCGCAATCAAGTAAATAATGACTGGAGATCACAAATTCTAGAATTTGTGAATTTATGGCAAATATTAGGCCAACAATTTGTGAAATATTGCGAAAACAAATGTTGCCTATGCTGATGCATCACTAACTATAATATGTGACAGTCACTTGAATGAGATGTGCCCAATTTCTAAGGAGGCATCTGCCACATTTCATTCCAGGCACAGGGGATCTGGATGAAGGCTAGGCTTGATAAATCTCCCCCTAGTTCTGTTAAAACTCAAGTAACTACTCTATTCTAGTGTTGAGCGCGAATATTCGAAAAGCGAATTTTTTTAGCGAATATCGGCACTTCGCTAATTCGCGAATATTTCGAATATAGCGCTATAAATTCGCTATTTCGAATATTCGTTTTTTTTTTTTTAGTTATATTTTTTTCTTTCCCACTTCCCAAAAGTAGTTCTTACCTGTCATGAGGATTCCTGGCTTCCTGGCTGCTCCAGTCAGTGCCCGTTGCCGCTTCTGCCGACTTCCGTGCTCATGGAGCGTCCCCTTCCATGGGAAAATCTCTATATACTAAAATGTACTGTCGGATTTGAGGAATTACGTTGAAATCGCAATGCGATTAATTCAAGTTATATTAATCGCATTGCGATTACAACTTAACACTGCTATCTTACATAGGCTAGAATTACTTGAATATGGAATATATGGCTATGCACTAGCAGTGCTAAGTTGAAATCGCTAATGCGAATACTAAGTTAAATTAATCGCATTGCGATTTCAACTACACTGCTGCTATATTCCATATTCGTTAACTTCGTTAATTCTAGCAAGCTGACCCATTATAAACCCAGCTCTAAGTTGAAATCGCAATGCGATTAATATAACTTGAATTAATCGCATTGCGATTTCAACGTAATTCCTCAAATCCGACAGTACATTTTAGTATATGGAGGCGTTCCCATGGTGATGGGGACGCTCCATGAACACAGAAGTTATGGTTGGCTTGGTAGAATTAGCGAGGATGGCGAATATGGCGAATGTATTCGTCATATTCCTCAAAAGCGAAGATAGCAGTATTCTACATCTTCGTTTTAGCAACCTATTCGTCAACCTCGCTAATTCTAGCAATCAAATAGGAAGGTTGACTTACCAGACAGCTGTGTTAAATTCGCTATGCGATTTTTTTTAATACAATAATTATATTACTTGATATGATAATATTATTATAAGTATTCTATTTATTAAAAAAAAAAAAATCGCATAGCGAATTTAACACAGTCTACTAAGTCAACCTTCCTATTGATGCTAAATTAGCGAGGTTGACGAATAGGTTGCTAAACGAAGATGTAGAATACTCGTTATCTTCGTTTTGAGGATATGACGAATACATTCGTCATATTCGTCATCCTCGCTAATTCTAGATATGAAACCAATAGGAAAGTAGCCTTAAGTACAAATCGCAATATGCGATTATTTAAATCGCATTTTAATCGCGATAACTAGAAAAAATGACGAATATTCGATTTCGACGAATACGAAACGAATATTCATTCGAATATTCGCGAATTTCGTCGAAATCGAATATGGCACCTGCCGCTCATCACTACTCTATTCCCATTCTCTTATTTTAAGCATTGATAATTTGTGATGAACATACATCATGTGAATTCTGCAATGGCAAATCTAAGTCTGGAATCACACGTGCAGTTTTTGAGGCATTTTTGGGGGATTTTCTTTTTCTTTTTTCGGCGCCAAAGCCAGCAGTACCTTCAATGAGAACAAGGAATGTGATGGGAAGACTTCTATGTCTCCTGAAGTCCCGTGAAGACACCAGAAGAAATTATTCTGTCCACCCTTTGTGTATATAGGACCTTATTGGCCCTGTTTTATTTGGGGTCCATTATTGTCAGAGCTTGGCCCCACCAGAGGATGCTCTAGTACTTTGGTCGGCCGGTCTGACATTGGATCCACTTACAGATTTGTCTAAAAACTACACCTCCAACTATATCAAAGACTTTATCTGAAATTTATTACATATTGTAGAGAGGTGCAGTACAGGCCCATAGATTTCTATGATAAAGGCATATTGACTCTGAAAAACAATATGAGGTCACAATACAGTTGTCTTACCTATTGATGACCTATCCTTAAGATTGGTCACTTATATCAGAACCATGGGGGTGACAGAGTTCAGACAATAACCAATCTGATAGTAGTGACCTACCTTAAGGTAATCATTTCACCTGTTTTCAATAGCTGCAGCCCCAGAACCAGGCACCATAACTAATAATAAGTGTTCATATTCTGACTATTCTTGATATAATGCTCTCCCCAGCCCCTTCCTATTGCTATCAGCAGTTTAGCATGGTCAAAACTACTGACAGATTCCCCTTAAAAATGTAACAAAGTAGATTAGTGATTTCTATATATCGGTTGATGATTTAAATTAAGCTAGAGATTAGTGTTGAGCGAGCATGCTCAGCCGAATACTGCATGTGCTCGAGTCTCCTCCCCTACTACGCAGCCAATACACGTGCAGGTAAGTGCTGCCCTCACTGTAATGCCATAGCCATGTTGGTTACTGGCATTACAGGGATTGGCTGGACGAAACGAGTCAACGGGTGCTATATAGTCTTAGTCAGGGAGAGCTGTACTGAGGAAGGGACAGACAGTGTAGGGAGTGATATTGGACTATTTTTATTACAAAAACTTTTCAGAGACCCAAAAGTCCTTTTAATATATATTTGTAGCCCAAACTGCACTAAATTGCTAAAAATTTACAGACCCAAAAGTCATTTTAAGGACTATTGTGTGTGGCAGCAGCAATGTATATTTTTTGTGTATCCTGCACTAAATAGCATCTAATAGGCTGTAGTGAACAGTTAAATTATCTGCGCCACATCTCCTGTGTAAAGTGTGCACATCCCAAAAATATCTGTGAAATCCAGTGAACTTTTCCTGTAGACGGTGTCCGCTGAGGACAGTGAAATTAGTTGCGCCACATCTGCAGTGCAACATGTGCGCTGAAAAATTTATCAGTGACATCTATTTTCAATAGACGGTGTCTGCTTCTAACAGTGATATTACCAGTGCCACATCTGAAGTGTAACGTGTATCGTTTTTATCTGTGAAATACAGTGTACTTTTTGCGTAGACGCTGCGGACAGTGACATCACCTGTGGAACCTCTCCTGTATAATGTTTCCTCATCCCAAATACCTGTGAAATTCCCTGTAATGTTTTATTAGCCGCTGGTGACAGCATTGACATTATCTGTGGGATATCTCCGGTGTGACGTTCCCACATCCCAAATACCTTTTTACATTTTTTTGCGCTTACACTTCTAAATCCTATGCTACTGTACGTGTGACATACTTTCAAGCATATATAACATTTAATATGAAGAAGGCGAGCAGTAAGGGACGGGGAAGTGGCCGTGATGCTGATGGTTCACGCAGAGGCGTGGCCCTGGGTGCGTTAAAACTGTGCCTGCTGCCAGAGCAGAAGAAAAACAATCATCTATGATACCTAGCTTCATGTCCCAGTTTGCAGGGCGACGCAGGACACCACTCTTGAAGTCAGACCAGTGGGACCAGGTTGTGGGTTGGATTGCAGCAGATAATGCTTCCAGAAGGTTAAGCACCACCCTGTCTTCCACCAAGTCCAGTCTCAGTAGCCAAGGCCCTCGAATACAATTTTTTACAGGGTCAGCTCACCAGCAGGCCCTCACCTACAACCTTTTAGAGGGTCCGCTCACCAGCAGGCCCTCACCTACAATCTTTTACAGGGTCAGCTAATCTGCAGGCCCTCACATATAATGTTTTACAGGGTCAGCTCACCAGCAGGCCCTCACCTTCAATCTTTTAGAGGGTCAGCTCACCAGCAGGCCCTCACCCCTAATTGTTTTAGATGGTCAGATCAGCAGGCCCTTGCTCCAAATGTTTTCGAGGGTCACCAGCAGGCCATCAATCATAATTTTTATTTTTAAAATTCTTTTTATTAAATTTTCATAGTAACAAAAACAGTGCCAAATGAAAATTACAGACAAATCCATCTATATGAAGTGCAAAGAAATATTGTATACATTATCAATGATGCATTACAATAAAGTGCATAGATCAGTATTATATCACATGTTAGACAGCACATGTTGTATGTACAATCTGCACTATTTGACAAGTATAAGCATTTAAACTTATGCGACTAGTCTGTTATGGAGCTATTAATAATATTAGCAGTAACAGTAACATAAGACGGAGCAGAGGGGTGGAGGGGGAAGGGAGAGGAGGGGAGGGCTGGAAAGGGGAGAAGGGGGAGGAATGGGAAATAAGGTATGAGGAGGGGGAGGTAAGGGGGGGTATGAATCAACTCTGAACACCAAATAAAGGTAAAAAAAAAAGTTGTCACGACTTTGCATATATAACGAGATGTGCTTGAGTGAGTTGTAAACATCAAAAGAAATAGGCTTCACATGAAAAACTGTTATACTTAATCTAATGGCTCTCCGGTGAGTGGCTAATAAGTCCAAGAGCTCCGAGTGAGGAACACACATGAAATGGGCGGGCAATTTGTCAACCAAGCTCAGTAGAAGGTTTCCTAATAGGAGTACGTGAGAGATTAATGGGGGTTCATCAAACTGGGAGTATCATTCCTTTTTTCTTTCCATGGATCCCAGATCTGCACAAATTTATTGTGTTGTCTGTTTTCCCAAAAGGATAGTTCCTCCAGCCTTGCAATATCATCAATTTTAGCTATCCATTGAGTTCTATCTGGTACGCATTCAGATTTCCAATGGTAGGCGATTAGAAGCCTGGCTGCAACCAGGAGAATTTGAACTAGTGATTTGGTGCAAGGTGGAAGGTCTGGGGGTAGGAGTAAAAGAAGTGCAGTGTCTGGTTTGTATGGCAAGTGCAGGTCAGAGAGAGACAATGTGGTTTTGATCTGATAGAACACATCAGTCCTGTAAGCATTCAACCTAGGGCAAGACCACCAGATGTGAAGAAAGTCACCTTTCTGAGTTTGGCATCTCTAGCATCTGTCGGTAGAGGTGGGGTACATTCTGGTCAGTTTATGTGGCGTTAGATACCATCTGGTGATAATCTTATATATGTGTTCTTGTAATAGGACACATCTGGATGTTCTCTTAGTAGAGAGCAGAAGACATCTAACGTCTGCTTCAGAGAACTTCAGTTTAAGATCATTCTCCCATTCCTTAACATAATAGAGGAATTTTGGGGATTCCAACAAGCTTAATTGTCTAGTCGCTTTTGCCACGACTTTGACTGGTTGTTTTTCTTGAGATAGTAATTTTTCGAACCAAGACATATCATCTTGAGTTCTCTGTTGGAACAGGGCCTTCTTAACATTCTGTTTTATGTAGTCGTATTGAATTGGGTGAAGGGAATTTATTGAGAAGGTGGAGATTAAGGTCTCTAAAGGCAGGAATGCATCTAGTAATGATTCTAGTTTAATGTCGCCTTTAAGAAACTGGCGTGGAAGTGATAATGCCGCTTCCTTTTGGCTATACAAACAATCACTGAGTACCATCAGAGGGGAAGGGAATTTAGCGCAGGACTCTTTAATTTGTGGGTCTTTCCATGTTCTTAATGTACTAGCGGCCAAAGAGTTAGCATTCATTGTAAATTGGTTCGAGTTTTCAGCGAATATCAAAGTCTGTAGTGGTATTTGGGTAATTTCCTCCTCTAATTCCACCCATGACAAATGGGATGGACTCCTCACCCAGCCCAGGATCCTGTTTAGATGCAACGCTTTGCTTATCCTCTGCAGTGAAGGAAGACCAATTCCTCCCTTGTCAAGAGGCAGTAGTAATAGTTTAAATGTAATATATACTGGAGAGTGAATCTGGATCGCACATCCTCAACACTATGCTTTTGATATAACGACTGTCTCAGCATAATTACGTGGCATATCGCCCAATTTGCAATACATTGTATGCTGTGCAAAAGAGGCATTAGTATACAGTTTGATCAAAGAGCATAGGCCCACTTACCGCAACAAGGAAGCCTCTACAAGTGGGAAACTACTCTAACCTATATATGGCGTAGCCGTGCGCGGCGACCACCGGCGCCCCAGCACCGCACCGGCAGCAGGCGGCGGGACCCAGGAGCCACACAGCAACCCCACTGTGCAGCAAACCTCCTTGGCTCTGGGTCCGACCGCCCCACCAGCACAGCACTGAGGCGGCAATGGCAGACACGCAGTACTGCACCATGTGAACGAGTGCAAAGAGCTCACCCAGTCACAACCCCCAGGAAATGCATCTGAGAGATAGAAGGAGTTTATAAACCCCTTGCAAACTAAGGCTAATTAAAAACACCTAGTCCAAATGGAGAGGAGTGCTGACCCCAGAGGGGGGAAAAAGAAGATAGATAATTACAATATATACTGGAGAGTGAATCTGGATCGCACATCCTCAACACTATGCTTTTGATATAACGACTGTCTCAGCATAATTACGTGGCATATCGCCCAATTTGTAATACATTGAATGCTGTGCAAAAGAGGCATTAGTATACAGTTTAATCAAAGAGCATAGGCCCACATAGGGGCGGTGGGACCCAGAGTCAAGGAGGCTTTGCTGCACAGTGGGGTTGCTATGTGGCTTCTGGGTCCCGCCGCCTGCTGCCGTTGCGGTGCTAGTGCGCTGCTGGTCGCCGCGCACGGCTGCGCCATTATAGGTTAGAGTAGTTTCCCACTTGTAGAGGCTTCCTTGTCGCGGTAAGTGGGCCTATGCTCTTTGATCAAACTGTATACTAATGCCTCTTTTGCACAGCATACAATGTATTACAAATTGGGCGGATATGCCACGTAATTATGCTGAGACAGTCGTTATATCAAAAGCATAGTGTTGAGGATGTGCGATCCAGATTCACTCTCCAGTATATATAGTTTAAATGTAATTCTTGGTTTAATATCTCCCCATATATAATGAGAACAGATTGTCCTGAACTGGGTGAAGAAGCCATTGGGTATTCTGATGGGTAAGGAATGGATCAGGTAAGTCACTTTTGGAATGATCAATGAAGCAAAGATATGACGCCTGCGCCCCATCAATCATAAATTAATTTTTCAAGGGTGTGTATGATGCCATCCTTTATGTGTAAAAAAGGGTGTATTGGAGTGCCGTTTCCTTGTAATTTTTTGCAGCCCTTTCACTTAGTACATATGCTTTATGAGTGTAGGAGTCCCACTACATGAACAATTGTACTACAATGTGAATGAGGCCCTCCTTTATGTGATATATAGGTTGTATCAGAGTGCCACTTGCTTATAATTTTCTCCCATTGACTTCCATTATACTCGAGTGCTCTGTAGAGCACTCGATCACCCCGATGTGTTCGGCCCGAGCACCCGAGCACTTGGATGCTCGATCAATACTACCAGAGATCCATACTTGTACAGAAGTATTGGAGCACATCCAGACGGTCTTGTTCAAATTTGAGAAAGGTTGCATTGTTTCTTGAGCTGCATTGACTTCTTTTATGGTGCTTATCCATGATGTTAGGTGACTCCAAAGGGTTCATTTGCATTTTCTTGAAGTTATGACGTAATATACAGTAACGTGGATATCATCTTCTATTATATTTTTGTACATTTCATATAGGAAAACAACTTGACTGTGCTCACAGAATTTTTCCTCTTAGGATTTCAATGTAGCCAAACTGTAAAACCTTTCCTGTTCTGTCTTTTTCTGGTGGTTTATTGTGGAACAATATGTGGGAACCTCCTTATTATCACCCTGGTGTTTACCAGAAAGAACCTCCACACTCCAATGTACTACTTCATCTCACAACTCTCCATCAGCGATGTGTTGCTGACCACAAATATTGCCCCCAACCTGATCCACATTCTACTGAATAATGGGGGCACCATTACTTTTGTTGGTTGTATGACTCAATTTTATTTTTTCAGTACCTCAGTAGCATCTGAATGTTTTCTTCTCACAGTGATGTCTTATGACAGATACGTGGCCATCTGTAATCCCCTCCGTTATACTTCTATAATGACAAATGCATACTGTTTGAAATTGTCCATCACCAGTTGGTTGGTCAGTTTTTCCATACTACTGATTAATGTTTTTACAATTTCAAGCCTAGATTTTTGTGGACCAAATATAATTGACCATTTGTTCTGTGACCTTCTTCCCTTACTGGAAATCTCCTGTTCTGACACTTTTATCGCTGAATTAGAAGTCATGTTACTAAGCATACCATCAGTTATCATACCCATGATGATAATAATTCCATCTTATGTTATAATTGTGTTCACTATATTAAAGATTCCATCTAGTACTGGTAGACAGAAAGCTTTCTCCACTTGTAGCTCTCACCTGACTGTGGTCTCCATATTCTACTGGACTCTATTCAGCGTATATGTGTTCCCAGCAAAAGGACGAAATCTCACCATTAGTAAAATCTTATCCTTGCTATATACTGTATTTACTCCATTGATCAACCCAATTATATACAGTCTGAGAAATAGAGATATTTGGAAAGCTATAAAGGAATTAATGTTTGGACATACGCATTGTCAAAATCTATAAGATGATACACTGAGGACAGACCATGTGGCTCCTTGGGAGTTAGACCTAGATCAGGCTTGCACAACCTTTTCTGGTTGGGGGCCACATTTTCAAAAACTTTAAAGTGGTATTACAGTCTAAAATACTGTATTTATGGCACATCAAACATACAGTATATACTATAAATGTTGAGTTACTCTTACAGGACTCCCATCAAAAAAGAGAATACATCAAAAATACATGTGAGCAGCACCAAGACATAGACATACATGTTTGTTACCAGATAGTTTGGGGCTGCACAAAATGGTGTTGAAGACAGCATGTGGCCCCCGAGTCGCAGGCTGTGCATCTCTTACCTAGATAGTTGTTTATTCTGTCCTGAAACACTGAATCTACATCTATCAGTCTGTAAAGCTACAGTTAATAACTGGGTGTGAAGACCACGCTTCTCTTGAAACATGAAACTGGTAAATAACGTGAGAGTTCTTCATACAAAAAGTAGACAATTATAGCTCAACCATTTTATCAATACTGTAAAATAAAACATTTCTACAGTGACATTGCCTTAACATACAATATCTTGATTTTTGTAACTCACATAATACTTGTGTGTGGTAAGGGTATTTTACATAATTAAGTACTTATTGGCTTAAATGTATAAATCTTTTTGCACAAAGACAAATAAGGGAGCTGCACTAAAATCATCATCCAGGTAGGATGTTGTAGTTTATTATGTCACTCTTGTATCACCATGTTGTGTCAGCCATGTGCTACGACTTTTACTACTCTGTATGTGATTTGTTTTATATTTTTATCCCTTTATGTGAATTAATTTATTCACTTAGCCCGTGTAAGCTTATTTCTTCCCAAAACTTTTGAATTCCTGTTAAAGAACGTAATATGTGTCAGAAGTGATATTAGAGCAAAAAAATATGCTTATGGTTAATAGGATGCTACATAGAGTAGTCAGGTACCGCCATTCTGAATGGGATCCTGGGCATTTGTGTCAATTTTCCTCACTTTAGAGGAAAACAATTCCTTCACGACTCCAATTAGGCAATCAAAATAACTCTTCAGATCAACAACCAATCTCTAGTAACTATAACCTGTAATATTATTACTACATAGCACACGTTGTGACAATCTGTCAGTTATACAATGGACATAGAGCCAAGTACCGGCATAGCTGTCATGTAACATAGTGTAGCGGTGTCCAATACTATGGAACACTATACCACAGGCACAGTATATTAGGGTACAAGCATGGAGCGTGAATAACTTAAGTCACTCCAGGTTATCCCTGTATCATGCCCATGTCTCGTCTGTCAAATACCAAAAATATCTGAGCCAGTTCGGGAACCCCAGAGAGTGGGAGATATCTTGTCCCCACCTCTCTAGTGTAATTCATTCAATCTTCCACTGACCCAAAGTATATGTCTGCTATGCCGTTTTTACACACTGAAGCCCACATGAGTTTATGCCTACTGAGCTGTATCCTATAGTGCAGTGATGGGCAACATGTGGCTCTCCAGCTGTTGCAGAACTACAACTCCCAGCATGCAAAGCCTGTCTATAGCTATCAGCCTACTGCAGGGCATGGTGGGAGTTGTAGTTTAGCAACAGCTGGAGAGCCGCACGTTGCCCATCACTGCTATAGTGCAACAAGCGGCTGGACCCGAGCTGACATTAATTCCTGTCTAGTGAGCTGTGTCCTAGAATGCCAACTCAGCTCAATGCATTTCTACGTGGTGGATAGAGTCCACGTGTCATCTGGAGCTAAAACATAGATGTTGCAGGATACAGGATACAATAAACACACAGAAAACCTCAACACAAGCATCTAGGCCAGAAGCTGGAGATAAAGGTCACCTCCTAATAATATCCTACCAATAGTGATGTTGCGAACATAAAATTTTCTGTTCGC
Source organism: Bufotes viridis (assembly GCA_033119425.1). Taxonomy (NCBI): domain Eukaryota; kingdom Metazoa; phylum Chordata; class Amphibia; order Anura; family Bufonidae; genus Bufotes; species Bufotes viridis. The sequence continues at coordinate 16,255,045 of CM065590.1, forward strand.
GAATAGCGAACGCGAACTTCTGCAAATGTTTGCGAACGGGCGAACCGGGCGAACCGCCATAGACTTCAATTGGCAGGCGAATTTTAAAACCCACAGGGACTCTTTCTGGCCGCAATAGTGATGGGAAAGTTGTTTCAAGGGGTCTAACACCTGGACTGTGGCATGCCGGAGGGGGATCTATGGCAAAACTCCCATGGAAAATTACGTAGTGGACGCAGAGTCGGGTTTTAATCCATAAAGGGCATAAATCATGTAACATTCCTAAATTGTTTGGAATAACTTGCTTTAAAACATCCAGTGTGTGTATACGAACAGGTATGATGTTGTATCGATCAGGTAGTGTAAGGGTTACGTCCGCTTCACAGACATTGACATACCAAACTCCTCTTTTAATGCACCGCGAACAGTTCATTTGCACAACCGCAAACTCCCCATTTGCACAAGGATGGATACCAAGCTAGCCACGTCCCGGTGATGTCATTGAAGGTTTCTTCCTCCACCCAGCCACGTACAACACCAAGGGTCCCCGAAAGGTCAATTGAATTGATTTTTCGAACGGCGAGATGGTTAAAAAAACGCTGGCTCCCTCCCCTTTGTTTTAATCCACGGTGACTGTGTCTGTGCCGTGCAATTTACTGTCACACCCGAAATGAGTGTTATTTTCTGTAGTACTATTCTCATCAGTTTAATCCCTCTAACGTCCCCAATCTGGGGGTCATTTATTGAATAGATTTTTCGAACGGGGAGATGGTTAAAAAAACGCTGGCTCCCTCCCCTTTGTTTTTATCCACGGTCACTGCATCTGCGCCGTGCAATTTACTGTCACACCCGATATGAGTGGTATTTTCTGTAGTACTATTCTCATCAGTTTAATCCATGTTACATCCCATATCAGGGATTGCCTTTTGTGAAAAAAAATGTAGGCCGGGTACCTTCGACTGCCTTCACAGTGACAGACCAAACTCTCATACACCAAACTGAATTGATTTCAGGAACCGGGAGATGGAAAAAGCATCTTGGTCGGTCCTCATACTCCCAAATTGGGGCACTGCGCGTGCACAGAGCAATGTGCTGTGACGCCCTATATGAGTGGTGTCTTAACTAGTACTATTCCTATCAGTTTAATCCCTGTTACGTACCCTATCCGGTCGAATTGATTAACCATTGTCGAATTAGCGAACCATTACGACATCATGAAATAATTTAGTTCTGAGCTCTGTACTTGCTTTGTATTGGAATTGATGGGGATTTTTTTAATTGTCTGCATCATTTCTAATAAACTATTAAGAGACTTTATTATGATTTTTTTATTTTATGTATTAAAAACCCATACAACATATAAAAAAAAGGTAAATTAATGTTTTTCTATGAAATATTATCCAGCCGTCCGATCGCTTTTGGTCTGACCATAAAGAAGCAACGGCCTTATCATCTGGGGTGTGGCAACATTGCCAACACACTCATAGAGGTGATGATTGCTTCATTGTGATACGCAAGCCCCTTCACCACAACAAGGTAACGATCACGAAGGGGAATTGACACTTGTATGTGCCTTTTTTTGGTTTGTTTTTTGCAGCCACAGTGCTGCACCATAGGACAGAAAAATTAGGCATGTACACATGCCTGAAAAATAATGGCATTGTTGCAGCCGCTATTGTAGCAGCGGCCGGAAAAATTGATGTTTTCCAGGCAGAAAAGTGACTAAAACATTGCGGCTTGAACCTTAGTTGGTGGTGGAGAATTCACGAAAGTCATCCGGTATGCAGACATTAAATACAGCAGCGTGGGGACCATTTTGAGGCCAAGGCATGTAATCAGGCCTTTTGTTAGTCAAACGTATCCCCCACTGTCAGTCCCTTAGAGATCCATGCCTCATTCATCTTTATGAAGGTGAGGTAATCAACACTTTTTTGACCGAGGCGACTTCTCTTGTCAGTGACAATGCCTCCTGCTGCACTGAAGGTCCTTTCTGACAGGACACTTGAAGCAGGGCAGGCCAGAAGTTCTATCGCAAACTGGGATAGCTCAGGCCACAGCTCAAGCCTGCACACCCAGTAGTGAAGGGGTTCATTGCTCCTCAGAGTGTTGATATCTGCTGTTAAGGCGAGGTAGTCTGCTACCTGTCGGTCGAGTCGTTCTCTAAGGCTGGATCCCGAAGGGCTGTGGCGATGAGTAGGACTGAAAAAGCTCCGCATGTCCTCCATCAACAACACATCTGTAAATCGTCCAGTCCTTGCCGCTGTGGTAGGAGGAGGATTACACTCACCTCTTCCCCTGTTAGATTCCCGTTGTGCTGTGACATCCCCCTTATATGCTGTGCAAAGCATATTTTTTTGTTTGGTTTTGAACTGCTGCATCCTTTCCGACTTTCGGTAATTTGGTAACATTTCTGCCACTTTCTGCTTATACCGGGGGTCTAGTAGCGTGGCCACCCAGTACAGGTCGTTCTCCTTCATCCTTTTTATACGTGGGTCACTCAACAGACATGACAGCATGAAAGACCCCATTTGAACACGTTTGGATGCAGAGCTACTCATTTCCGTTCCTCGTCCTCACTGATGTCATTGACGGTCTGTTCTTCCCCCCAGCCACGTATAACACCATGGGTCCCAGATAGGTGACAACAACGAGCACCCTGGGGTGCCTGCTGTGGTTAGTCTTGCTCCTCCTCAAAGCCGCCACATTCCTCCTCTGACTCCTCTTCCTCATACTCCTCTTCCAGCGTTGCTGCAGGTCCGGCAAGCGATGATGACAAGGCTGTTTCTGGTGGTGATGGTGACCACAACTCTTCCTCTTCAAGCTCATCTACAGCCTGATCCAGCACTCTTCGCAGGAAGAAAACAAATGGGATGAGGTCGCTGATGGTGCCTTCGGTGCGACTGACTAGGTTTGTCACCTCCTCAAAAGGACGCATGAGCCTACAGGCATTGCGCATGAGTGTCCAGTAACGTGGCAAAAAAATTCACAGCTCCGCAGAGGCTGTCCTAGCACCCCGGTCATACAAATACTCGTTGACGGCTTTTTCTTGTTGGAGCAGGCGGTCGAACATTAGGAGTGTTGAATTCCAACGTGTCGGGCTGTCGCATATCAAGCGCCTCACTGGCATGTTGTTTCGCCGCTGAATATCGGAAAAGTGCGCCATGGCCGTGTAGGAACGCCTGAAACGTACGATGAGATTCAACACATGTGCCATGCACGGCACATGTGACAACTTGCCCAAATTTAATGCCGCCAACAGATTGCTTCCATTGTCACACACCACTTTGCCGATCTCCAGTTGGTGCGGGGTCAGCCACTGATCCACCTGTGCGTTCAGGGCGGACAGGAGTGCTGGTCCTGTGTGGCTCTCTGCTTTCAGGCAAGTCAACCCCAAGACAGCGTGACACTGTCGTATCCGGGATGTGGAATAACCCCTGGGGAGCTCAGGGGATTCAGTTGATGTGCAGCCAGATGCCGCAGCAGAAGAGGACTCAGCCGAGGAGGATATCGAAGAGGATGGAGTAGGAGTAGATGAGGTGGCAGTAGGTCTGCCTGCAAGTCGTGGTGGTGTCACCAACTCCGCTGCGGAGCCACGCATTCCATGCTTGTCAGCCGTCAGCAGGTTGACCCAATGCGCAGTATACGTGATATACCTGCCCTGACCGTGCTTTGCAGACCAGGTATCAGTGGTCAGGTGGACCCTTTCCCCAACACTGTATGCCAGAGATGCCATGACTTCCTTTTCAATGACATGGTAGAGGTTTGGGATTGCCTTTTTTGAAAAAAGAATTTGTCCGGGTACCTTCCAATGTGGTGTCCCAATAGCGACAAATTTTTTGAAGGCCTCAGACTCTACCAGCTGTTATGGTAAAAGCTGGCGGGCTAAGAGTTCCGTCAAACCAGCTGTCAGTCGCCGGGCAAGGGGGTGACTTTGTGACATTGGCTTCTTATGCTCAAACATGTCCTTGACAGACACCTGACTGTGGGCTGATGAGCAGGAACTGCCGAAGGTGAGAGATGGAGTGGCGGGTGGTTGAGAGGGGGCAGGGACGACAGCAGTGGTTGACGTGGCTGAAGATGCTGGACCAGGAGGAGCATAGTGGCTTTGAGTTTGTGTGCTGCTTGTACTCATGTGTTGATCCCATAGGCGTTTGTGATGTGAGATCATGTGCCTTCGCAAAGCAGTTGTACCAAGGTGGGTGTTGGACTTCCCACGACTCAGTTTCTTTTGGCACAGGTTGCAAATGGCATTGCTTTTATCAGAGGCAGACACACAAAAAAAATGCCACACTGCTAAGCTTTGCAATGACGGCATTCTGGTGGTGGCAACAGCATGCGTTGACTGGCGTGATGTCTGGCTGACCCCAGGTGCCGATACATGCTGTCTGACTGTGCCACTAACTCCTTGCCACGACCTCCCCCTGCTTCCATCTTGTCTCCTCATTCTCTCTGTCTCCCCTTCTGAACTTTCCCCCTCTTCTTCTCTTCGAGCAGGCACCCACGTGGCATCCGTGGACACATCGTCATCATCAACCGCTTCACTTGTATCTGACACCTCAGCAAAGGAAGCAGCAGCGGGTACAACATCATCATCATCATCATCACACTGTACGTCCATGTGTGTAATCCTGCCTGACTGAGACATATCCCCGTAATCTACATCATCTGGCAATAATGGTTGCGCATCACTAATTGCATCCAACTGATGTGTAAATAACTCCTCTGACGGATCAAGTGAAGCGGCTGTGGTGGCTGTGGTGGTATTGGTGGTGGTGGCGGCGGGCGGGTGCGTGGTAACTTGAGAGCAGGTGACCGATGCTGACCTGGAGGAGGATTGTGCGTCAAGGTTCTTAGCGGAAGCTGTTGAAGATTGAGTGTCCTGTCTAAGCCAGTCAACTATGTCCTCAGAATTTTTCGGGTTCAGGGTACGTGGCCTCTGAAAACTGGGCATTATTCCAGGGACAGTGGAAATCACAGCACCACGACCACGATGGCCCCTGCAGGGTGGCCTGCCTCTGCCTGTCATTTTTTTTTAGATAAGTGGTACTACGCGTGCTAGGTACTGTGCCACCCGGTATCAGTGATGGGCACTGGCAGTGGGCACCCTACAGTCTGTGGAAGTGGGCCTGACACACACTGGCAGCAGCCAAGCAACTGAAATTAGACTACTGTCTAAAAATTAAATGCCTTATTTATCGGCAAGCTATTGTGCCACCCGGTATCAGTGGTTGGCACTGGCAGTGGGCACACTACAGTCTGTTGAAGTGGGCCTGACACACACTGGCAGCAGGCAAGCATCTGAATTTAGACTACTGTCTAAAAATTAAATGCCTTATTTATCGGCAAGCTACTGTGCCACCCGGTATCAGTGGTTGGCACTGTCAGTGGGCACGCTACAGTCTGTGGAAGTGGGCCTGACACACACTGGCAGCAGGCAAGCAACTGAATTTAGACTACTGTCTAAAAATTAAATGCCTTATTTATCCGCATGCTACTGTGCCACCCGGTATCAGTGGTTGGCACTGGCAGTGGGCACACTACAGTCAGTTGAAGTCGGCCTGACACACACTAGCAGCAGGCAAGCAACTGAAATTACACTAAAGTGTAAAAATTAAATGTCTTTTTTTGATGCAAAGTCCTGTGCCACACAGGATGACAGGGGTGGGCACTGGCAGTGGGCACACTACAGTCTGTGGGCCTGCAGCTCCCTCCTCACACACAGGCAGGCCAGGAAACTGCAATATGTATATGGAGAAAAAAAAGGGGAGTGAGGGTATGCTGCTGATTGGCTGGAATGTGTCTGCTGATTGTGAGGTACAGGGTCAAAGTTTGCTCAATGATGATGTATAGGGGGCGGACCGAACATCGCATGTGTTTGCCCGCTGTGGCGAGCGCAAACAAGCTATGTTCGCTGGGAACTGTTCGCCGGTGGATAGTTCGGGCCATCTCTACCTACCAACTCACCCTAGACTACTGTGCCAACATTCAGACCCTGAACGGTGGGAATCAACGTGCCCCCGTGCCTAAGACTGAATATTCCCGAAAGTCCCTGAGATAGTGGAAAAGGGGGAAAGAGGCAGCCTGCTTCCTCTAATCCTGGAGTAGGCAGGTGTCTCTCTAACAGCCAAGATAGAACACAAAAGGAAACAAAACCAACTTACCTTGTAACAGAGCAGAAACAGCGAATTCACCTTTCCTCAGAACAAGATAGAAGCTATAACCCGCCCAAGACACTGGGAAGGGGCGTGATTTAAACTCACACAAACGACCCCACCCAGTGCACCTGAAGGGAGGCGGATACAGCTCAACTCCAAGTTCAAAACAAACAAAAAACTACACACATGCCAACCTGACAGACCTCCGCACATAACCAGAGCAGGACATGACAGGTGGCTTTTAATAAACTCCTACTAGTATTTTATTATTGTTTTTAACTCTATGTATTTCTACCCACAGAGACTCCACATGTTTATTTCCCTCATCTTCCCTGAGTGCAGGCTTTAGACAGGACTTAACATAAAGGCAGACCCCTCCCCCTTTCCAGTTTTGACGATCCTTTCTAAACAGACTGTAACCTTCTACATTAACAGCCCAGTCATAGCTATCATCCAGCCATGTCTCAGTTATTCCCACTATATCATAGTCCTCCTCACTCATCACTAATTCGAGTTCACCAGTTTTATTAGTCAGATTTCTGGCATTAGTGTACATACAATTAAGTGGTTTTTGTATATTTTTTACCCTAGACTTTTCCTTATGAACTGTTCTAGTCCCTCCTTTCATTCCTCCCTCCAGTTCATTACCTCGCCCCAGGTCTCTACCTGCACTATCTTCCCCTTTTATAATATAATTGCCCTCCCCCACTCCCTAATTTAAACATCAAACCTTCTAGCCTTCTTCTACCCTAAAACAGTTCCACCTTGCCCATTAAGGTGCAGCCCTTCCCTATGATAGAGCCTTTATCCCACTGAAAAGTTGGCCCTGTTCTCCAGGAACCCAAATCCCTCTTTCCCACACCAGTTCTTGAGTCATTTGTTAACCTCCCTAATGCCTTTCTTGTGTCTTGTAGTACAGGTAGTATTTTGGAAAACACGACCTTTAAATTCCTTGCCATAAGCTTGTGACCTATATCCCTCCACCTACCTCTAAATTTGTCATTGTTGTATTACAAGCTATAAGTGGGGCTGTAGTAGAAGGTTTGAGTTGAAGAACCAAGAAGGGGTTCTGAGATTACAAAGTAATTGTTAGTGAAAATCTGAATTTTGAGTAAGGAGAGCTTGCAGATTGTCGATATCAGAGCTGTTTTGATGCTGTGAAGGTACTGAGGAGTCTGTAACAGTGTAGTATGTGGCTCCCCCTGCCTTGCGATTGGAGCCCCCACAGTGAAATTGCTTACCATGCAGCCTGGTGCCTTCTGAGGCTCACCAAGGCTGCCATAGTAACCTCCCATTTAGGCCTCATGCACACGACCGTTGCCTGCCCGTGGCCATATAGCGGCCCACAAACAGCTGGTCCGCAATATACGGGCATGGCAGTGTACTCCCTGTATCACGGATGTGGACCCATTCACTTGAATCGGTCCGCAATCCGGAGCTGCCACGCGGAACGGAGACATGGAAACCCACAGAAGCACTATGGAGTGCTTCCGTGGTGTTTCTGTCCGTGCCTCCGCACTGCAAAAAAATAGAAACGTGTTTGATTCTTTTGCGGTGTGGACGGATCACGAACCCATTCAAGTTGAATAGGTCTCGATCCGTCCCGGCCGCCGCATGGATGTTGCCCATGCCCAGGGGACTGGAAATTACGGTTGCACAGGTTGTGTAGCACGGAGTACATCAAAATCCCATTCACCCTAATAGAATCTCTAAAAATATTTTTCCTGCACAGTGTACACTGTAATAGAAAAAATAAATAAATACCATTTGTCATTTTTTTGTCACCTTGTCCCTCCACAAAAATGTAATAACAGTGAATAAAAAGTTTTATGCCCCCCAAAAATGGTACTAGGAAAAGCTACAGTTTGTCCTTCAAAAAACAAACTCTCATGTAGCTCTGTCGACGGAAATATAAAAGTAATGGCTGTCAGAAAATGGTGATGCAATTTTTTTTAAAGATTAAAAGCAGCAAAACATAAAAAACAATAGATGTTTGGTATGGCTGTAATCGTATTGAGCCACATAATTCTATTCTATTTTAAAATCACAGTTTAAAAAATTCAGGTCATTATTCTTAGTAATAAAGCTATAAATTACTACCAGACAGCTTATAAGTCAATATCAATTTATTACAAGATTCCAAAAACATATATAACGTACATGATTAAAAAGGGATATAAGTGCAGGGCAAAAGTGACATCATCTGGAAGAAGGACACAGCGGATACAGAGTTCATATATATGTCCATATACACAATGACTTCGCAATAAAGTGCAATCTTGTCACATAACAATCAAGTGGACAAAGAACAATTACCCATGCTGTGCTCCCTCAAGGATGACGCCAGCCCCGACATGCATTTCGGCGAACCTTCGTCTGGTGGTGGCGTCATCACTGGGGGACACAGATTAAAATGCACCAGCCAACCAATCACCATGAATCCAGTGATTATCATAATCTGTAAAACCTGTAGCTCTATGCAATCCAATGTGCAGACGTGCCAAATGATGCTGGAGAATAACATAATCATGAAAATCACATGATTCAGTCATGTGATTGCCTCTGTGAGCACGTGATGATGAAGTCGGCATAGGATTGCGCTACACAGTATTCTTAGTGATGTACAAAAGGATCATTATTGGAGAGGTTACAATTTCTAGTGCGGTGCCATAGGGGCCATTGGTGAACACAGGGATCAATATTGGAGGAGTCACCATCACTAGTGGGTACCACAGCGATCAGTATTGGAGGGGTCACCGTCACTAGTGGGGTACCGCAGGGGTCAGTATTGGGTCCTATTCTCTTCAACATTTTCATTAATGATCTTGTACAAGAGCTGCACAGGAAAATATCAAGTTTTGATGATGACATTAAACTGTGTAAAGCAGGCATGCCCAACCTATGGCCCTCCAGCTGTTGCAAAACTACAACTCCCAGCATTCCCGGACAGCCTACGGCTATCAGTCTAGAGGAGAGCATGATGGGATTTGTAGTTTTAAAACAGCTGGAGGGCTGCAGGTTGAGCATCCCTGGTGTAAAGTAATTAACACAAAAAAAGGACAGTATACTGTATATGTAATACAGAGGACAGTATACTGTATATATACTACAGAGGAAAGTATACTGTATATATACTACAGAGGACAGTATACTGTATATATACTACAGAGGACAGTATACTGTATATATACTACAAAGGGGCGTTGCTAGGGTCTCAACACCCAATGAATATGACACAGTTCATTAAGTCTCCCTCCCCCCGCACACCGCATTTTGCTTCACTTGCTATAAAGCAGCACATATGATAACTTTCACCTACAGGGCCTCCCAGGTGATGTCTCCTCTGATGAAGATCTTCTCTGTCATCATCTTCTCCATTTGGTCTGTATAACTTCTCTCAACTGTGCCTCGTCTCTGCAGAGTGTGACACACAGACATCTTAGCTTCCTCACTTTTCTGTCATCATCCCCCAACCCAAATCCCTCATAGTATTATCCTGCTGCTCGCTGTACCCCCCAATACCCTAAATACTTTCCTGAAGAAAAATGAGTGCCCCTATAGTAATAATGATCCTCATAGTCCCACCAATAGTAATTGCCTTCTAGAATGCCACCATTAGTAATACTGCCCCCTACAGTGTCCCCATCCATGACAACACTCTCCAACAGTGTCCCCACTTGTAGAAGAGCCTTCCAGTATTAATAATACCCTCACAGAGCCCCCAGTAGAAATAAGGCCCCCTATTGTTCCCCAGTGGTAATAAAGCTCATTACAGACCCTTCAGTATTAAGAAGGTCCCCCCATAGTGCTCTTAGTAGAAATAAGGCTACTTTCACACTAGCGTTTCTAATTTCCAGTATTGAGATCCGTCATAGGGTCAAAGTGGGCAAAGTTAATTATAAAATATATCAGCCCGGGCAGAGAAAACCTGAACAAATATATCACGTAAACTTGCTAAAGGCATGGAAGGACCGAGAATCCCTGTGGGCCACTGAGGCGCTGGTTGGGACTAGTCTAGACCCTCCAATGTCAGTCCTGACAGAGTTCGGAGTAAAAATAGCAGAAACTCTGTCCAAACAACAAAAATGGGAGGTTTATGAAGTTAGTGCAGCAGAAAAGCCCAGTCATACATCGGTGGTCCAGCATAACATTATCACTGAGCCACGGGTAAGGGTAAGAGTGAAACTGTCACGTGTACCAGAGACAAGCCATTACAGAAGAGGTGCAGAACATGCTTAGCCTAGGAGTTATCAAGAGATCCAAGACCGAGTGGACCAGTCCCATTGTGTTGATTCCAAAGCCGGTTGGATTGTCACGATTTTGTAACAATTTCCAGAAATTGAAGGAAGTGTAGAAGTTCAACCTTTATCCAATGCCACAGGTTGAAGAGCCGATTGAAAAACTGGGCCAGGCCAAGTACTTCACGATGCTGGATTTAACAAAGGGTCACTGGCAGGTATCAAGGAAAAGACCGACTTTGTCACACTGGAGGGACTTTACCGCTATATTGTTTCGCCTTTTGGGTTACATGGGGCCCCCGCCAAGTTCCAGAGGCTAATGGACATAGTCTTAAAACCTCATCAAAAGTACGTCTCCGCCTACTTGGATGATATCATTATCCATAGTGGCGACTGGCAGTCTCATTTGTCCCATGTGCAGGCAGTCGTGAACTCACTCCGAGCTGCGGGCTTGACTGCAATTCCTTGAAAGTGTAACATAGGACTAGAGGAGGCTCGTTATTTGGGGTATGTGATTGGCCGTGGGATCATCAAACCTCAAATAAACAAATTCTTGGCCATCCAAAATTGGCTCCGACCTCTCACGACAATTCGAAACTTTTTTCGGCATCATTGGGTATTATAGATGGTTTATACCCAATTTCACTGGGAGGGATTCACCCCTGACCAATCTGCTGAAAGGAAAGAAGTTAGTCAGGATTCTGTGAAATCCTCAGGCAGAAGAATCATTTCAGGCCCTGAAATTGGCCCTATGTAAAAAGCCTGTTCTGTCCAACCCCAACTTTAAGGGCGAATGTATCGTCCAAATGGATGCGTCTGAAGTAGGGCTAGGAGCTGTTCTGTCTCAAAAAGTGAATGGAGAAGAACATCCGATTACTTATTTGAGTAGAAAGCTTACCGCAGCTGAAAAGAACTACAGCGTAGAGGAGAAGGAAGGCCTAGCCATCAGGGGGGCCTTGGAATCCTTATGGTACCACCTGCTGGGGTGATGTTTTTGCCTGGTGACGGACCGTTCACTATTGATCTGGATGAGGAATTCCAAGGAGAGAAATGCTCTGGTCAGCATATGGTTTCTTTCCTTCCAAAAAATTTATTTATCGGTGGAACATCGAGCGGGAAAGCTGCAGGGTAATACGGATGCCCTGTCAAGAGCATCATGTTTTGGTGCAGGTGTTCACCCACACAGGTTTTAACAGGGGGGGATGGGTATGTGAGGCAGTGATAGGCCTCATATATGAAGGATGGTATGTATCTCCGAGAATGGTGCAAGAAACCTATTAAAGGGGTTCTCAGGAAATTAAGAAAATGAAAATACTTAAATATTACTTCATGATTAATATGTTCCCTAATACATTACATTAGTTAGAATGGCTTGTTTTGTCTGGGGAGCAATCATTAGAAAAAACAAAATGTCTGCTGTCCTATTGGTACACACAAAACCTATCCTAATCATATAGGAGGACAAGTAACTTCAGAATGGTGAGCTAAAAAGCTGCCTTATCCTCCTCTCTGCTCTGCTTGTCAGGGATTATAATCCTGAATTCAGTTTAATATGGTCATTTCATAGAATACAGGGCAGCCTCACAGAAAAGCACTTAATTCAAATTCACGATTGAGACCGCCTGGATCCAGAGTCCGCAGTCTATGGATCCAGAAGGCCTCACATCTCTTCAGCAGTTTCACCCTGTCACCACCTCGACGTGGTGGCAGCACTTGCTCTATAATTTGGAAACGAAGCTGTGAAATGTTGTGGCCACATCGATCAAAATGAAATGGAATCGGTAACAATAGATTTCTCCCTCGCCTATGACAGCACCCCTGGAGAGACCGCCTCCTCCCGGACAGGAAACAGGAATCAGAATGCCTTTAAAAGAGGGAACCTCCCTCTCATCCACCAGTTCTGTTTCCTGTCCTAGGAGGCAGGGGTGCTGGGATTAGATCGCCTTGTTGAAAGAGCTGCTGGGGCCCTGGCTAATTATGCGGTGGGAGGGCTAACCCGAGCGATGTAAGTCTCCAAGAGGGAGGCGCTGCTAAAGTCTGGGCACATTAGAGCTCCGGTCTCCCCTTCTCCTTCTCTTTACCTGGCGGTGTGGGATCCTGAGCAGTGCGGCGGCTAGCTGAAAGCGCACCACCGCGCCTCAGCTCCTATACTACTTCCGGGTCCGGCACGCTGACTGCGTGAGCCGGAAGGGGGGCAGAGCCTAGAAAGAGCGCGCAAAATTTAAAAGACCCAGCCAGCTGAGCAAGGATGGAGCAGGGGCAGCACTCTGAAACCACTGAGGCCACCAATGAGACTCCGTTATACATGGTGGGGTAAGAGGGGTGAATCCCCATGGATTTGATTTTGCATGATTCTTATGTGGGCTACTGTGTCTTTCTATGCTTAGGTGGTTAGAGTCCTCTAGAAAGGCCTCCAGGCTTAAGGAGAAATATTGCCCAGGATGTAGAAAGAAGCTACCCTCATGTGCCAGGGTTGCGTTAATAAATTAATGGAAGAAGAAGCCCCTTCCCTCATGACCAGTATAAAAGATCTGATTAAAGAGGAGATCCGTGAATCCGTTAGCGGTCTATTGCAAAGTCATCCAAGTACCTCAGTGGTGGTTTATAGAAAATCTCCTTCTAGCGACAGTGATGTGTTATCAGGATTGGAGGAAGAAGGAGAGTGTGGTTCTTCTTCATCTGATGATGAGGCAACCGGGAGACCATTATTTCAAACGGAAAATACCATCGCCCTGGTTAAGCTGGTTAGAGCTACAATGGGATTAGATGAGGATAAACCTCAACATTCCGTGCGAGACTCTATGTTTGAGGGACTGGGACCAAAGAAGAGAAGAGTCTTTTTTGTGCATGAGAACATTCAGGCACTCATTTCCAGGGAATGGAAGAAGCCTGATAAGAAGTTTTTCGTGCCTTCCTCCGTTAAACGTAAGTATCCGTTCGATGAAAAAACTTCCTCCACCTGGGACAGGACCCCTAAATTAGATGCCCCAGTAGCTAAAATGTCCAGAAAAAATTCCCTTCCCTTCGAGGATATGGGGTCTCTTAAGGACCCTATGGATAGAAGGGCGGAGGTGTATCTCAAGAAAAATTGGGAAGCATCCGCCGCAGCCTTTAAACCAGCCATTGCTGCTACTTCAGTTGCAAGATCTTTAAAAATATGGCTAGGTGAGCTGGAGTCCCAAATTAAAGGAGGCACTCCTAGAGAACAGCTATGAACTGCCTTCCCGACTATGTATGGGGCCTTAGATTTTTTGGCAGATGCCTCTGCTGATACTCTCTGTTTTTCTGCCAGGGCCTCCGCCTTAGCCAACTCTGGCAGGCGGGCTATTTGGCTAAAGAATTGGAAGGGTGATTCCTCTTCCAAGGCCAAGCTTTGTGGGATCCCGTGTCAGCGGGAATTTCTCTTTGGTCCAGTGCTTGATGACCTCCTGGAGAAAGCCTCGGATAAAAAGAAAGGCTTTCCTTTGGCAGGTGATCCTCCCAGAAGGCCCTTTCACCCTAGGTTTAATAAACAAGGGTTCAAAAGGAAGGAGGGCTCCAGACAATTTAACCATCCCGCAAAGAAAAATAAAGGATTTATTTTTTCCGGTAGGGACTCCTCCAAGAAACAGTCCCAATGACGCCAGGCCTCCTGTCGGGGGTCGCCTGTCCCTGTTTTTCGATCAGTGGCAGAAGATTTTAAACAGTGCCTGGATAAAGTCAGCGATAAAAGAGGGCTTAAAACAAAATTTCAGAAAAATTTTGGCGGGAAGGATGATAATCACGGATTATCGTTCTGACCCAATAAAAATGTCTGCCTTAGTCTCAGAAGTTTTTTCCCTGTTAGAGAAGAAGGTTCTGATAAGGGTTCTGGATCAGGAGATTGCAGAAGGTTTTTATTCCCCTCTGTTCCTTGTGAGAAAACCGAATGGCTCTTTCCGTACGATAATAAACCTAAAGTGCTTGAACCAGTTTCTTGTGTATGAGAGATTTTGTATGGAATCCATCAGGTCAACAGTGTGCCACCTGTCTCAGGACTGCTACATGGCCACTGTGGACCTGAGGGATGCATATTACCACGACCCGATTCATCCGAGCCATCAAAAGTTCTTGAGGGTAGCAGTGCACACAGGCCAGGAGATTCTTCATCTGCAATATCAGGCCCTTCCCTTCGGTCTTTCCCAAGCCCCAAGAATATTTACAAAGGTCGTCTCAGAAATGATTGTGAACGTAAGAGAATCATACGTTATCACAGTCCCCTACCTGGACGACTTCCTTCTAACCTCAAACTCCTACCTGACCCTTCCAGATTGGCTGGGTAAGAGAAATTCTGGAAAGATTAGGTTGGGAAATAAATCTGGAAAAGTCCAACCTAGAACCAAGCCAAAGATGCGAGTTCCTGGATATACAGTTGTGTTAAAAAGTATTCAACCCCCACTGAAATTGAGTGTTTTGGCCAGTTTGACATTGATTTTGATCATTTCAGTCATCTTGTTTACAATAAATCACAGAGTCCCTTGTAAGTCAGACAAATATAACATAACATTTATAATGAAATAACCACAAATGTCTTTTCTGCGCTCACATCATTATCAGTTTTATTCAACCCCCAAGTGACATTCAATCTTAGTACTTAGTACAACATCCTTTTCCAGTTATAACAGCTTTTAAACGTGAAGCATAGCTTGACACAAGTGTCTTGCAGCGATCTACGGGTATCTTCGCCCATTCTTCATTGGCAAAAGCCTCCAGTTCAGTCACATTCTTAGGCTTGCGCGCAGCAACTACTTTCTTTAAGTCCCACCAGAGGTTCTCAATCGGATTTAAGTCTGGTGACTGCGATGGCCACTTCAAAATGTTCCAGCCTTTAATCTGCAACCATGCTCTAGTGGACTTGGAGGTATGCTTGGGATCATTGTCCTGTTGAAAGGTCCAACGTCTCCCAAGCCTCAGGTTTGTGACGGACTGCATCACATTTTCATCCAATATCTCCTGGTACTGAAGAGAATTCATGGTACCTTGCACACGCTCAAGCTTCCCTGTACCTGTAGAAGCAAAACAGCCCCAAAGCATAATTGACCCCCCGCCATGCTTCACAGTAGGCAAGGTGTTCTTTTCTTCATAGGCCTTGTTCTTCCTCCTCCAAACATAGCGTTGATCCATGGGCCCAAACAGTTCTAATTTTGTTTCATCAGTCCACAGAACACTATCCCAAAACTTTTGTGGTTTGTCCACATGACTTTTGGCATACTGCAGTCGACTCTTCTTATTCTTTGGAGACAGCAAGGGCGCCTGGGAGTTCTGGCATGGAGGCCTTCATTACGCAGTGTGCGCCTTATTGTCTGAGCTGAAACTTCAGTTCCCACATCTGACAAATCTTTGTTCAGTTCCTCAGCAGTCACACGGGGACTTTTCTCCACTTTGCGCTTCAGGTAGCGCACAACAGTCGAAGTCAGCATCTTCTTTCTGCCACGACCAGGTAGCGTTTCAACAGTGCCCTTTGCCTTGAATTTGTGAATGATGCTTCCTATGGTGTCTCTTGGTATGTTTAACATCTTTGCAATCTTCTTATAGCCATTGCCCTTCCTGTGAAGAGAAATCACCTCTTCTCTTGTCTTCCTGGACCATTCTCTTGACTTCATCATGTCTGTAAACACACCAGTAAATGTCTAGAAGGAGCTGAGTATCACAGTCATTTTACATCTGCCTAATTGGGGCTTATTATGCTTGATTGCTGCTCCTTGACATCCAATAGGTGTTTTCAAAACCTGATCGAAAACACTTGAATGAACCTCTGTTCTTAACCACTTCAGCCCCCCTAGCTTAAACACCCTTAATGACCAGGCCACTTTTTACAATTCCGCACTACACTACTTTACCCGTTTATTGTTCCGTCATGCAACTTACCACCCAAATGAATTTTACCTCCTTTTCTTCTCACTAATAGAGCTTTCATTTGGTGGTATTTCATTGTTGCTGACATTTTTACTTTTTTTGCTATTAATACAAATTTAACGAAATTTTTGCAAAAAAATGACATTTTTCACTTTCTGTTGTAAAATTTTTCAAAAAAAACTACATTTCTATATAAATTTTTCTCTAAATTTATTGTTCTACATGTCTTTGATAAAAAAGTCCAATAAGTGTATATTTATTGGTTTGGGTAAAAGTTATAGCGTTTACAAACTATGGTGCAAAAAAGTGAATTTCGGCATTTTGAAGCAGCAAACTTCCGGGTTTTGGCCCCCAAGCATCCGGCCGCAGCTCCATAAAAGATAGAGCATGTCCTATTCTTGTCCGCAATTGCGGACAAGAAAAGGCATTTCTATATAGTTCTGGCAATGTGCGGATCCGCAAAATGCGGAAAGCACATTGCTGGTAATCCGTGTTTTGCGGATCCGTGGATCCATGGATCCATAAAACACATACTGGACGTCTGAATAGAGCCTTACAGTGGGGTAATTAGTGTCAGGGGGTGACATGGGGTGATCGGGGGTTAATCAGGGGTTAATCAGGGGTTAATCAGTGACGGGGTGGGGGTGGGGTGGATGGGTGGGGGGTCTGTGTGGTGTTTTGGTGCACTTATAAAAGTTTCTTTGGTGGTCCCAAGCAAAAGGGACCACCAAAGGAACGATCAACAAGCATATCAGACGCTGTTAACAAAACAGCGTCTGATATATGCCATTTTTAACTTCTACAGCCTGCCAGCGCACGATCAGCGCTGGCAGGCTGCTAACCTGTTCCCGGCGTGATCCTGTGAACGCGCGCACGCGTTCACAGGAAATCTCGCCTCTCGCGAGATGACGCGTGGGCGCGTCAAGGAGGAACAGACCGACCGCCCGCAGGACGCAATCCTGCGTGAGGCGGTCGGCAAGAGGTTAAGAGCGGTCGTCTTTAAGGGGTTGAATAATTGTGTCAATGAAGAAATCACAAAAAAAACATTTAATACTGTATTACAAAAACAATTGATGTCATTTTAGTCGCATTTGGTTCTTTAAAAAGTCCTTGTAAGATTTCATTCTGAACACAATGTACACTAAATTCCCTAAAACCCTTTACAGCATTGGGGGTTGAATAATTTTGAAAACAACTGTAGTTCTGGACTCCTCAGTACAGAAATGTCTACTTCCCCCCAGGAAGGTCTGCCAGATTGTAGCCAGAGTCCGTCACCTCCTAGACTATCCTGTTGTGTCAGTCCGAGAGGCTATGTCAGTCTTGGGCCTTCTGACTTCCGCAATTCCGGCAGTGGAATGGGCTCAATACCACTCCAGAGTCCTTCAGCTTCAAATTCTGCAGGAGTGGGACAGATGTTTCTTTTCTCTAGACTCGGAAATGACTTTGTGCCCTCAGACCCTGAGCTCCCTAAGTTGGTTGACGAACCAGGACAATCTGGGGAAGGGGGTGCCCTGGCACAGAAAGACTATGACTTCTCTAACAACAGACGCAAGTCCGACGGGGTGGGGGGCCCACATGGGGTCCCTTCTATTTCAGGGGCAATGGGACTACAAGATCAAACAACAATCCCAAAATTACAAAGAACTCCTTTCTGTCAAGCTAGCCCTAGAACAGAGTCTTCCGTTTATCAAGGACAAGGACGTCATGGTTTTCTCAGACTACACTACAGCGGTAGCGTACATCAACAGACGGGGGGTACGAGAGCCCCTGCCCTAATGTTCCTTTCACATCACATCTTCAGTCTGGCAGAAACTTATCTGGCCTTTATCTCAGCGGTACACCTGAAGGGTTCAGAGAATGTGAAGGCCGATTTTCTAAGCCGTCATCCTCTGAGACAGGGGGAGTGATACCTGAACCAGTCCATCTTCAGCAAGATTACAGAGATTTGGGGAATCCCAGAGAGAGACCTCTTTGCTACAAGAGCAAACAGAAAAGTGGAGTCTTTTTATTCCCTGTCCCCAAGGGAGAACCCGACTGCAGTGGATGCCTTGTCCCAACCTTGGAAAGAAAATATATGCCTTTCCCCCCTTAAAAATATTGCCGAGGGTCCTAGGGAAGATCAGACGGGAATGAACCACAGTCATAGTGATAGCACCCTTCTGGCCAAGGAGAGTCTGGTTCTCCTGGCTCCGGAAATTGTTGATAGCAACTCCGTGGATACTCCCGGAGTCAGGAGACCTCCTGTCGCTGGGACCAGTTCTGCATCCAGAGATAGGGAATTTACA
This sequence comes from Bufotes viridis, assembly GCA_033119425.1. Taxonomy (NCBI): domain Eukaryota; kingdom Metazoa; phylum Chordata; class Amphibia; order Anura; family Bufonidae; genus Bufotes; species Bufotes viridis. The sequence goes on from CM065590.1 coordinate 16,273,576, forward strand.
TCTGACTGCCTGGCTCTTGAGAGGGAAATCCTAGTATGTAAGGGTCTTTCTAGCGAGGTGGTAGATACGCTTTTGGCCAGTCGTAAGGAGGTCACTTCTAGAACTTACCTCCGAATTTGGAAGGCCTTCTTTAAGTTTGCCAAGGAACCGATAAATGTCTTAAAATCTCCTAATATCCAACTGATACTTGATTTTTTCAGGAAGGGTGGAAGAAGAGGCCTAGACCTAGCACCTTGAAAGTTCAGATCTCGGCCCTTAGTGCCTTATTTGAGACCAGACTAGCCCTTCATCTGTGTGTTAAAAGGTTTGTTACGGCCATCTCAAAATTAGCCCCGGTATCTAGGTTAAAAACCCCTCCCTGGGATATTAATGTGGTGTTGTCTGCACTTACCTCACCTCCTTTTGAGCCTATTGAAGATCTTTCCCCTAAGATGCTCTCGTTGAAACTAGCCTTCCTCACCGCCATTACTTCAGCCAGGTGAGTTAGTGAGATTAGTGCCCTTTCTACAGAACCCCCGTACTTGAGAGTCCTGGAAGACCGAGTGGTAATATCTCCTGACCCTTCCTTTCTACCTAAGGTTTCATCCAGGTTTCACCGATCTCAGGAGATAGTTCTCCCTTCCTTTTATCCTTCTCCAGAGAACAGTGAGGAAAAAAGGTTGCGCTGTTTAGACGTTCGTAGATGTATCCTGAGATATTTGGAGATATCCCGATCTTGGAGAACTTCTTCTCGTCTTCTGGTGCTATTCTCAGGGGCTAGGAAAGGGTCCCCCGTATCATCTCAGACCATTGCTAGATGGATTACTCACACCATCTCTCTAGCCTACTCCTCCAGAGGTCTATCTCCCCCCTCTGGATTTGGAACCCACTCTACCAGGGCAGTCTCCACCACATGGGCTGAGAGAGCTTCGGCCTCCATTGAGCAGATTTGTAGGGCAGCTACTTGGAGTTCCCCTCATACTTTTTTCAAGCATTATAAATTACAGCTCCCTTCCAACAAAGGGTTATCCTTTGGCCAGAGAGTTTTACAATCTGTGGTCCTGCCCTAAGAGATAATCTTGCCTAGTCTCCAGGGATGCTGTCATAGGCGAGGGAGAAAAGATAGATTACACTTACCGGTAATCATTTTTCTTTGAGCCTATGACAGCACCCGATTAATTCCCGTCCCTAGAGAAAAAAAAAAGTAGTAAAGGACATACGTATAAGCATGAAAAAAAAAAAAAAACAAAGCGTTGTTTATAGATATATCCATATATTTTGTTTAAATCTCATAGTTCTTGAAAAGGACTGGTGGATGAAAGGGAGGTTCCCTCTTTTAAAGGCATTCTGATTCCTGTTTCCTGTCCGGGAGGAGGCGGTCTCTCCAGGGGTGCTGTCATAGGCTCAAGGAAAAACGATTACCGGTAAGTGTAATCTATCTTTTTTCTTTCTAATTGTGGACTTGTGTTTTCAAAATCTATCCTTGATTCTGGTCGATGTCTCCCCAACATACACAAGCCCACAAGGACACTTCAAAAGGTAGATTACAAAATTGCTGTTACAGGTGAAAAATAACTTTTACCAGAAATGTTTGCCCTGTATGGGGATGGGAAAAAAATTCTCCCTTTATGACACTTGAAAAGTGAATGCACCCCACCTTGGAGTAGAAAGGGTCAATTGTCTCGATATGGTCATATTGCTGCCAGTATCTGCCTTGACAATAATGTCACAAATGTTCTGTGCTCTCTTATAACACACCATTGGTCTTTCCGGAAACTCTGGAATCGTCGATATGCCTCCTGCAAGATCTTCCAATGTTTATTGATGACATGACAAAATCTTCCCATCCAGGGATGAAATTTTATTATAAACGGAATACGGGCCTTTTTTTTTGTACAATGTTACTAGTGTAAATTTTATTACGTTCCCGTTTCAACAAAGACATGGGGTACCCTCTGGCAGAGAATTTTTTTTTGTCATGTCATCAAGAAGTAATTTTTTTTACTGTGTCATTACTCACTAATCTATTAACTCTTTGGTACTGTGAGTATGGTAGCGATTTTTTTTACAGCATTGGAATGACTGCTGGAATAATGCAACAAACTATTCCTATCTGTACCTTTCACATAAAGGTCAGTCTGCAGAGAACCACCTTCCACTCCTTTTATTACCCAGATATCGAGGAAATTGATTTTATGTTCATCACATTGCATAGTGAAATTCGATTCCGGCCAAACCGAATTTAAATACTCACAAAAATCGAGAAGGGATCGTATGCCGCCTCGCCACACGCAAAAAATGTTGTCTATGAAACGATGCCATAAAATACAATGTTCAATATATAGATCTTTAAAATATACATATTTTTTCTCAAACCAAACCATATAGCTATTTGCGTGTGGTGGTGCGGCATGCGATCCCATCGCGGTACCCCATTTCTGTTGAAAAAATGTATCCTGGAAAAGAAAGTAGTTCTCGTACAGAACGACCCCCAAGAGTTCCAGAAAAAACTCCTTTTCCACTAGTGTGTATTCAGAAGACTCCAGTATCCACTCGACTGCTGAGAGACCCTTGGTGTGCTCAATTGAAGTGTACAAATTGCACACATCCATGGTGACAAGTATGTCATCCCGGTCTATGGATAAGGTCCCAATATCCTTCAGAAATTGATGTGTATCTAATCAAAAAGAAGAAGTCTTCTTTACCAGAAGAGTTAGAACCTTATCCAATAGAACAGCAGGAGGTGATAAAATTTAATCATTTGATGCCGCAATAGGCCGACCTGGGGGGGTGCATAATGGACTTGTTGACCTTCGGTAAAGTATACAAAACCGGTGTTACTGGATGTTGGTTAATGAGAAATTGACACAGCTTCTTATCTAAAATTCCTCTAACTTGATATCTATCCACAATATTTTTTAATTTCTCTTGTATATGGAAAACAGGATCTCCATTTAATGGCTGATATGTATCAATATCTGATAGCTGTGTCAAGATCTCAGTAATATAGTACTCATGGTCCATCAAGACCAACGCACCCCCCTTGTCAGCAGGTTTAAAAATTACAGAATTATCCTCCTTAGTAGCCCCTTAGTAGCCACTGATTACCCATATAAACCCCCTGATCACCCTCTGTCACCCCCCCTGTCATAGATCACCCCCCCATAAGGGTCCCTAATCACCGTCAGGTAGTTAGCTACTTGTTAGGTAGTTAGCGCCCAGCCCACCGCACCGCACAGTCACTTATTAGTCGCTGATTAGCGTCATCACTGTCGCTTATCAGCACTAATACTAATATAGTATCTGTAAGTGATCAAGACTGATCGCAATCAGATCTATATCAGTAGGGTCACTTTAGGCTCTATAAAAAACGCATTGTTCGCCTGATCAGGCCTGATCTTGTGCGCACACTTGCGTTCAGTCCGCCCACCGCAGTGACAGAATTTTTTTTTTCTAATCACTGCAAAAACACAGTAAAATCGCTGCACCGCTATAAAAGATCACTTTTGAGTTATTGGATCTTTATTAGCGATCGCAGCGTTACTCATAAGCACTCCCTTTTACTAGGTAGGTGTGCTCTTTTTCCTGGGTAGTCTCAGAGGAATACCCCCTAAATTTTGTTACTCCAAAATGGCAAAAAAGGGGTATTCCGCTGAAGAGGCCTACAGGATTCTAGCCGTGATGGATGAAAGCGATGGGGAAGCTTCACCCGCTGAATCCAGTGGTTCAGAATATGAACCTGTAGACAGCAGTGGCACTCTAACCGCTAGCGAAGATGACGAGGTTGAGGTCCCTGCTACGGTCAGGCGTACCCGACCCCATGTCAGTGTCTCGCATATCCCGCGTGATGAGCCTCATATGCAGCAGAGTGGTGCTAGCGCTGACCTTTTTTATGGTGCGGCATACACCGGCAGCGCAGCACATCCTGGACCTTCTACCGGCACTGCCGTATTCCCTGGTGAAGTGGCGAGCACCAGAAGGGCAGTTGCTGGTACGGTGGCACGTGCACTAACTCCCACGTCGCAGCCACCGCGTTCTCAGGCCCGTAGACCCCTTAGTCTCCCAGAGGTGCTGGCAAACCCTAATTGGCAATCCCCTCCTTCCGCCGCACCCGTATTGCCCCCTTTCACCGCCCAGTCAGGAGTTCGCATGGAGACAGACAATTTTGGATCGGCCCTTGAATTTTTTGAGCTGTTCGTCACCGCGGATCTCTATGACTTAGTTGTGGCAGAAACCAACCGATACGCCACACAATATATACCCGCCAATCCGGAAAGCTTCTATGCCCAGCCTTTCCGGTGGAAACCAGTCACCGTTTCCGAATTTAAAACATTTTTGGGCCTTACCCTCAGCATGGGCATAACTAAAAAAAATGTATTGTGGTCATATTGGTCTAAAGACCCAATACATTACATGCCCATGTACTCTGCTGCAATGTCCAGGGCACGGTTTGAGGTCATCATGCGCTTTCTGCATTTCACTGACAATGAAACCTGTCATCCAAGAGGCCACCCTGCTTATGACCGGCTCCATAAAATTCTGCCCCTCATAGACCATTTGTCATCCAAATTTGCAGATGCTTATACCCCCAGTCAGAACATCTGCATAGACGAGTCCCTTGTACAATTCACCGGGCGCCTTGGCATCAAACAGTACATCCCCAGCAAGCGCGCCCGGTACGGGGTCAAATTGTATAAGCTCTGTGAAAGGGCCACAGGCTATACATATCGTTTTAGGGTCTATGAGGGAAAAGACTCAAAACTGGAGCCGGTCGGATGCCCTGACTACCTGGGGTGCAGTGGCAAGATTGTCTGGGACTTGGTGTCACCCTTAGTCTGCAAGGGATACCACTTATACGTGGACAATTTTTACACAAGTGTGGCCCTCTTTCGGCACTTACATCTAGTCGGAATCCAATGCTGTGGCACCGCGCGGCCTAGTCGCGGGGCTTCCCCAATGGCTCATTAATACCCGACTTGCACGGGGGAGAGGGCTGCCTTGTGTGACCAAGAACTGCTCGCGGTGAAGTGGCGGGACAAGAGGGACGTTTACCTTCTGTCCACCATTCACGCAGACACGACTGTCCAAATAGAACGGGCGACAGGAGTCATTGAAAAGCCCCTCTCAGTCCACGATTATAATCTCCACATGGGAGGGGTGGACTTCAATGACCAAATGTTGGCTCCATATTTAGTTTCCCGACGCACCAGACGCTGGTATAAAAAGGTGTCTGTATATTTGATTCAATTGGCCATATATAACAGTTACGTTCTCTACAGTAAGGCTGGGAGAACGGGATCCTTCCTTAAATTCCAGGAAGAGATCATTTCGGAACTCCTGTATCCAGGAGGTTCTGTGCCCCAAGTCCCCGATGTAGTGAGCCGGCTACATGAGAGACACTTCCCCAGTGTCTTCCCTGGTACCCCAAGCCACCGTTCCCCAAGAAAAAGATGTCGTGTCTGTAGCAGGAGTGGACTAAGGCGTGACACCACCGTTTTTGTCCTGACTGTCCTGACCAGCCTGCCCTATGCATAGGGAGTGCTTCCGCAAGTATCACACCCAGGTACATTATTAGCATAGGGATTGCAAGACACAGGCCAGGCACACAAGAGTCTTAGGGCCCTTGCACACGAGCGTTGCTCACGCATGATGATCGCAAGGAGCGCCCGTCCTGACTTCTCCCGCACAGACGGGTCGCATAGCATCATATTGATTTATGATGCTATGTAACCCTTACAGTTCTGGAATGCATTGGATAGCACTGGCATACTGCTGCTGCCAGTGCTATCCAATGCATTCCAGAACTGTAAGGGTTACATAGCATCATAAATCAATATGATGCTATGCGACCCTGTCTGTGCGGGAGAAGTCAGGCCAGGCGCTCCTCTGCGATCACCATGCATGAGCAACGCTTGTGTGCAAGGGCCCTTAGGGCCCTTTCACACAGAGCTGCTGCAAACCTCTCCTTTCACCTGGGACAAAGTGCAAAATGTACTTCGCCACATCTCTGGGTGATTTGTGCTTTGCACATTGTCCCACGGGGAAAGAGAGGTTTATCCTCTAAGGCCTCATGCACACGGCCGTGGAACACTCCGTGCATGGACCGTGGTATCCTGGCCTGGCATCCATCTGACAGCAGGAGCGCACGGCGTCATAGCAACCAGTGACGCCGTGCGCTCCTGCTGTCCTGTGAAATCCTAAAGGTACTCGTTGGAATTTGGGCAAAGTTGTCATTTGCAGAGATATTTTTCACACCCAGCATGGGTATATGTAAAAATACACCCCAAAACAAATTGCCCTACTTCTCCTGAGTACGGCGATACCACATGTGTGCCAATTTTTTGCATCCAAGATGCGCAAAGGGGCCCTAAATCCAATGAGTACCTTTAGGATTTCACAGGACATTTTTACGCATTTGGATTCCAAACTGCTTCTGACGTTTAGGGGCCCCTAAAATGCCAGGGCAGTAAAAATACCCCACAAGTGACCCCATTCTGGAAAGTAGACACCCTAAGGTATTCGGTGATGGGCATAGTGAGTTCATGGAACTTTTTATTTTTTGTCACAAGTTAGCGAAAAATGAAATTTTTGGAAAAAAAAAATCAATTTCCGCTAACTTGTGACAAAAAATAAAAACTTCCATGAACTCACTATGCCCCTCAGTAAATACCTTAGGGTGTCTACTTTCCGAAATGTGGTCATTTATGGGGTGTTTCTACTGTCTGGGCATTGTAGCACGTCAGGAACCAGGACAGGTGCTCAGAAAGTCAAATTGCGGAAATTCACTTTTTTGCACCATAGTTTGTAAACGCTATAACTTTTACCCAAACCAATAAATATACACTTATAGAATTTTTTTTATCAAAGACATGTAGAACAATACATTTAGTGAAAAATGTATAGAGAAATGTAGTTTTATTTGGCAAATTTTCCAACAGAAAGTGAAAAATGTCATTTTTTTGCAAGAATTTCGCAAAAAAAGTAAAATATCAAAAAAAGATAAAATGTCAGCAAGAATAAAATAGCACCAAATGAAAGCGCTATTACTGAGAAGAAAAGGAGGTAAAATTCATTTGGATGGTAAGTTGTATGACCGAGCAATAAACGGTGAAAGTAGTGTAGTGCGGATTTGTAAAAAAGGGCCTGGTCACTAGGGGGGTATAAACCTGTGGTCTTCAAGTGGTTAAAAATTCCGGTTTTCTGAAATACCAGCAGTCCTCTTGTAATTAATACTGCAAAAAGGCATTATATCGTCCAGTGTTGTAATTTTGGTGAAAAAAAGGCCAATTTAATCAATCTGGTGTTAGTTACACCAGAAACCTATGCTGCACATTTTTACTCCTGTAAAAATGAATTATATCTCCCCGTGTGGAATCTATGTACCAAAACTAGCATTTTAAAAATTCTGGTGTCCAATTTGCAGCAGTTTTCTTGTAATTAATACCGGAAAAAGGAATTATATCTTCCAGTGTGGGAATTTATGTACACAAACTAGCATTTTAAAAATTCTGGTGTCCAATTAGCAGCAGTCGTCTTGTAATTAATACCTGAAAAAGGCATTATTGTCCAGTGTTGTAATTTTGGTGAAAAAAAGGCCAATTTAATCAATCTGGTGTTTGTTAGACCAGAAAAACTAGGCCTCACGTTTTCACTCCTCTAAAAAGGAATTATATCTCCCCGTGTGGGAATCTATGTACCAAAACTAGCATACTAAAAATTCTGGTGTCCAATTTGCAGCAGTCCTCTTGTAATTAATACCGGAAAAAGGAATTATATTTTCCAGTGTGGGAATTTTGGGGCTAAAAAATAATATATTTTATTGTGGTGCGAGTTGAATCGCAACAATGAGGAAACATTCTATTAAGGGATAGTGATGAGCGGTAGGGGCAATATTCGAATTCGTGATATTTCGCGAATATTTGGGCGAATATTCGCCATATATTCGAAAATTCGCAAATTCGTAATCTCCAGACATTATTTTCTTGTTTGCGAAAATTCGCATAAATTAGCATAAAAATTCGCATAAATTAGCATAAAAATTCGCATAAACTGGCATTTAAAAGATACCTTTTAAATACCAGCTTATGCGAATTTTTATACTAATTTATGCGAATTTTTTATATGCTAATTTTCGCAAACAAGAAAATAATGACATTATTTTCTTGCATGCGAAAATTAGCATATAAAAAATTCGCATAAAGCGAATATTCGCAATTGAGAATATATTTAGCGATATTCTAAATATTCGCGAATTCTCGAAGTGCTGATATTCGCGATTAAAATTCGCAATTCGAAAATTCGTGATCAACACTATTAAGGGACGAGGACGCGGTCTTGGTGGTGTTCGTGGAGCCTCTGTTGCTGGCAGAGGACGTGGCCGTTCGGCCTCAGGCGCACAAAGTAGTGAACCAACTCCCTCAAGTAGCCGGCAGAATTTACAGCGATATTTGGTGGGGCCCAATGCCGTTATGAGGATGGTAAGGCCTGAGCAGGTACAGGCATTAGTCGATTGGGTGGCCGACAGTGCTTCCAGCACGTTCACCACATTGTCTTCCGCCCAGTCTTCTGCGGAAAGCGCACAGGTGGCACCTGAAAACCAAGCCCATCAGTCTGTCACATCACCCCCATGCATATCAGGGAAACTGTCTGAGCCTCAAGTTATGCAGCAGTCTCTTATTCTGTTTGAAGACTCTGCTCGCACGGTTTCCCAGGGGCGTCCACCTAGCCCTTCCCCAGCGGTGGAAGACATTCCATGCACTGACGCACAACCACTTATGTATCCTGATGATGAGGACATGGGAATACCAACACAGCAGAGTGACCGAGTCTCTGATGATGACGAAACACTGGTGCCCACTGCCGCGTCTTATTGCAGTGTGCAGACTGAACAGGAGGAGGTCAGGGAGGAAGACTGGGTGGAAGACGATGCAGAGGACGATGAGGTCTTAGACCCCACATGGACTGAAGGTCGTGCCGCTGACTTAAATAGTTCAGAGGAAGAGGCAGTGGTGAGACCGAGACAACCGCGAAGCCAAAGAGGGAGCAGGGGGCAAAAGCAGAACAGCCGCCGTCCAGAGAGTTTGCATGCTATTGGCCAGCGCCAACAGGGACCCAGCACCCCAAAGGCATCTTCAAGGAGTTCCCTGGCATGGCACTTCTTAAAGCAATGTGCTGACGACAAGACCAGAGTGATTTGCACGCTGTTCCATCAGACCCTTAGGCGAGGCATTAACGTTTTTAGCCTGAGCACCACCTGCATGATCAGGCATCTACATGCAAAGCATGAACTGCAGTGGAGTACACACCTTAAAAACAAGGAACCCGCTCAGGCTCCCCCTGCTCCCTCTAGCGCTGCTGCCTCGGCTTCCGCCTCGAGAGGAATGTTGCCACCTGCTGAGCAGCAAACAGAGCATGTGCCACTGACACCACCACCACCACCGCCACCGTCACCTAGTGTCTCCACTATTTCACACAGCAGCGTTCAGCTCTCCATCTCTCAAACCTTTGAGAGGAAGCGCAAATTCCCACCTAGTCACCCTCGAGCCCTTGGCCTGAATGCCAGCATTTCTAAACTACTGGCCTTTGAAATGCTGTCATTCCGGATGGTGGACACAGACAGCTTCAAACAGCTGATGGCCATGGCTGTCCCCCAGTATGTGGTTCCCAGCCGCCACTACTTCTCCAATACAGCCGTGCCTTCCTGCACATGCAAGTGTCCGATAAAATCAAGTGTGCACTGCGCAACGCCATTTGTGGCAAGGTCCACCTAACCACAGATACGTGGACCAGTAAGCACAGCCAGGGATGCTATATCTCCCTAACTGCACACTGGGTAAATGTAGTGGCGGCTGGGCCCCAGGCGGAGAGTTCGTTGGCGCACGTTCTTCTGCCGCCAAGGATCACAGGGCATCATTCTTTGCCTCCTCCTCCTACTCGGCTTCCTCCTCCTCTGCTTCCACCAGCTCATCCAGTCAGCCACACACATTCACCACCAACTTCAGCACAGCCCGGGGTAAACGTCAGCAGGCCATTCTGAAACTCATATGTTTGGGGGACAGGCCCCACACCACGCAGGAGTTGTGGCGGGGTATTGAACAACAGACCGACCAGTGGTTGCTGCCGGTGGGCCTCAAGCCCGGCCTGGTGATGTGCGATAATGGGCGAAATCTCGTGGCAGCTCTGGGACTAGCCGGTTTGACGCACATCCCTTGCCTGGCGCATGTGCTGAATTTGGTGGTGCAAAAGTTCATTCACAACTACCCAGACATGTCAGAGCTGCTGTATAAAGTGAGGGCTGTCTGTGCGCGCTTCCGGCGTTCACATCCTGCCGCTGCTCGCTTGTCAGCGCTACAGCGGAACTTCGGACTTCCCGCTCACTGCCTAATATGCGACGTGCCCACCCGGTGGAACTCCACCATGCACATGCTGGAGAGACTGTGCGAGCAGCAGCAGGCCATAGTGGAGTTTCAGCTGCAGCACGCACGGGTCAGTCGCACTGCGGAACAGCACCACTTCACCACCAATGATTGGGCCTCCATGTGAGATCTGTGTGCCCTGTTGCGCTGTTTCGAGTACGCCACCAACATGGCCAGTGGCGATGCCACTGTTATCAGCGTGACAAAACCAATTCTATGTCTGCTAGAGAAAACTTTTAGGGCGATGATGGAAGAGGAGATGGGCCAGGGCCAGGAGGAGGAGGAGGAGGATGACGGGTCGTTTTTAGCACTTTCAGGCCAGTCTGTTAGAAGTAGCTCAGAGGGAGGTTTTTTGCAACAGCAGAGGGCAGGTACAAATGTGGCCAGCCAGGGACCACTACTGGAGGACGAGGAGGATGAGGAGGAGGTGGAGGAGGATGAGGATGAAGCAGGTTCACAGCGGGGTGGCACCCAGCACAGCGCAGGCACATCCCTGGTGCGTGGCTGGGGGGATACAGAGGATGATGACGATACGCCTCCCACAGAGGACAGCTTGTCCTTACCTCTGGGGAGCCTGGCACACATGAGCGATTACATGCTGCAGTGCCTGCGCAACGAAAGCAGAGTTGCCCACATTTTAACGTGTGCTGACTACTGGGTGGCCACCGTGCTGGATCCACGGTACAAAGACAATGTGCCCACTTTACTTCCTGCACTGGAGCGTGATAGGAAGATGCGCGAGTACAAGCGCACGCTGGTAGACGCGCTCCTGAGAGCATTCCCAACTGTCACAGGAGAACAGGTGGAAGGCCAAGGCCAAGGCAGAGGAGGAGCTAGAGGTCGCCCACGCAGCAGTGTCATGGCCAGCTCCTCTGAGGGCAGGGTTAGCATGGCAGAAATGTGGAAAAGTTTTGTCTCCACGCCACAGCTAACTGCCCCACCACCTGATACGGAACGTGTTAGCAGGAGGCAACATTTCACTAACATGGTTGAACAGTACGTCTGCACACAACTCCACGTACTGACGGATGGTTCGGCCCCATTCAACTTCTGGGTTTCCAAATTGTCCACGTGGCCAGAATTAGCATGTTATGCCTTGGAGGTGCTGTCCTGCCCGGCGGCCAGCGTTTTGTCTGAACGTGTATTCAGCACGGCAGGGGGCGTCATTACTGACAAACACAGCCGCCTGTCCGCAGCCAACGTGGACAAGCTGACGTTTATCAAAATGAACCAGGCATGGATCCCACAGGACCTATCCCTCCCTTGTGCAGAGTAGTCCTTAATAACTGCCTTAAACCATGTTGTCTTGTACTCCTGGCCACTTCTTCATTGAAAAATCAATTTTTGAAATTAACTAGGATCTTGGGGTGCAACCCAGAGTTGAATGAACCTTCCCTCTGTCTGGGTGCCGGGGCCAAAGTACATAAAAGTGTCCTTCTCCTGTGCTGGGTGATATGAATGTTATACTTGTGCTGTCTGACATGTCTCCTTTGTGTGGGTGCAGGGGGCCAAAGTCACTGAAAGCGGCCTTCTCCTGTGGTGGGTGATCTAAATGCCTGATTCTCTGCTGTGGGACCTCTCTCCTCTTTCTGGGTGCAGGGGTCAAAGAAACAAAAGGTGGTCTACTCCTGTGGTGGTTGACATGATGCCTGATTCTCTGCTGTGGGACCTCTCTCCTCCGTGTGGCTGCAGGGGTCAAGGTCTCTAAAAGTGCCCTTCTCCTGTGGTGGTTGATGTAAAACTGATGCTTGTGCTATCTGACCTGTCTCCTCTGTGTCGGTGCTAAGGCCTAAGTAACTAAATGGTGGCCTTCTCCTGAGGTGGTTGACGTACCGGTACGTCATGAGTAGTTCCGATCACTGCTGCTCAGCCGGCAGTGATCGGAACAAGGTACCTGCTGAAATCATTCAGCAGGTACCTTGCTACAATGCCCAGGGGGGTCTTGTGACCCCCCCATATCGGCGATCGCTGCAAACCGCAGGTCAATTCAGACCTGCGGTTTGCAGCGCTTTGTGCGATCTCTGATCTGGTCTGTGACCGTGGGGATCAGAGGGTTAATGCCCCCAAAGTGTTTATTTTTAACCCCCCCTGCAGCCCCCAATCATATTGTGGCTGCGGGGGTGCAGGGGGGGTGGTTGCGGGCGGCGGGAGGCGGTGCGGGAGGCATCGCGATTGCGATCCCCCGCCCGCCTCCTCTGTATTGTATCCCTGGTGTCTAGTGGGTCTATCAGAGTGTCAGCACATTGCTGACACTCTGATAGAAATGGGTGGCATCTGTGCTTGATCAGATGCCAGCCGTTTAACCCCTTCCGTACCGTGGTCCGTACGGACCGCGGTATGGAAGGGTTAACAGGGAGGGAGCTCCCTCCCTCTCCCATCGGTGGGCTGCTGTGCCTTTGCAGCCCTCCAACATGATGGGATCGCAGAGGGAGGGGGCTCCATCCCTCTCCTTCAATCACCCGCTGCCCTCTTATGGCAGCGGGTGATGGTTGCCATGGAGACAGGACGCTTTCAGAAGCGTCCTGTCTCCATGGTGCTGAAAGTCTGAATAGACCTGCTAAAGGTCTATTCAGACTTTGTAAAGTACAAAATACAGCACAGTGCACTATAAAGTGTACTGTACTGTATTATACAGACTCCAGATCCACTGGATCTTTCAGAACCAAGTGGGTCTGGGTCAAAAAAAAAATGCAAAAAAGTGAAAAAAAAAGTAAAAATGAAAAAAAACACATATCACTGAATAAAAAAATAAAAAATAAAAATACACTACACATATTAGGTATCGCCGCGTCCGTAAAAATCTGCTCTATAAAAATATCACATGACTGAACTCTTCAGGTGAACGCCATAAAAAAAAATATGGTGTAAATAAGCCATTTTTTGGCAACTTACATCACTAAAAGTGTAATACAAAGCGATCAAAAAGCGTATGCCTCCCAAAATAGTACCAATCAAACCGCCATCTCATCCCGCAAAAAATGAGCCCCTACCTAAAACAATTGGCCAAAAAATAAAAAAACGATGCTTCTCAGACTAAAACATGATTTTTTTTGTTTCAAAAATGCTTTTTAGTGTTAAATGTATAAAAAAAACTAAAAAGTAGACATATTGGGTATATCCATGTCCGTAAGAATCTGCTCTATAAAAATATCACCTGACCTAACCCCTCAAGTAAAAACTGTAAAAAAAAATTAAATAAAAACTTTGTCAAAAAGCCATTTTTTTGTCACCTTACATCACAAAAAGTGTAATAGCAATATCAAAAATTCATATGACCCCCCAAATAGTGTCAATCTAACCGCCACCTCATCCCGCAAAAAATGAGCCCCTACATAGGACAATCGCCCAAAAAAATAATAATATGGCTCTCAAACTATGGAGACACTAAAACATGATTTATTTTTGTTTTAAAAAATGATATTATTGTGTAAAACTTATATAAATAAATAAAAAGTATACATATTAGGTATTTCCGCGTCCGTCACAACCTGATCTATATAAATAACACATGACCTAACCCCTCAGCTGAACACATCAAAAAAATAATAATAAATACGTTGTCAAAAGCCATTTTTGTCACCTTACATCACAAAAAGTGTAATAGCAAGCGACCAAAATGTCATATGCACCCCAAGATAGTGCCAATCAAACCGCCATCTCATCCCGCAAAAAATGAGCCCCTACATAAGACAGTCGCCCAAAAAATAAAAAATAAACTATGGCTTTCAGAATGTGGAGACACTAAAATATAATTTTTTTCATAAATGCTTTATTATGTAAAACTGAAGCAAAAACCCATAAAAAGTAGTCATATTTGGTATTGTCGCGTCCGTTACAACCTACTCTATAGAAATAGCACACAATCTAACCTGTCACTTCAACAATGTAAATAGCAAAAAATAAAAACGGTCCCAAAACAGCAATTTTTTTGCAAATTTTCCATTTTAATCCATTTTTCCAGTAACAAAGCATGGGTTAACAGCCAAACAAAACTCAATATTTATTGCCCTGATTCTCTTTGTTGCATAAACACCCCATATGTGGTTGTAAACTGCTGTATGGCCAAACAGCAGGGCACAGAAGGAAGGGAACGCCATGTGGTTTTTGGAAGGCAGATTTTGCTGGACTGGTTTTTTGACACTATGTCCCATTTGAAGCCCCCCTGATGGACCCCTACAGTAGAAACTCCAAAAAAGTGACCCCATTTTGGAAACTACGGGAAAAGGTTGCTCTATATTACACTTTTTTTGAGACAAGGTAACAAAAAATTGAAATTCTGAAATTTCATCTCCATTTGCCAATAACTCTTGTGGAACACCTAAAGGGTTAACAAAGTTTGTAAAACTGGTTTTGAATACCTTAAAGGGTGTAGTTTCTTAGATGGAGTCACTTTTATGGAGTTTCTACTCTAGGGGTGCATCGGGGGGCTTCAAATGGGACATGGTGTCAAAAAACCAGTCCAGCAAAATCCACCTTCCAAAAACCATATGGCGTTCCCTTCCTTCTGCGCCCTGCAGTTTGGCCATACAGCAGTTTACGACCACATATTGGGTGTTCGTGCAAACTAAAGAATCGGGGGAATAAATATTAAGATTGTTTGGCTGTTAACCCTTGCTTTGTTACTGGAAAAAATGGATTTCAATGGAAAAATTTTCAAAAAATCGAAATTCTAAAATTTTATCTCCATTTGCCATTAACTCTTGTGGAAAACCTAAAGGGTTAATTACGTTTGTAAAATCAGTTTTAAATACCTTGAGGGGTGTAGTTTCTAGAATGGGGTCGTTTTTGGGTGGTTTTATTATGTAAGCCTCACAAAGTGACTTCAGACCTGAACTGGTCCCTAAAAAGTGGGTTTTTGAAAATTTCTGAAAAATTTCAAGATTTTCTTCTAAACTTCTAAGCCTTTTAACGTCCCCAAATGGAATAGCATTCCCCAAATGATCCAAACATGAAGTAGACATATGGGGACTGTAAATCAATAACTTTTTTTGGTGGTATTACTATGTATTATAGAAGTCGAGAAATTGAAACTTGGAAAATTGCACATTTTTCAAAATTTTTGGTAAATTTTGTATTTTTTTATAAATAAAAATGAAATTTTTCGACTTTATTTTACCACTGTTATGAAGTACAATATGTGACGAAAAAACAATCTCAGAATGGCCTTGATGAGTAAAAGCGTTTTAAAGTTATCACCACATAAAGTAACACTGGTCAGATTTGCAAAAAATGGCCGGGTCCTTAGGGTGAAATAGGGCCGTGTCCTTAAGGGGTTAAAGAAATGCTCTATTTAAACGACGTTTAGCTTAAGGCCGGATCCGGATTAATGCCTTTCAATGGGCATTAATTCCAGATCCGGCCTTGCGGCAAGTGTTCCGGATTTTTGGCCGGAGCAAAAAGTGCAGCATGCTGCGGTATTTTCTCCGGCCAAAAAACATTCCGGTCCTGAAATGAAGACGCCCTGATGCATCCTGAACGGATTTCTCTCCATTCAGAATGCATGGGGATGATCCTGATCAGGATTTTTCCGGCATAGAGACCCGACGATGGATCTCTATGCCGGAAAAGAAATACGCCAGTGTGAAAGAGCCCTAAGGATATGGATTACTGGAACCATGTCCTGTGGTCTGATGAGACCAAGATAAACTTATTTAGTTCAGATCGTGTCAAGCTTGTGTGGCAGCAACCACGTGAGAGGTACAAAGAAAAGAGTGCCTACAGTCAAGCATGGTGGTGAGAGTGTAATAAAACATTTACAAAAATGGGAGGAGTGGACTCACTTTTGTGAGATACTGTATTGTATTCAAAATAACACACACCAACCCCAGTATTACGCAGAGATTATAATATACTTTAACAGTCCCACTACATGTTACAAATGTACAATTCAGACACATTGGGTGTCAGTTTATACCGCAAGTTTTGCATGATATTTAAAATATTTATTGATTATTGATTGTCTGCTAAGTTATATATCTAATCCAATCATATGTAATACTGTCCTTTGAGCTGTGTATCTAATCCTACCATGTGCAGTACTGTCTGCTGAGCTATGTATCTATTCCTATTATTTGTGATACTGCCCTGCGAGCTGTGTGTCTAATCCTATCATGTGTCATAACGTCCTCTGAGCTGTGGATCTAATCCTACCATGTGTGATACTATATGATGATATGTGTATCTAATTCTGCTATGTGTGATACTGTCCTTTGAGCTTCGTATCTAATTCTGCCATGTGTGATACTGTCTGCTGAGCTGCCAAACTGCGTATCTAATAGTGTCAGATGTGAGAATGTTTGCTGAGCTGTTACATCTAATCCTGTTACACAGTGGAAGGAGCAGAGTACCCCCAGCAGCACAGAGGATTTCAGGAGAGGAGTGTGCTGATCTTGTGGAGGTCACAAGATGAAAGTTACATACTGAAGGAGCAGGATCCAAGCAGGTGTGATACTGTCTATGAAGCTATTGTATGTATGTGCATGGAGTCTTATACAGATACAGAGATAAAGAGTCCTTTGTGTACATACACTCCTGAGCCCCCATTGCTGAGATAAGATAGGGGGGTGAGGTGCTACTCTATTTAAGCCCCCCAACAAACTCCCGTCATGTGATCAGTGCAGGGGGTGTGGCTCAGCACTGGATTGGATAAGAGGTGATCCAGTACTGAGCCACGCCCCCTGCACTGATCACATGACGGTGACGTCACCCCAGGTCCTTCACCCCGTGTTCCAAATGCCGTTATGGTCCGTGGTAGTGGATTCCATAATGGGATGCTTCGATAACCCCAACCCGAACTTTGGACGCCGAACTTAAAATACAAGTTCGCTCAACTCTACTCCTGACCATTCTTTTCAATGTTATGTATTTGTCAGCGTCACTTATCATCTCTGCGTTCAGAAAACTCACAGCATCGTCTGTTATGTGCGTGTTTCATGCAGCTCTCACCCCAAACAAGTGAATAGGGGTTTCGAGAAAAATGGACGGTATCTGGATACACATACATATGTAATCCTATAATGTGTGAAACTGCCGGCAGAGCTATGTATCTAATCCTACCATGTGTGATACTGTCTGCTGAGCTATGTATCTCATTATATCATGTGTGATACTGTCTGCTGAGCTATGTATCTCGTCATATCATGTGTGATACTGTCTGCTGAGCTATGTATCTCATCATATCCTGTGCGATACTGTCTGCTGAGCTATGTATCTAATCCTATCATGTGTGATACTGTCTGCTGAGCTATGTATCTCATTATATCATGTGCAATACTTTCTATGAGCTGTGTATCTAATCATATCATGTGTGATACTGCCTGCTGAGGTGGGTATCTAATCCTATCATGTGTGATACTGTCTGCTGAGCTATGTATCTAATCCTATCATGTGTGATATTGTTTGATGAGCTGTGTATCTAATCCTACCTTGTGTGATACTGTCTGCTGAGATGTGTATCTAATCACTATTCTGGGTCATATAGACTGCTGAGATGTGTATCTAATCCTACCATGTGTGATTCTCAACACTTTTATAGGGGTCTCATTGATCTGGCCATGCTTCAATGAATTTGTCTCCACTGGGAAGGGGGGGGGGGTTAACCCATCACCTGCTAGTGATAGTACATACAAGGGAGGGGCAGATTTGTTTCGGGATATCTCTGAGACCGGGGGTAGTAGTCAGATGTAAGAATATCACCATAGTATCCTCAGTATTTATAATGTCGCCCCTGTAGGCCCCCATGTAGTTCGAATGCCCACTATAGTTATAACTCCCATATACTGAGCCCTGTATGATAATGCCCCCTGAAGTGTCTGGATATATAGTTAATATTTCCAGTGTATAATGCTCCTTCGTTTCCACCAGTAGTGCCAGTACGCAACCCTCCTTCGACCTCCCTCCTCATATTGCTTGCATTGCCAATAAATATATGTTGCCCACCCTGTATTGTCAATAGAGAATTCTCCGGCAAAACAGGCAAGAATAGGATAGGTTATATATTCTTGGCGGGGGCACAGAACAGACATTCAGATGCAGGCAGCACATGGTGTTGTCCACATCTTTTTTGCCCACATTGAAATGAATGGGTCCCCAAAAAATGTGGATCGGATGCAGACCAAAAATATGGTCATGTGATTGCACTAAGGCCCCTTTCACACAGGCGAGTTTTCCGCGCGGGTGCAATGCGTGAGGAGGACGCATTGCACCCGCACTGAATCCGGACCCATTCATTTCTATGGGGCTGTGCACATGAGCAGTGATTTTCACGTATCACTTCTGCGTTGCGTGAAAATCGCAGCATGCTCTATATTGTGCGTTTTTCACGCAACGCAGGCCCCATAGAAATGAATGGGGCTGCAGGAAAATCACAAGCATCCGCAAGCAAGTTCGGATGCGTTGCGATTTTCCCGCATGGTTCTTACCCTAGCCACTTGATCGCGTAGTTGCGATCTGTCCTCTCTTTCCCAGCATCAGCTAAGAACTAAAGGACATGTGATGACGTCACATCACATGGTCCAATCACATGGTCCGTCTTACCATGGTCCTTTAGTTCTTAGCTGATGCTGGAAAAGAGAAGACAGATTGCAACTACGCGATCAAGTGGCTAAGGTAAGTTAACTTTTATTATTTTTAACCCCTTCCTCTTCATTTTACTATGCATTCTGTATTAAGAATGCTATTATTTCCCCTTATAACCATGTTATAAGGGAAAATAATAGAGATCGGGTCCCGTTGCTAAGCAACCATGCGGGAAAATCGCAACACATCCGCACTTGCTTGCGGATGCTTGCGATTTTCCCGCATCCCCATTCACTTCTATGGGGCCTGCGTTGCGTGAAAAACGCACAATATAGAGCATGCTGCGATTTTCACGCAACGCAGAAGTGATGCGTGAAAATCACCGCTCATGTGCACAGCCCCATAGAAATGAATGGGTCCGGATTCAGTGCGGGTGCAATGCGTCCTCCTCACGCATTGCACCTAGAGATGGCCCGAACTATCCGCCGGCGAACATAGCTTGTTCGCGTTCGCCTCTGCCGGGCGAACATATGCGATGTTCGGTCCGCCCCCTATACATCATCATTGAACAAACTTTGACCCTGTACCTCACAGTCAGCAGACACATTCCAGCCAATTAGCATACCCTCCCTCCCAGACCCTCCCACCTCCTGAACAGCATCCATTTTAGATTCATTCGGAAGCTGCAGTCTTAGTGAGAGGAAGGAGACTGTAATTGCTGCTGATTTAATAGGGAAATCGATAGCTAGGCTAGTGAATTCAGTGTCCACTCCAGTCCTGAAAGACTCATCTGATCTCTGCTGTAAGGACAGCGTCCTGACAGCACCCCAAAAAGCCCTTTTTAGGGCTGCAACATTAGTCTGCTTTTTTTTTCATTTATATACATATTGCAGTTGCCTGGCCTGCCTGTGTGTGAGGAGCTGCAGGCCCACAGACTGTAGTGTGCCCACTGCCAGTGCCCACCCCTTGTCATTGGTGTGAGGCACAGGACTTTGCATCAAAAAAGGCATTTAATTTTTACACTTTAATCTAAGGTTAGTTGCCTGCCAGTGTGTGTCAGGCTGACTTCCACTGACTGTAGTGTGCCCACTGCCAGTGTCCACCACTCATACCGGCTGGCACAGGACTTTGCATAAAAAAGGCATTTAATTTTTACACTTTAGTGTAATTTCAGCTGCTTGCCTGCTGCCAGTGTGTGTCAGGCCGACTTCCACTGACTGTAGTGTGCCCACTGCCAGTGTCCACCACTCATACCGGCTGGCACAGGACTTTGCATCAAAAAAGGCATTTAATTTTTACACTTTAGTGTAATTTCAGTTGCTTGCCTGCTGCCAGTGTGTGTCAGGCCGACTTCCACTGACTGTAGTGTGCCCACTGCCAGTGCCCACCCCTGTCATCCCGTGTGGCACAGGAGCTTTGCTGATAAAAAGGCATTTAATTTTTACACTTTAATCTAAGGTTAGTTGCCTGCCAGTGTGTGTCAGGCTGACTTCCACAGACTGTAGTGTGCCCACTGCCAGTGCCAACCACTCATACCAGGTGGCACAGTACCTAGCACGCGTAGTACCACTTATCTAAAAAAAATGACAGGCAGAGGCAGGCCACACTCGCAGGGGCCGTCGTGGTCGTGGTGCTGTGATTTCCACTGTCCCTGAATAATGCCCAGTTTTCAGAGGCCACGCACTCCTGAACCCGAAAAATTCAGAGGACGTAGTTGACTGGCTTAGACAGGACACCCACCTTCAACAGCTTCCGCTAAGAACCTTGACGCACCATCCTCCTCCAGCTCAGCTTCGGTCACCTGCTCTCAAGTTACCACGCACCCGCCCGTCGCCACCACCACCACCACTACCTCCACAGCCACCACAGCCGCTTCACTTGATCCGTCAGAGGAGTTATTTACACATCAGTTGGATGCAATTAGTGATGCGCAACCATTATTGCCAGATGATGTAGATTACGGGGATATGTCTCAGTCAGGCAGGATTACACACATGGACGTACAGTGTGATGATGATGATGATGATGTTGTACCCGCTGCTGCTTCCTTTGCTGAGGTGTCAGATATGGGACGTAACAGGGATTAAACTGATGAGAATAGTACTACAGAAAATACCACTCATATCGGGTGTGACAGTAAATTGCACGGCGCAGACGCAGTGACCGTGGTTTAAAACAGAGTGGAGGGAGCCAGCGTTTTTTTAACCATCTCCCCGTTCGAAAAATCTATTGAATAAATGGCCCCCAGATTGGGGACGTAACAGGGATTAAACTGATGAGAATAGTACTACAGAAAATACCACTCATATCGGGTGTGACAGTAAATTGCACGGCGCAGACGCAGTCACCGTGGATAAAAACAAAGGGAGGGAGCCAGCGTTTTTTTAACCATCTCCCCGTTCGAAAAATCAATTCAATTGACCTTTCGGGGACCCTTGGTGTTGTACGTGGCTGGGTGGAGGAAGAAACCTTCAATGACATCACCGGGACGTGGCTAGCTTGGTATCCAACCTTGTGCAAATGGGGAGTTTGCAGTTGTGCAAATGAACTGTTTGCGGTGCATTAAAAGGGAGTTTGGTCTGTCAATGTCTGTGAAGCGGGCGTAACCCTTACACTACCTGATCGATACAACATCATACCTGATCGTATACACACACTGGATGTTTTAAAGCACGTTATTCCAAACAATTTAGGAATGTTAG
Organism: Bufotes viridis; assembly: GCA_033119425.1. NCBI lineage: Eukaryota > Metazoa > Chordata > Amphibia > Anura > Bufonidae > Bufotes > Bufotes viridis. The sequence continues at coordinate 16,295,189 of CM065590.1, forward strand.
TTGATTTATGCCCTTTATGGATTATAACCCGACTCTGCGTCCACTACGTAATTTTCCATGGGAGTTTTGCCATAGATCCCCCTCCGGCATGCCACAGTCCAGGTGTTAGACCCCTTGAAACAACTTTTCCATCACTATTGTGGCCAGAAAGAGTCCCTGTGGGTTTTAAAATTCGCCTGCCAATTGAAGTCTATGGCGGTTCGCCCGGTTCGCCCGTTCGCGAACATTTGCGGAAGTTCGCGTTCGCTGTTCGCGAACTGAAAATTTTATGTTCGCGACATCACTAATTGCACCCGCGCGGAAAACTCGACCGTGTGAAAGGGGCCTAAATTTCAGGCTTTAGTTCTGCTGACACATTGGTTTTCATCCAAAATGCAAACTTACTAAGTGCACAAAATCAAATTATACCAGAATTGTAACTAATGAAATATTCACTGAAAAAAAATGTTTCTGCTTCCCACAGCTATCACCCCTATTTTCCTGCACTGCCTAAAACCCCCTAAGGGTACGTTCACAAGATGACAATTGTCGCGCGACAATTTTTATAATGGGAGTCAATGGTGTCGCATTGCGACATGCGACATGCTGCGACTGCGACGCGACAGTCGCAAAAAATCCATTCAAGATGGATTTTTCTGCAACTGTCGCGTCGCATTGACTCCCATTATAAAAAAATTTGCGCGACATTGGTGCGACAAAATGTCGCGGAAAGTTGAGCCCTATTTGACGCGCGACAAATGTCGTCTTTTGAACATACCCTAAACCCCGCAGCTAGCAATAAACTTCTTATCTCTCCCTCCATCTGACCTCCTGCTTAGTTCTGTTCCTTAAAATAAAACCTTCCTCTATAGATAGAATTTTAAGAATGATTGAGACAGGAAAACCATTAGATACACAACTCAGCAAACAGTATCACCACAGGATAGGATTAGATACACGGCCCAGCAGACAGTATCACACAGGATAGGATTCGATACATAGCTCAGCAGATGGCATCACACAAAATAGAATTAGATATACAGCTCAGCAGACAGTGTAACACAGGATATGATTAGTTATGCAGCTCAGCAGACAGTATCACAAATGATAGGATTAGATACATGGTTCAGTCAGTATCACACAAGATAGGATTAGATACGCAGCTCAGCAGACAGTGTAACACAGGATAGGATTAGATACATAGTGTTGGGCGCGAATATTCGCGATGCGAATATTTCGCGCGAATATCGCATATTCGCGATTTTTTCAAATATCATGCCATAAATTCGATATTGCGAATATTCGCGTTGGTTAAATTAGATGATACACAATAAGTTCAAGAACTTCAGTTCACTTGTGTTGATAAATGAGTTTGAGTGACTCTGAGTTTCATTCATTTAAGGTGTTGTTTTGCATCAAGGCTCTTTTTCAAAGCCATAGCCAAAATCCTGCCTTTTTTGCGATTTTCCGTAATGCGATTTTTTTGACAGCGATGCGAATATCTAACACTTGCTGACATGCCTGCGCATTGACTTGAAAAATTGAAATATTGCCTTCATGCGATTTTTCCGTAATGCGATTTTTTTCACACTCTATGCGCTTGGTAGTCGCGATCGTCAACTTGCGAATCACGAACATGCTGCGAATGCGAATATATTCGAAAATTCTGCATATGTTTTCCTCTTTCTTATTCTCATTCACCCCCAATCATTAGTTTCACTTTCAACAAGGCTTCATTTTAAATCCATTCCTCGACCCCCGTCCCCACTTCCCTCCCTTGTCTTTTTTTTTTTTTTTGCGATTTTCGTAATGCGATTTTTATTAAGCTGATGCGATTTATTTCACACGTGCTATTCTTCCTGCGCATTGATTGACTTGACCATCCCAGCCATAAAAGTTAAAGTGTTTTTGCGATTTTTTTGCCATGCGAATATTAGCGATTATTTAATACATGGTAAATAAAGATTGAAAAGCAGATAACATGTAGATGGTATATTTTATTGCACTAGGTAAATATGATGTAATCAATTTTGTACGAATACTGCCTTTGCCTGCCAGTAACAATGATCTTGCGCAATATGCGCATGATCATACGCATTATGCGATTATCCGCGATTTTATAAAAAAAAGATGGCGATTAAATGATGACGAATACGAATATTTGAATTTGCAAATATATCGCGAATATTTTACGAAATATTCGCGAAATATCGCGAATTCGAATATGGGCATATTCGATCATCACTATAGATACATAGCTCAGCAGACAGTATCACAAATGATAGGATTAGATACACGGTTCAGCAGGCAGTATCACACATGATAGTATTAGATACGTAGCTCAGCAGACCGTATCACTCATAATAGGATTAGATACACAGCTCAGCATACAGTATCACACATGATGTTTGGATTGTGGATTTAGTGTTCCTTTATTCTCATGTGTTTGACTTTTGCAAACTTAATATTCTCAATAGATCTCACTAAATTTAGCTGGTTCTGCCGATAAATATCTCATATCTGAGGTCAGCTTCTCTGTTCTCTAAAGAGAAGAAAAAGCAGCTTGAGCAATAAGCTAAATGTGGAGCACTCACCACCCAGTGGTTGTGAGGTGTATTACAGTCGTTTATAGTTTAGTTACCGTCTTGCGATATTATGTTGTTTTGCTGTGAGGACAAAATTGACACCATTTCCAGTTTGGAGATCAGGTAAGAGTGGACGTATCTGTACATGCCCTCTTACTCATCCATGAGCTGCCTTTAGGGACACCATAGGGGCAGTTCATATACTGTGTGTCTCACAGTGAGGGCAGAGGGAGCTCTTCATGTAAAGACACAGTATTCTTTTTTCTCTTTTTTCTCTGTTGCAAGGCTTCTTCATAAGTGTTTTATAGATGTTTCTCAACACCACCAGCAGCATATATTTCACTGCCTTATAGAATAGAATAGGGGAGGCTCTCTAGTCATTCAAATGTGGTGGTGCTCTAAACCCTTTGTCTCACCCAAGAACATGTAGTAGGAATCAGTATGGTTAATGGGTTGGCACTCAGTATTTGGGTTCATAGACGAATAGACTGTGTGGAACTATAACTAATATTTATTCACATACAAATACTTAAAAATCCATAAAAAAATTCATCAAAACATATATGTACTAAATATCCTGTAAATAGTATGGTAAATAATGTAGTATTCTATAAATACTTGCAGTATTATAGTAATTATAAAGCCATTATCAGATCCTATCGCAATATTGCTATAAAATTATAGAAGCAAATATATCTTAAAAATATCCTTTCAGCAGTCCACAACAGGAGAATAGACAGAATAGACACGGTCTCTTCACCGTCACAGCGTATAGTCAATTCATCGACATATGAGTGAATGGCTGTATGTTGCTCGCTTATCTTTCAATGACGAAGGGCGACATGTACGCCCTTTCGTCCGCATCTTTAAAGATGGCGCCCGCTCCCGCACGGAGCGGGCGCCCGAGCTGCGGGTGCAAAGCTGATTCATCAAGCTGACACCCGCAGCTCATGTCCGCGACCGGCAGCGATGCCGATCGCGACATTTAACCCTCAGATGCCGTGGTCAATCCTGACCACGGCATCTGATCGCAGCAAAACCGAAAGTTTCACTTTCGGTTTTGCTCGGCTCCCTGATGGCCACAAGGGGAGCCGGAGCATGCATGTAGTACCCTAGGTTTCTGTGAATGAAACCTAGGTTACTACTAGTATTCCTATGGAGCCTATGACTGTAATAGGCTCCATAGGAATATCTGATTTTCTCATATATTCCAATGCTATTGCATTGGAATATATGAGAATAGCAATCTGATGATTGCATCTTATAGTTCCCTATGGGAACTATAAGAAAGTGGTAAAAAAAAAAAAAAAAGTTTAAAAATAAAAATTAAATAAAAAAATATAAAAATTCAAATCACCCCCTTTCCCCAAAATGAAAATAAAATAAATAAAAAATAAAAAATTACACATAATGGGTGTCGCAATGTGCGAAAACGCCCATACTATAATAATATTAAAAATATTCACCATACGGTAAACATAAAACGGAAAGAAAGCGTCCAAATGGCTAATTCGCCATTTTTGGACGCTTCATTTCCTAAAAAAATGAATAAAAAGTGATCAAAACATCATACGCACCCCATAATGGTATCAATTAAAAGTTCAGATTGCCCCGCAAAAATGAGCCCCTACACTGCTCCATACGCATAATTACAAAAAAGTTATAGGGGTCAAAACATGGCGACAAAAAATAAAATAAAAAAATTCCCACTTTTAATTTTTTTTTCACTATCAAAACGCAAGAAAAACTATACATATTAGGTATTGCCGGATTCGTACTGACCTGAAGAATAAAATTAACCAGTCAGTTTTATCGCAAATCGAACGTTGTAATTTAAAAACCCAGTAAAACTGTGGTGAAATTGCTTTTTTTTTGCAATTTCACCCCATTTGGAATTTTTTTCCCGTTTCCCACTACATCACATGCAAAAATAAATGGTAGCGTTAAAAAGTACAACTTGTCCCGCAAAAAATAAGCCGTCATATGGCTATGTGAGCGGAAATATAAAAATGTTATGGCTTTTGGAAGGCAGGGAGCGCAAAACAAAAACGCAAAAATCCCAAAACCCCCGGTCCTTAAGGGGTTAAGGTGTAAATGCTCCTTGGCGTATTTGTAAATAAACTATTCTAGTCAGTCACATTAATTCAAGCCTCTATTCAAGGTTCAAAATTGCACTGTAGAATCGCAGCCAGTAGAACAGTCTTTCCTATTACTGGACAAGTAGTTAATTAAAAAAAACAAAAAAATGCATGAATGGTTCGGCTGAATAGTCTTTTATACCGTGCACACTTGAGTAGTGTATATCGCTGAGGCAGGGAAGAGAAATTTTGTGGCAATACACCCTTAGCATCCAGAGGAGATCAGTTACCTTCTTGTTGCGAGGTCTGATGATCCAGCCGTAATGCTGACAGTGGCGTCCCACGTGCGGCACCTGTATCTCTTACCGAAGTCTGCCCGGGATGTACCGGCACCTTCATTTTGACGCTGTGGGACTGCCTCAGCGATATACACTATTCAAGTGTGCACGGTATTAAAGACTCTTTATTCAGCCAAACCATTCATAATTTTTTTTTTATTAACCACTTATCCAGTAATAGGAAAGACTGTTCTACTGGCTGCGATTCTACAGTGGAATTTTGAACCTTGAATAGAAGGCTTGAATTAATGTGACTGGCTAGGCTAGAATAGTTTATTTAATAAGATCAAATACGCCAAGGAGCATTTACACCTTAAACGGCAACTTACAGCCATTCACTCATATGTTGATGAATTGACTATACGCTGTGACGGTGAAGAGACCGTGTCTATTCTGTCTATTCTCTTGTTGTGGACTGCTGAAAGGATATTTTTAAGATAATTTGGCTTTTATAATTTTATAGCAATATTGCGATAGTATCTGATAATGGCTTTATAATTACTAGAATACTGCAAGTATTTATAGAATACTACATTATTTACCATACTATTTACAGGATATTTAGAACATATATGTTTTCATGAATTTTTTTATGGATTTTTAAGCATTTGTATGCAAATAAATATTAGTTATAGTTCCACACAGTCTATTCGTCTATGAACCCAAATACTGAGTGCCAACCCATTAACCATACTGATTCATATATTTCACTGCATAGGCTGCACAATTGCGCTTTTCTATTTCCCATGACTTGCTGCAATTTTTTATGTATGCAAATAATCATACTTTAGATTGCAAATACCTGTGTATAGTGTGTTTGCATCAAACTGGGCCCATATTTCTTACAAAAAAGAAAAAAGAAAAATGACAGTTTAGCACATTTTAGTGTGTTAATACCAGTGGGTGCTAATTCTGCCTGTATTTGTTACCAAAAAACCCGTTGCAAATTTTCAAGTGTTTGTAAGTGCACAAATAAATATATTTTTCAGCATCACCAACAGCATATAGTTTGTCCAATCTACCCTCTTTTTCAAAATAACCGTTGGAAATTATTACAAAAATTCTATTCAGCACAGACTAGTGTCCCTAATCTGATGTATTGGTCTAAGGATGCAACCTAAAAATCTTTGTCAGAACTAAGGCAAGCTTGAGTGTTAGAAGTAGTAGTGTCGCCCCAAGTGGTCATTTGTCTCCAGAGTGCCTGCCTTTATTTTACTGGATTATGCCCAAGTGCAATTTTTTTTCTAAAAAGTTAATGAAACTTGTCTGTCAAAAACTCCACATATCAAACTCATGTACAGATGTAGTAGAGATAACACACATGCTTCATGAGACGTGTTATCTGTACACGTAGGTAGGAGGATAATGCAAACTCTTAGTCTTGGCTGATCTAAAACATGTGAACCCAGATTTATTGTATTAGTGTTAAGCGAAAAGAAGTCAAACGAAAAAATTTTCGCTACGAAGCTAGGTTTCATCAAGCATTGTGGTAACAAATGGATTTTACCTAAAATGGCGGTAAGAACAAAAAAAAATACATGCTTGCCTCATCTAAACACCCCCTTAAAGGCTGTCGCGGCCATATTATATTGAAGATACCACGCAAAGTCTTGTGCGGAGACGTCACCACGACAGCCAGCCACATTACCATATGAGATTTTGCGCAATGTTTTCAAACAAGATGTCCATGATGGCCTCTATGTGATCAAATGGATAGGGTGAGTATTAATTTTTAATTTTTTAACATGATTAACCCCTGAAAAGCCTAAATGATAGCCTCAGATGCCGCAATCAGCAATAAACGTAGACTCTGAGGGGTTCAATGGTGAGGGCAGTGTGATCGCCGTTCCCCATCATTGCACCCACTACATACAAAGAAATGTGCTTTGTGACAAAGTAATTTGTCACATAGCAAATTTCTTTGTGAAATTTGCTGAAGCAGCCAATTCGAATTTTCCATAACTTCGCTCATCTCTAGTATTAATCATAGTAACATAGTAACATAGTATATAAGACCGAAAAAAGACATTTGTCCATCCAATTCGGCCTGTTTCCTACAAGGTGATCCAGAGGAAGGCAAAAAAAAAAAACTGTGAGACAGAAGCCAATTTTCCCCACTTAAGGGGAAAAAATTCCTTCCCGACTGCAGTCAGGCAATCAGAATAACTCCCTGGATCAACGACCCCTCTCTAATAGCTATAGCCTGTAATATTATTACACTCCAGAAATACATCCAGTCCCCTCTTGAATTCCTTTATTGTACTCACCATCACCACCTCCTCAGGCAGAGAGTTCCATAGTCTCACTGCTCTTACCGTAAAGAATCCTTTTCTATGTTTGTGTACAAACCTTCTTTCCTCCAGACGCAGAGGATGTCCCCTCGTCACAGTCCTGGGGATAAATAGATGATGGGACAGATCTCTGTACTGACCCCTGATATATTTATACATAGTTATTAGATCTCCCCTCAGTCATCTTTGTTCTCAGGTGAAGAACCCTAATTTTGATAATCTTTCAGGGTACTGTAGTTGCCCCATTCCAGTTATTACTTTAGTTGCCCTCCTCTGAACCCTCTCCAGCTCTGCTATGTCCGCCTTGTTCACAGGAGCCCAGAACTGTACACAGTCCTCCATGTGTGGTCTGACTAGTGATTTGTAAAGTGATAGGACTATGTTCTCATCACGGGCATCTATGCCCCTTTTGATGCAACTCATTATCTTATTGGCCTTGGCGGCAGCTGCCTGACACTGGTTTTTGCAGCTTAGTTTGCTGTTTATTAAAATTCCTAGATCCTTTTCCATGTCAGTGTTTCCAAGTGTTTTACCATTTAGTATGTACGGGTGACTTGCATTATTCCTTCCCATGTGCATGACTTTATATTTGTCAGTGTTAAACCTCATCTGCCATTTCTCTGCCCAAGCCTCCCATCTATCCAGATTCCCTCTGTAGCAGAAAACTGTCCTCTTCAGTGTTAATTACTTTACACAGTTTAGTGTCATCTGCAAAAATTGATATTTTACTGTGCAGGCCTTCTACAAGATCATAAATAAATATATTGAAGAGAATAGGGCCCAATACTGACCCCTGAGGTACCCCACTAGTGACAGTGACCCAATCTGAGTGTGTACCGTTAATACCCACCCTCTGTTTTCTGTCACTCAGCCAGTTACTTACCCACTTACAGACATTTTCTCCCAATCCGAGCATTCTCATTTTATAATTCCATCCCTTGGTTCTGGTTCCAGAAAAAAATTAGTAATTTTTAAAAAATTAGTAATTTATTAGGCAAAACCAAGACTCGTTATAGGACAGTGGTTAGTATGGAGGGAAAGGCCACAAAACTAAATTGTATATTTTCAGGTAATTGTAAATGATGGAATGTTAAGTTTAGACAAAATGTGTCCATTTAAATTTCTTTGAAGCCTATACAAACCAAAATGGTTTATTTCCTTTTCTCTGGAAATTACAAAGATCCTCTGTTAAAAAAAAAAAAAAAATACTTAATTATGTGGGGAATGATCAGAACACTAACCTGGTGGGCTGTTTTTTGTCTTTTCAGCTGCAGATCATCGGACCTCCAGGCTTCTCTTCAGCCATCCAAGATGGCCGCATTACTTCCTGGGCTACCTGATGCTCACTGTGCACTTTGTTCCCCAAGACACTTACTGCTCTTTCAACCCTGCTCTTAGATTGGCCAGCACTGCTCACATGAACTGGTCTCACCAATCTGATGGTAGCAGGAAGTGTATTGGACTATCAAATGCACAGTGTGGCCATTTGATCTGAAAAGATGAAAAGGAAGGGATCAGGAAAGTGTTCTGCTGTAGAGTCAGAGGGTTGAAGATTTTGAAGATATTTTATTTTTGATTCCAATTTTACTGGTGCTACTTATTAAATTAAGCTGCTCAAAAAATAAAGGGAACACTTAAACAACACAATGTAACTCCAAGTCAATCACACTTCTGTGAAATCAGCTTTTCCAGGTATGAATCAACACTGATTGTGAATCAATTTCTCCTGCTGTTGTGCAAATTGAATAGACAACAGGTAGAAATGATTATTAGCAAGACAACGCCTATAATGGAGTGGTTCTGCATGTGGTGACCATAGGCGAGGGCCTGACATCCAGAAGTCGGCATTGTGCTTACAGACCCAAACGGTCAACTGACCAAAAATAAATCTCTTTAGGGGTCAATATATGTACAATTGAAAACTACATCTTTATTTTGTCATCATTAAAACCTTATACATGTGAGGGGAAAAAAATAAAATTCATGTGTGAATAAGACTATCAGAGGACAGTGAAGCCGGGTCACCAACAGCTATTATTTATAACTGAAGGTAGGGAGGTATATGTGCATGGACTCTCCTTTTTGTGTTTGAATTAACATTATTCTTTTTTAATTTGTGTGCTATTGTTATTAATGAATATTTCTTCACCAACACAGCTCTTAGAGTCTATTTACACTATATATTGTTTTCTTTATACACTCTCTACTGCTCCTCAGCAGATATTATGTTGGGTGGGGGTGCAAATATTCCAGTCGTGCTTGGTCTGAGATGTGTGCTGTCGATGCTACTCTATAAACATTTATCAGGCAGCTTCATCATTCTAAAAAGCTGCACTCTCTTGTCAGTTGCCTTGTATAATATAAATGCACACTGCTGAGTACATATTCACACAAGCCTACATTGCTCAATCCGATACAATGTGGCTGCCAGATCAAGCACCCTGATACAGAGTATCTTCTATACACACACAATTCCACACTTCAAGCACTGGGTGGCTATATCGCTATTATATAGCCACTATTGCACAATATTCCTCTCACTATCCCTGTATTTATAGATTAGAACCCTCCAATGTCCTCTGCCTAAAAAAGTGTATTTGTGAAAGTGTAATGAAACATAATTAAAATTGAAAAACAGTGACCCTATATATATTTATTACTTATTTTTATTGTACACAACTTCATGTGGCTACAGTGTATTCAGTTTGTGTTACACAAATAATGCAATAATCTATTATATTGATCTATGTTTATTTTACCAAACTATGGTATAAATGAATATTTTTTTAATATATTCATAAATATTTTTTGTGTACATAATTATGCTAATGTATTTTGCTATATTCACTAGTTCTGCTGTATTTTAGTGTTCCCTTTATTGTTTGAGCAGTGTATGTTGCTTTGTAACTTGTACAAGAAATGACTTTTAAATGTCCCAAATGCTTTTATGATGTGTGAGTTTCTTAAACTGTATATCAGTGGATTTATCAACGGAGTCCCAACAGTGTACAGCAGTGATAGAAACTTTTTTATATTCGACGATTGTCCTTTGGTTGGAAGTATATAAACACCAAATATTGTTCCATAGAATATGGAGACCACAGTGAGGTGGGAGCTGCAGGTGGAGAAGGCTTTCTGTCTACCAGTAGATGAAGGAATATTCAGGATGACAAAGATGATATAACTATAGGACATAATAATTATTATAAAAGCACAGAAAAGAACAGGAGCAGACAATAATATAATTTCCAACTGGACACCACTGGTATCTGAACACGATAGTTCGAGTATTGGCATCAGGTCACAGAAGAAATGATCAATGGTGTTTGGTCCACAATATTGTAAGGAGGATGCTGATGCAATTTCAACTGTTGACAAAGAAAAACCCGACAACCAACTCATGATGACCAGTTTTAGGCACAGATTGTGATTCATGATGGTGGTATACCGCAATGGGTTACAGATGGCCAAATACCTGTCATAAGACATGACTGTCAGAAGAAAAAACTCTGAACCTTCAGAGAAGGCAAATATAAAAAACTGAGCAATGCAGGCTTCCAAGGAAATGATCCCAACTTTATGCAGTAGAACATGGAGCAGACTGGGGACAATGTCTGTGGTCAGTAAGACGTCAGCTATAGACAGATGTGTGAGGAAAAAGTACATGGGCTGGTGAAGATCCCTGACGTGTGTCACCAGGGTTACCATAAGGAGGTTTCCACATAACGTCAGAAAGTAGATCAGGAGGAAAATGGTAAAGAGAACGTAATTTACATTCTTTGAGCTTTGAAATCCTAACAAATGGATTTTCGTAATCATGGAAATATTTGGTTGAAGCATAGCCTGAACGGAGTTAAGTGAGCTACAGTTTAAATAATGTAACATCAAAAAATAAAGTAAAATAAAATAAATTATTTGGTTATTAATAGAGATATAAGAGAGCTTGGAGTGACAACAGATTTAAAAACAGGTCCCGCATTTTCTGTTGTTCAGTCTTCACCGCTATTATTTATATTATAATGCAGAACCTCATTGAACACTCGGGATTATGAAAAACCCATAATTATTCTCCTGTGCTTAATTTACTTTCTAAAAAATCAAATCATATCTGGTGATTACTATTATATAGCAATATTATATTTAGGACAAATTATTAGAGATATCACGCTCTAGAGATTCATGGAAGACTTATGGCTGAGCAAGCTAACTAAGCAGGTCCCGTACATTTAATACCGACACTTATAAGTTGCCGCAGTATTGCGCCTACCTTGTTATACTTGTTCCTGTCTTGTCAGTCTTCTTAAGCTGCAGGCTGTCACGCTGTTTAGACACTAGTTCGGGCGTTACTCTGCTTGTTTCAGGAGTGTGCTCCGGCCGGTAGCACTTACTCACAATCCCCTCTGCTCGCGCCCGCACTGGGGCGAGTGACGTCACTCAAGGAGCTACGGGGTAAGCGTGGAGGCAAAACACTAACTGCTATTCTACGCGTTTTGAACGATAATTGTCGTTCTTCCTCAGGGATCCCTGAGGAAGAACAACGATTATCGGAGTAAGTGCTACCAGCCGGAGCACACTCCTGAAACAAGCAGATTAACACCCGAACTAGTGTCTAACCAGCGTGACAGCCTGCAGCTTAAGAAGACTGATAAGACAGGAACAAGTATAACAAGGTAGGCGCAATACTGCGGCAACTTCTAAGTGTCGGTTTTGAATGTACGGGACCTGCTTAGTTAGCTTGCTCAGCCATAAGTCTTCCATGAATCTCTAGAGCGCGATATCTCTAATAATTTGTCTTATTTATTTACTAGCTCTGTGTGGACACGGCCACATAGTGATATCGCAGCCTGACCCTAACACACAGCGCCAGTGAAACAATTCGATTTGTTTGAATATTATATTTAGACTTGCTCATCATGAAACATTTTACAATCTTTTTATTTATTATTTTTAACATTCAAAACAGCACTCCAGCATTTTGTTTCTACCATCATATATCATAGTTTTTCCTTCCACTGGTCTACTTTATATGGTGGAAACAATATACTAAGCTGAGTGAGACCGGTAGTAGATTTTCTGTCATGTTTTTATTATGTTTTGTGAAACCAGTGAATGGATCATGGGTTTTCTCAAAAAATTATGCGTTTATGGGTTCAGAATGCCTAGCCATAGGAAACCCACATGTGTGCAAACAAGCCTATAAAAATTAAAAAGCAGTAGTGCAGTATGGATGTGGAAAGGGAACGGAAATAGTGGCATGTGGCTGCAATAGTGGCGATAACAGAAGCAGCATAGCATTGAACATACAAGGCAGGAGAATTGCTGTCTATTGGTCATAGTGGTGTTAGTAGTAGTAGTGGTGGTAGTAGTAGTAGCTGCGGATGTGTAGTGTTAATAGTTGTAGCAGTAGGGGATTAGCAATAAGGAATAGCAGCTGTGGCAGCATCCATATAGTACACGTGCAGTGTGTCACCCCCTAGGGCCGATTGTGTCCCAGGTTTTAGGAATTGCCAAGTGGCATGGTGCAACATCAATAGTTTTTGAGTTTTTGTATGTGCCACAATGCTCATACCTAGATACCGTTGCTTCTCAGGGTTAGGCTCCGAATCAATAAAAGAGTGAGTTGTAGGAGGTGAAGAATAAGTCAAGCCCAGATTTTATATAGCCTTACTTGAATAAACTTGTATCCAGACAATATTCGGTTTTGCTCTTGATTCCAGTAGGTTTTAAGGTAAACTGGCAGGCAAACTTGGATATTCTGCTTTCTCTCTTTGATTTGCTAAACTCAGGCTTCAGTCTGGTAGCTGGACTTTATTACTGTTCTGGTACCTTTTGAGTGGAGTGCCTTTCATTGTAGACCTCCTTCGTGATACTATGTCTGTATCTGTAAAGAGTCGTAGTGCTCTATGAGCTGCTTCCCTCTAGAGACTCCTGCTGAAGGAGGGGTGGCTATTCCCCTCACTGCGTCATGACTTGACTTGTCTGTTTCCAACACTAGACTCGACTAAACTAGAACTGACTATAGCTTCCTGCAACCATTCCCTTGGTAGGACTAGCCCAATTCTGCACCAAAAGGGGAGAATGGAATGGTAAGTTCCACTCTATCTAAAGATCTCTGTATGCTATATACACTGACTCCTGCTGGTGCACCATACAAAGTATATGAACATAACAGTTTCATGGCAATATTATGAATGCACAACGTAAGAGGACCTGGTATAAATACACTGATGATGTTATTGTTAGCCATCAGAAACAGTAGCAGGGTGTAGGAATAGTAAAGCCTGCTCTGGGGTAATACACATGTAGGCTGGCAGACATAAGCAATGGCATAATGGGGGCAGTGGCATGATAGTGGCAGAAGCAGACACTCAGAATATGATGGTAGGCAGGCAACATAATAGTAAGAAGGATGGAAGACAGCAACAGTGTCAAGAGGAGTGTGAAAATTCTCCCAAATCCAGGAGTGTGAAAATTAAAAAAAAGTAATGTTTTGGTTATTGGCGGAGGACAACTTGGTCCATTTTGGGTGGCACCACGCCCTATGCGGTGCTGAAAACCCTATCCAAGATTACACCGGAAGCTGGACAAGAATGAAAATAGAGTGCATACTGCGCAAGTTCTAGTCTGTCTGTTTAGAAGTCCATGGGGTCAGGAAATAGTGTTGAGTGTGAATATTCGAATAGCGAATTTTAATCGCGAATATTGCAGCTTCGAGAATTCGCGAATATTTTGAATATGGTGATATAAATTCGTAAAAACTAAAATTTGTCATTTTTTTTTTTTCATCTGAACCCATTACCTGCCTGCTTCTTGCTTCTTACTTATGGGCCAATGTGAGAAGGCTGCAATATCTAGTGAATATCTAGAAGAATATTCTCGAATTGACCCACAAGTCATTAATAATGACTCATTACTGATTTAGAATATTCTTCATTATTTAATATAGTTTATGTTATGCAAAAAATTGGTAATTAAATATGCACGTTAATCGAATTGCGTAAGAGTGTTAAGCAACTTTCCTATTGGGTTGGCTTGGTAGAATATATAGCTCTATATTCTACATATTCGAAAATTCTACCAAGCCAAGCCATCCCAATAGGAAAGTTGCTTAACGATCTAACGCGATTCGATTAACGTGCATATTTAATTACCGATTTTTCGCAAAACATAAACTATAATAAATAATTGTGGGTCAATTCGAGAATATTCGTCATTTTTTTCCCATCTGAAGTCATGATTTCTCCGTGGTTAAGTTGCTTTTGGGCCAATGACTATTCACATTAAATTGGAAAAAATGATGAATATTCTAAAAAAATAATATATAGCACTATATTCTATAGTGCTATATATTCGTGTTTTAGAACATTCGCATTACGCGAATATTACATTGCTGATTTTTTGCAATCAATAGAATAATCTCGAATATTTCTAATGAATATTTGTGAAATATCACTAATTTGAATATTGCCCCTGCCGCTCATCACTATCAGGAAACAGAAAATACGCTTAAAATAGGCCAGAGTCTATGTAGGCCTGAACCTGGGCATTGAGACTGGAGGTCTCATCTTGCTGGTTTGCCTCAGCCTGGTTCAACACATGAATAAAAAACTGCTCTATCTTGTGGAGGAGACTGAACTAGTCACCTGCTGATGCAGCTTGTCCTTTTGGACTTGCTGGAGTTAAAAGACTAGCTGAAAGCTGTGGCAAGCTGCATACACAGTATTTCCTGGCCATAACTTAATTTGCCCTCCCTTTCGGAGGGAGAAATAAATTACCCCATTTTGTTTTGAAATTGAGGGTCTAAAAGCATGGCTATCCGATAATCATCAGTCTGCTTGATGTCAACGCTTGTACGGAAGCAAATTCTTTCCTGCTCTGCTCCCCAACTGAAAGGATTGGGTGTTGTGGCTGGTGTCATTGTCCTCATCATGAACCTGTGTCTCCTCCTCTTTCAGTGGCAGCATCTTCTCCTCCATGAGAGGTTCTCCTTGTGGGAGCTTAACAGCTGCAGGGCTAACAGTAAGATGCGTTATCTATTCTTCCACACTCTTCACTTGTTGCATGAGCTCCTGTGTGTTTTCTAAGATATATGCCATGCCCGCGCCTGAGGGGTGTGATGTGAGCATACTGGTGATGATGTGCCGAGTGAGGGTAGTAGTATTCACAGTTCAATTGTCCCCTGGGCCGGCCTGCAGTGGAGGAGAAGACAGCACTAAATCCTCTGGTGCACTCTCTATTGCAGGGAACACCAGTCAGATGGAAGATGAAGTGCCCTTGATGGTAGTGAGTATGCTTAGGGTGCTTTAGTGGCTGGGCCCCTATGTTGTTAATGATGCCAGCACCGTAAGGTGCAATTAGGAGATAGAGTGGAATGATGAGAGAGGCAGTAGTTGAACTAAACAGGAACTTTATTTGTAAATTGTAGTCTTGAAATAAGTATCATCCAATAGCAGCACTTTGTCACAGATGGTAAAGCTGTTAATCCCAATAACAGGCTCAGTGAGGTGGTGTATGTAGGTTCCAGCTCAACTGTATAAAAGTGATGATCTTGTACTTGGTTCCTGATCTTACTCTGGTTACTCAGCCTTTCAATAATAGTTTTGGATCCTCTGTAAGTTCTATTCTGCAATTCAGCAATATTCAGTGATTCAGTAATTCAGCAGCCCAAGGGCAGTCTCCCTCATGGCAGGCAAACTCTCTGCTCCATTCTTTGAAAAGGTTACACAAGATACAGCAATTATCCCTGGAAGGGGTATTACAGTAAAGTATCAATATGTCCTAGTCTTGGACTTCAAAGGTTGAAGTGGCTTTATTCCCTGGGTTCGGCCCAGGAGGACAGAGCTAAGTCTGTCTCCTCTCCTCCTAACTCCTTACTCCTAATCTCCCTCTAACTTCCTGTAGTTGACCTATATAAATGGTGTTACAGTGACCTCTAGTGTTGGTGTGTGTAATGCTTTTAACCAGCCTGAAATAGGAATTTAGCAGCTGTGACAAAGGAAATACAATAATTAGTGCAAGATGACATAAGTTGACATATAAACATTTTGGAGTGGCCCATTAACACATAAGTGGAACACTACATTGCCCACTGCTTTAAAGAAATTTGTCCGGCACATCAGTGAATTTCCTGGCCGCAGCGGAGAACTTCTCAGGAGTTGGTAATTTAGCAGACCCTTCCTCATGGCTCTGGAGGTACAAATTCTGCAGCATGGGGACGCACTCTTGACCAGCGTCCATCGTACAGGTCGACCTGGACGTCCTTCGAGTATGCAGTTGCTTTGGCTTGCAAACTTGGTGCTGCGGAGCAATCGTGGGCATCCACGCAAAATTTGTACTCGCGAATCCCGTCGCATAAAGGTGTTGCGTGGGAGCTGATGGTGTTCCTCTCCGGCAATCCGGCCACTCAGGGCTTCGAGGGCTCGCCCATAGCTTCCTCGTCAGCCTCATCTTGACTCCTACTAGAGGGTTGGCTGCTGCGCCTGGGTCCGGTCCCATCCCTCAGCAGTGCCAGGGGTGGATGATGCATTTAAGGCCCAGGACTCCGCTGGCCTCAAGGGTTGACCTGGGGTATAGTATGACCCATACCTGGAGGCGTAATGAGCTGCACACTCCTTCCACATGATCTCATAAACGTCATCCCGCTCCCCAGCTAGAAGGAGGGCAACCTTCGATGGCCACCTCGATGATTGTGGACCGTCTTCTGGAGCTTTATCCTCCTCAGGGCAATCGTTCTTGCCGTTGTCAAGCTGAGAAATAGGGCGGTCACCCATGTCTTCAACGATCAGTTCTTCTACGGCCTCTCGAAAGTAGCACATGTCCTCCCTCTCGATTGGGCTGGTGCACACTCCTCCTTCCGGTCTGCCACCCAGGTTCACAGGCATAGAGGGGGCGGGACCAAGACTGGGAGGCATTAAGCAATGTCTATGGTGTCGCAGAAGTAATTCTTTGCCCGCACTTTCAAAAGAGGTGGCACCCAATTATCCCACCGAACAGGGCATTCTGCACAATTTTTTTGCAGTACAATTAATAAAGAAGCTTCAGGCGGCCATTTTAGGTGAATAGGTAAGTCTATTCAATGACAGCAAGCACTGTCAAAAACCTTCAGTTTTATAACTTTGGACCATGCGATCTGTTAATAAAGGTCTTATATAATATCCATATGTACTTTTAAATTCAAACAAGCAATTTTTCAGTTGATTTAAGGCACTTAAAGTTTCTCTCACTTTCAATATGCAACTGATGTCATCAATACACGGTGAACAGTTCATTTAAAGGCACAGAGGCGTGTGATATACTTTTCACATTCTGTTTGTTATGCCAATTCTTGCAAGCCTGCGGAGCTGGAGGTGTCCTGGGACACGTTTGGGACCACCCAACTCCAGGACCCCACTCTGGTACAGGCCAGAGAGTAATCAATCGGGTAGGTCAACAACCGGCGCAGTAGCATTTTTTCCCCACATGGCTCTTGCCCATGATTTATTGTGCCACATTGACAAAGTCCGACAGGAGGTAGTGGAGCAGTTAGTAGTACCACAGCCCTACCGCCGGGCAGTATTAGATTTGGCTTACACACATGTAATGGGAGGTCATCTTGGGGTCAAAAAGACACTGTAGCTTATACTCCAGCAGTTCCTTTGGCCTAGTGTCTATGAAGAGGTTAAGAGGTTTTGTGAGTCGTGTCCAGAGTGTCAGATTACTGCTCCCACAGCAAATTTCCATAGTCCAGCAGATTGCTATGGATCTTGTGGGGCCCGCATTAGTGGTATTGGACTATGTGACTCGGTATCCAGAGGCCATTCCTCTCTGACATACCTCAAGCAAACTTATTGCCAGGGAACAATTTGCCATGTTTTGCCGCATTGGGTTGCCCAAAGAGATCCTTCTGGACCAAGGTACTCCTTTTATGTCCAAAGTGACAAAGGAGTTGTGAAAGCTGCTTCGAATCAAGCAGTTACACACATCAGTGTACCACCCCCAAACAGATGAGCTAGTGAAAAGTTTTAATAAAAGCCTAAAGATTATGTTGAAAAGGGTGGTATCTAGTGTTGATCGAGCATCCAAGTGTATAATGGAAGTCAATGGGAGAACCCGAGCATTAAACCAGGCACCTCCTGCTCTGTAGAAGGGAGGGTGCCTCGTTCATAGGAAAAGGTCAGAAATTGATGGAAACACCATCAAAATGGTTCAGGAACAACATGGGGAGGATGTCTGGATGCATCTTGCAATCCTATGTTGCTGCTACTGTAGGAATGATGGTGTTCGGGTAGTATGCCACTTTTACAGACTGACAATACTACGCACAAAACTAAAGATAAAATCGATTTTAGAGGTAAAATTGTTAGGAAACATTCTTTACTGTATATTTACTTGTATAAGTGCTTCCAAAAATTACAAGCAAGAGGCACTCTGATACAACCTGTATATCACATAAAGGAGGGCCTCATTCACATTGTGGTACAATGGTTCAAGAATTGAGACTCCTACACTCAAAGCCTATGCACTAAGTGAAAGGGCTGCCAAAAATTACAGGTAACCGGCACTGCAAAACACCCTTTGTTACACATAAAGTAGGGCATCATATACACCCTTAAAAAATTATGATTGATGGCCCGCTTGTGACCCTAAAAAACATTTGGAGCAGGGGCCTGCTGATCTGACCATTTTAAACATTAGAGGTGAGGGCCTGCTTCTGAGCTGACCCTTTAAAACATTAGGGGTGCTAGGGGGTTCACGGAAACCTTGCAGACTGAGGTCAGGAGCTCTGAGGTGGCGTACATACAAGATCCATCTCCGCAGCGGGAGTTGGGATGGACAGAGGCGCAGAAAAGATTAAGGGATCACTTGGTTTAAGTTGCAGATAATAAAAGGTTCTTTTTACAGCAGAAATATTTTGAAGCGGGGGAAAGTGCAGGGAGCTTACTGGCTAGGGTGGTTCATGCGCAGAATGGGGCATCCAGGATATCGGCCATTAGAAATGCGAGTGAGCTTCTTTTATCAGAGGACCCTGACATTCTCTCTGCTTTTCAGAGCTTCTATAAGAAACTATACACATCAAAACTCGCTGTGAGTCCCGGGGAAATTAGAACATACCTTGCCACTTTACTACTACATAAATTATCACTAGAATCCCTTTCCTACTTGGACGAACCCATACAGTTGGAGGAACTTAGGGTGGCCCTGGGTTCATTTCCTAATAAAAAAGCCCCAGGTTTAGACGGATTGCCGGGCAAATTCTATTAAAGATGCCACGATAATCTTCTCCTCCACCTGTTAGTGACGCTTAACGATGCCTTGCAGTCCGGCCTCCTGCCGGCGTCCATGAGGGAGGCTGTTATAGTAGTCCTCCCTAAATCGGGTAAAGACTTGACATTACCTGAATCCTATCGCCCTATATCTCTCCTCCCGGTAGATTTTAAAATACTTGCAAAAGTGCTAGCCAATCATTTAAATAAAGTTATCACCACTATAATTCACAAAGACCAGACCGGATTTATGCCGGATAAAAGTACGTCTATTAACCTGAGAAGACTCTTTCTCAATCTTCAAAGGCCGGATGGTACGGGAGGTAGAGCAGTGGTGTCCCTCGACGCTACCAAAGCTTTTGACAGCGTAGAGTGGGACTATCTCTGGGAAACAATGTGTGCTATTGGGTTCGGGCCGGGATTTATGTCCTGGGTACGACTCCTTTACCGATCACCGGTGGCCAGGCTGCGTATTAACGGGGTGCTTAGCTCGCAGTTCACCTTACATCGTGGAACCAGACAGGGGTGCCCACTATCCCCACTCTTGTTTGCGGTGGCTATTCAACTATTAGCATGTGCATTGCGTGCGTCGCCGGCATGGTCAGGGTTTCCGCTGGGCTCACAAGAGGAGCGGGTATCATTATACGCTGACGACATGCTCCTTTATGTAGGTGACTTTGAGCGCTCCCTCCAGCTGGAGATGGAACACATCACGGCATTCGGCAAGTGGTCGGGTTTGCTAATTAATTGGAGCAAATCGGTAATCTACCACTTGATCCCCTTCTCCCTCTGTAAGATAGGTCGCAGATCCTGCTGCAGATAGTGGACAGCTTAAATTATCTAGGGGTGATAATCACGCCAAGGGTTACAGATTATGTTAAGGTCAACATAGACCTCTTGATCGGTATATTTGCGGAAAAGTTACTGATATGGACTAAGCTCCCTATGTCTGTGGTGGGACGCTGCAACTTAATTAAGATGATCCTGATGCCTCAATTGCTGTATGTTCTCCACAACTCCCCTGTTTGGATTACTCAGAGAGTGTTCTACAAAATTCAGGGTCTCTTTTGCTCCCTTATTTGGAAGAAAAATATGCCTAGAATTAAATTAGAGACTCTCCAGAAAGGAAAGCATGATGGAGGACTAGCTGTTCCAAGCCCGTGGCACTATTTTATAGCTGCGCAGTTGCAGCACTTGAAGGGCTGGGGACAGGTCACAGGCGCCGGACCTTCGGCAAGGATAATATTCTTCTTATCGGGATATGATATCCCCTTCCATATGATAGAAACTGGAAAGATACAGGGAGTTAGTGATACCGCCACGATATCTCTAATACAGAAAGTCTGGGCCAAATTCAAAGCCATGCTTGCACTCACGGGTTTACATGGATGCACCCCCTTGTGGCAAAATCCACACCTGCCTGAAATGTTCCGATTGGAGGGTTTCTCTCCATGGGAAAAGAGGGGCGTGGGCTGCCTTCAGCACATACATGACGGAGGCACTTTGAAGACCTTTGCCTGTTTGAAGGAAGAATTCAATCTTCTAAATACAGCGTTTTATCAGTATTTGCAGCTGAGACATGTGTATCAGGCGCAATTCCCGGGAGGTGGACCAGTTTCACCTACCCCACTTTTAATGCAACAATTACTGAACCCTGGGAGCACAAAAGGGGTGATTTCATTGCTTTATCGTCATCTTTTTGTTGGGGTTACTCCTGGTGGGCCCCTTCCGGATAAGGATAAATGGGAAAAAGATCTGTGTGCTATCTCCCAAGAGCAGTGGAATGATACCTTGGCATTACTACCCAGCCTGACTCTTAATGAAGCGCAGCACCTGTCTCAGTTGTATCTACTACATAGGGTCTATAGAACTCCAGCTTTCCTCTATAAAATCAGTCTTCGTCCTGACTCCTGTTGCCCTCGCTGGGGGGCTGGGAACGCCTCTCTGGTACATATGTTCTTGGATTATCCTAAGTTAGGTACATACTGGACAGATGTTACTAGGATTATCAGAGAAGTTACCCAGATAGATGCACGTAGGGACCCTAGGTTCTGTCTCCTGGGACTGCTGGAAAGTGACGAAGGAGATAATAACATATCTATATGTACGCAGAGAATGCTAAACACTGGATCGATCATGATCCGCCCACTTCTCCGGAATATATTAATAGAATGAACACCATCCTACGATATGAAACTGGAATATACTTGAAAAGGAAGTGTCCCGAAAAGTTTATATCTATTTGGCAGGGATGGGTAAGTGCTCCGGGTCTAGTGTCAGGGACACTCGCTGCAGAATGTGTAAGAGACCAAATGTCTGGGACTGGGGGACTGCGACGGCGGTAGGCTGGCTTGACATGGTGAGAACGCTGGACACTACGGTTGCACACTAATGTTTTGTAATAAAAAATGTTACAACACCAAAGGGATATGGCTCCTACAAGGCCAGGTCATCTCACAGGTTCGAATTGTTCGAGATTGTTGGGAAGGGGGAGGAGGGTAGTTGGTTTAACGTTCCGGTCCTATGATGAAGAGTGTACACCCTGGATGTAATGTGATTACTGCGTTCTCCTTGAAATTAATAAGCTGACACAACAACATTGTATTTATATTGCACGATACTATTCTCCTTTATTATACATGCCAATGTATGTTGCATTATACAGATTGTGTATTTGATGTACACTGTGTTCTACCCTTTCAATCAATAAAAACTATTTTGATAAAAAAAAAAAAACATTAGGGATGAGGGTCTTCTTGTTAGCTGACTCTCTAAAAGATTGTAGGTGAGGGCCTGCAGGTGAGCTGACCCTGTAATACATTATATGCGAGGGACTTCAGGTGAGCTGACCCTGTAAAAGATTGTAGGGGAGGACCTGCTAGTGAGCTGACTCTTAAAAGGTTGTAGGTGAGTGCCTGCAGGTGAGCTGACCCTGTAAAACATTATATTCGAGGGTATGCAGATGAGCTGACCCTGTAAAAGATTGTAGGTGAGGGCCTGCTGATGAGCTCACCCTCTAAAATGTTGTAGTTGAGGGCCTGAAGGTGAGCTTACCCTGTAAAACATTATATACGAGGGCCTGCAGGTGAGCTGACCCTGTAAAACATTATATGTGAGGGCTTGAAGGTATACTGACCCTGTAAAAGATTGTAGGTGAGGGCCTGCTGGTGAGCTGACCTTCTAAAAGGTTGTAGGTGAGGGCCTGCAGGTGAGCTGACCCTGTAAAACATTATATGCGAGGGTCCGCAGGTGAGCTGACCCTGTAAAACATTGTATATGAGCGCCTGCAGGTGAACTGACCCTGTAAAAGATTGTAGGTGAGGGCCTGCAGGTGAGCTGACCCTGTAAAACATTGTAGCTGAGGGCCTGCAGGTGAGCTGACCCTGTAAAACATTGTAGCTTAGGGCCTGCAGGTGAGCTGACACTGTAAAATATTGTAGCTGAGGGCCTGCTGGTGAGCTGACCCTCTAAAAAATTATATGTGAGGGCCTGCAGGTGAGCTGACCCTGTAAAACATTTTATGCGAGGGCCTACAGGTGAACTGAATCTGTAAAACATTATATGCGAGGGCCTGCAGGTGAGCTGACCCTGTAAAACATTATATGCCTGGGCCTGCTGGTGAGCTGACCCTTTAAAAGATTGTAGCTGAGGTCCTGCTGGTGAACTGACCCTCTAAAATATTATATGCGAGGGCCTGCAGGTGAGCTGACCCTGTAAAACATTATATGTGAGGGCCTTGGCTACTGAGACTAGACTTGGTGGAAGACCACCTGGTCACACTGGTCTGACTTCAAGAAGGGTGTCCTGCGCCGCCCTGCAAACTGGGAAGCTAGGTATCGTGGATGATTGTTTTTCTTGTGCTCTGGCAGCAGGCACAGTTTCAACGTGCCAAGGGCCACGGCCTCTATGTAAACCATCAGCATCACGGCCACTTACCCGTCCCTTACTGCTCGCCTTCTTCATATTAAATGTTATATATGCTTGAAAGTATGTCACACGTACAGTATTGTACAGTAGCATAGGATTTGGAAGTGTATGCGCAAAATAAATTGAAAAGGTATTTGGGATTTGGAAATGTCACACAGGAGATATCCCGCAGATAATGTCAATGCTGTCACCAGCAGCTAATAAAACATTACAGGGAATGTCACAGGTATTTGGGATGAGGAAACGTCATACAGCATAGGTACCACAGGTAATGTCACTGCCCTCAGCGTCTACGGAAAAAGTAAACTGTATTTCACAGATAAAAATTTTAAGCACACACATTACACTGGAGATGTGGCACTGGTAATGTCACGGTCAGAAGCGGAAAAAGTACACTGGATTTAACAGATAATTTTTGGAAAGTGCACACTTTACACAGGAGATGAGGCGCAGATAATTTAACTGTCCGCAGCAGCCTATTAGATGCTATTTAGCGCAGGATGCGCTAAAAAAAATATATTGCTGCTGCCACACACAATAGTTCTTAAAAGGACTTTTGGGTCTGTAAAGTTTTAGCAATTTAATGCAGGTTGGGCTACAAATATATATTGCTGCTGTCACACACAATAGTCCTTAAAAGGACTTTTGGGTCTCTGAAAAGTTTTTCTAATCAAAATAGTCCAATATCACTCCCTACACTGTCTGTCCCTTCCTATCCACAGCTCTCCCTGACTAAGACTGAGCCGAACAAGCGCCATTGGGTGCACCCGATGACACATTTTGGCCTGCTAATCACTGTAATGCCAGTAACCAACATGGCTACGGCATTACAGCAAGGGCAGTTTATTGGCTACACAGTCAATAAACGTGCAGGGAGAAGTTTCGATCATTGCGCTCAAGCACACGCGTTTTTTGGCCGAATACCGCCATGTGCCGAGCATAGCGATGCTCGAGCCGAACTGTTGTTTGGCCGAACATGCTCCCTCAACACTACTGGTATCCCAAGAAGGGAAGGACTGAGATATGTTGCTGCCATATTTGATGTTCGCCATTAGAGAAGAACCCTAATCCTCAACTGGATTTTCACCGTTCGAACTGTTATATGGCAGACATACCAGAGGCCTGCTGGACAATGCCAAATAGACATGGGATCAGGAGTCTACTCTCCATAAGGCTACATGCACACAAACTTGTTTTGTTTCCGTGTCCGTTCTATTTCTTTTTGCAGATAGGATGCGGACCCATTCATTTCAATGGGTCCGCAAAAAATGCTGACAGCACACCGTGTACTATCCCCATCCCTATGTACGTTCCGTTAGCCCGCAAAAAAATAGAGCATGTCCTATTCTTGTCCGTTTTGTGGACAAGGATAGGCATTGTTACAATGGATCCGCAAAAAAAAAAATGGATGCCAAATGGACATCATCAGTTTTTTTTGCGGATCTGCAAAACACATACGTTTGCGTGCATGTAGACTGGGAGTGGAATAGAGCACATTGCAGATATGCAGGACCGGATTGCATCAGTAATGCCCATTGTGAGAGAACATCTTGTAGAGGCACAGGCAGCTCAGAACCTTGGGTATAACAGAAAGGGAAGAGAAAGAACCTTTTCTTGTACTCATATCCATTCCTGAGAGTAAGTTTCTGTCCAAGTGGCAAGAGCCCTATGAAGTTTCGGAAAAGGTGGGCAAAGTTTATTACAAAATATATCAGCCTGGGCGGAGAAAAACCAAGAATACGTGTGGGCCACTGAGGTGCTGGTTGGGACTAGAGTAGACCCTCCAACATCAGTCCCGACAGAGGTCGGAGTAAAAATAGCAGAAACCCTGTGCAAACAACAAAAACGGGAGGTCAGAATGTTAGTGCAGCAGAATACTGATGTCTTTTCCCGGAAAAGCCCAGTCGTACATCGGTAAGGGTACAAGAGAAACCGAACCGTGTACTAGAGGCTCGGAGACAAGCCATTACAGACGAGGTACAGAACATGCTTAGCCTAGGAGGTATTGAGGAATCCAAGAACGAGTGGGCCTGTCCCATTGTGTTAATTCAAAATCCGGACGGATCGTTACGAGTTTGTTACGATTTCTGTAAATTGAAAGAAGTGTCTAAGTTTGATCTTTATTCAATGCCCCGGGTTGACGAGCTGATTAACAAAATAGACCAGGCCCAGTACTTCATGATGCTGGATTTAACCAAGGGTTACTGGGAAAAGACCGCCTTTGTCACACTGGAGGGTCTTTATCCCTATGTCGTTTTGCCTTTTGGGTTACATTGGTCCCTTGCCAAGTTCCAGAGGCTAATGGACAAAGTCTTAAAAACTCATTGGAAGTACGCCTCCGCCTACTTGGATGATATCATTATCCATGGTGGCAACTGGCAGTCTCATTTGTCTCATGTGCAGGCAGTCGTGAATCCTCGAAAGTGTACCACTAGAGGACTAGAGGAGGGTCGTTATTTGGGGTATGTGATTGGCCGTGGGATCATCAAATCTCAAATAAACAAAGCAGAGGCCATTCAAAATTGGCGCCGACCTCTCACGACGAAGCAATCAAAACCTTTATAGGCATCATTGGGTATTATAGGTGGTTTATACCCAATTTCAGTGGGAGGGCTACACCCTGGACCAATCTGCTGAAAGGAAAGAAATTTGGTGGAATCCTCAGGCAGAAGAAGAATTTCAGGCCCTGAAATTGGCCCTATGTGAACAGCCCATTCTGTCCAACCCCAACTTTAAGGGTGAATTCATTGATCAAACGGACGCATCTGAACTAGGGCTAGGATGAGGCATTCCAAGGAGAGAAATGTTCTGGTCACCAGATTGTTTTACTCCTTGCAGAATTTTTATATTTATAATTTCTCGGTGGAACATCGAGAAGGAAAGCTGCAGGGTAATGTTGATGCCCTGTCCAGAGCATCATATTTCATATTTTGGTGCAGTTGTTCACCCCCACAGGTTTGAACAGCGATGGGGGGGGGGGGTATATTTGAGACAGGCCTCATATATGAAAGACGGTATGTATCTACGAGAATTGTGCAAGAAACCTATTAAAGGGGTTCTCCGGAAATAGTGTTGAGCGAACAGTTCGAGCATCGTTCGGGTTCGTACCGAATTTTGGGGTGTCCGGAACCCGGACCCGGACCCCTAGAACCCGGACCCGATTTTCAAAAAAGTTCGGGTTCGGGTTCGGTGTTCGTCGATTACTTCCCGCTTTCTGAAGGGCTGCACAGCAGCCAATCAGCAAGCGTTTTACTTCTTGCCCTAAGAGCCCATCACAGCCATGCCTACTAATGGCATGGCTGTGATTGGCCAAGTGCAGCATGTGACCCAGCCTCTATTTAAGCTGGAGTCACGTAGCGCCGCACGTCACACTGCTCTGACTAGTGTAGGGAGAGGATGCAGCTGCTGTGTTAGGGCGAGATTAGGAAGGGATTAACTTAGCCAAAACACTTAATGAAGTGATCGATCAACAGCTGAGAATCATTGAACTTCTGCTAGTTACTTGCTCACTGGTTTTAAGGCTGCACAGAGCGTTTTTCTGTCACTTATTTTCTGGGTTGATCGGTGGCCATTTTGTGACTTGTGGTGCACCAGAAGAAGCTTCAACCAAGTCCATCAATCCATCAATACTAGTTGTTTTTTTTTGCTATATCCTACATCAGGGGCTTGGCTGTGCTAATTGTCACCCCTAGAAACTCAGGATAGCAATTTCTATATTTTATTAGGGGTTAAATACAATTGCCCAAATACCAATCCCCTAAATCTGGTGTTCCAGCTTTGGCTAGACAAGTATAATACTGTCTGCTGTCTGGCAAAGGATAGATTATTTTCTGGGGTGTAGATTATTGCCAATATAGCAATACCCTGAATCTGGTGTCCAAGCAGTTGCAGGCCAGATTTCATAGTATCCGCATACACATATATTTTGTTCTGGGGTGAAATTAACCTGCCAATATAGCAATAACCTGAATCTGGTGTCCAAGCAGTTGCAGGCCAGATTTCATAGTATCCGCTTACACATATATTTTGTTCTGGGGTGAAATTAACCTGCCAATATAGCAATACCCTGAATCTGGTGTCCCAGCAGTTGCAGGCCAGATTTCATAGTGTCCGCTTACACATATATTTTGTTCTGGGGTGAAATTAACCTGCCAATATAGCAATACCTCTGGATCTGGTGTCCAAGCAGTTGCAGGCCAGATTTCATAGTGTCCGCTTACACATATATTTTGTTCTGGGGTGAAATGAAACTGCCAATATAGCAATACCCTGAATCTGGTGTCCAAGCAGTTGCAGGCCAGATTTCATAGTGTCCGCTACACATATATTTTGTTCTGGGGTGAAATTAACCTGCCAATATAGCAATACCCTGAATCTGGTGTCCAAGCAGTTGCAGGCCAGATTTCATAGTGTCCGCTTACACATATATTTTGTTCTGGGGTGAAATTAACCTGCCAATATAGCAATACCCTGAATCTGGTGTCCAAGCAGTTGCAGGCCAGATTTCATAGTGTCCGCTTACACATATATTTTGTTCTGGGGTGAAATTAACCTGCCAATATAGCAATACCCTGATTCTGGTGTCCCAGCAGTTGCAGGCCAGATTTCATAGTGTCTGCCAAAACACATATTTTGTTCTGGGGTGAAATTAATCTTGCAAAATAGCAATACCCTGAATCTGGTGTCCCAGCAGTTGCAGGCCAGATTTCATAGTGTCTGCTAAAACATATATTTTGTTCTGGGGTGAAATTAATCTGGCAAAATAGCAATACCCTGAATCTGTTGTCCCAGCAGTTGCAGGCCAATTGTAAATCTGTCCATAAAAGGATACCTTTCATCCAGGGCCTAAATACTAGCCCTAAAAGAGATATTCCCCTAAATCAGTGGTTACTGCTGTGCCTCGATTAGTGTAATACGCTACATAAACAAATAGTCAGATAGTGTTAGGTGCCTGTAAAAATCAATACATTGGGCCAAATATTTTTTTCCTTATTGTGGTGCTTGGTGAACGGTAACAATGAGGAAAACATCTAGTAAGGGACACGGACGCGGTCGTGGTGGTGTTAGTGTACCCTCTGGTGCTGGGAGAGGACGTGGCCATTCTGCCACAGCCACACGTCCTAGTGAACCAACTACCTCAGGTTCCAGTACCCGCCAGAATTTACAGCGATATTTGGTGGGGCCCAATGCCGTTCTAAGGATGGTAAGGCCTGAGCAGGTACAGGCGCTAGTCAATTGGGTTGCCGACAGTGGATCCAGCATGTTCACAACTTTATCTCCCACCCAGTCTTCTGCAGAAAGCGCACAGGTGGCACCTGAAAGCCAAGCCCATTAGTATGTCACATCACCCCCATGCATATCAGGGAAACTGTCAGAGCCTCAAGTTATGCAGCAGTCTCTTATGCTGTTTGAAGACTCTGCTGGCAGGGTTTCCCAAGGAAATCCACCTAGCCCTTCACCAGTGGTGGAAGACATAGAATGCACTGATGCACAACCACTGATGTTTCCTGATGATGAGGACATGGGAATACCACCTCATTGGAGTCCGCACGTCTCTGATGATGACGAAACACAGGTGCCAACTGCTGCGTCTTTCTGCAGTGTGCAGACCGAACAGTAGGTCAGGGAGGAAGACTGTGTGGAAGACGATGCAGGGGACGATGAGGTCCTAGACCCCACATGGAATGAAGGTCGTGCCACTGACTTTCATAGTTCAGAGGAAGAGGCAGTGGTGAGACCGAGCCAACAGCGTAGCAAAAGAGAGAGCAGGAGGCAAAAGCAGAACAGCCACCGCCAAGAGAGTTCGACTGATACTGGCCACCGCCACCAGGGACCGAGCACCCCAAAGGCAGCTTCAAGGAGTTCCCTGGCATGGCACTTCTTTAAACAATGTGCTGACGACAAGACCCGAGTGGTTTGCACGCTGTGCCATCAGATCCTGAAGCGAGGCATTAACGTTCTGAACCTTAGCACAACCTGCATGACCAGGCATCTACATGCAAAGCATGAACTGCAGTGGAGTAAACACCTTAAAAGCAAGGAACTCACTCTGGCTCCCCCTGCTCCCTCTTCTGCTGCTGCCTCGGCCTCTTCCTCCACCTCGGGAGGAACGTTGGCACCTGCCGCCCAACAAACAGAGGATGTGCCACCTACACCACCACCTGCGTCACCAAGCATCTCCACCATGTCACACAGCAGCGTTCAGCTCTCCATCTCACTAACCATGGAGAGAAAGCGTAAATTCCCACCTAGCCACCCTCGAGCCCTGGGCCTGAATGCCAGCATTTCTAAACTACTGGCCTTTGAAATGCTGTCATTCAGGCTGGTGGACACAGACAGCTTTAAACAGCTGATGTCCATGGCTGTCCCACAGTATGTTGTCCACAGCCGCCACTACTTCTCCAAGACAGCCGTGCCTTCAAAACAGCCTGCACAACCAAGTATCCGATAAAATCAAGTGTGCACTGCGCAACGCCATCTGTGGCAAGGTCCACCTAACCACAGATACGTGGACCAGTAAGCACGGCCAGGGATGCTATATCTCCCTAACTGCACACTGGGTAAATGTAGTGGCGGCTGGGCCGCAGGCGGAGAGTTCCTTGGCACATGTCCTTCCGACGCCAAGGATCACAGGGCATCATTCTTTGCCTCCTGTAGCCTCCTCCTCCTACTCGGCTTCCTCCTCCTCTGCTTCCACCAGCTCATCCAGTCAGCCACACACCTTCACCACCAACTTCAGCACAGCCCGGGGTAAACGTCAGCAGGCCATTCTGAAACTCATATGTTTGCGGGACAGGCCCCACACCGCGCAGGAGTTGTGGCGGGGTATTGAACAACAGACCGACCAGTGGTTGCTGCCGGTGGGCCTCAAGCCCGGCCTGTTGGTATGCGATAATGGGTGAAATCTCGTCGCAGCTCTGGGACTAGCCAGTTTGACGCACATCCCTTGCCTGGCGCATGTGCTGAATTTGGTGGTGCAGAAGTTCATTCACAACTACCCCAACATGTCAGAGCTGCTGCATAAAGTAAGGGCCGTCTGTGCGCACTTCCGACGTTCACATACTGCCGCTGCTCGTCTGTCTGCGCTACAGCGTAACTTCGGCCTTCCCGCTCACCGCCTCATATGCGACGTGCCCACCAGGTGGAACTTCACCTTGCACATGCTGGAGAGACTGTGCGAGCAGCAGCAGGCCATAGTGGAGTTTCAGCTGCAGCACGCACGTGTCAGTCGCACTGCGGAACAGCACCACTTCACCACCAATGATTGGGCCTCCATGCAAGACCTGTGTGCCCTGTTGCGCTGTTTCGAGTACTCCACCAACATGGCCAGTGGTGATGACACCGTTATCAGTGTTACAATACCACTTCTATGTCTCCTTGAGAAAACGCTTAGGGCAATGATGGAAGAGGAGGTGACCCAGGAGGAGGAGGAGGATGAGGGGTCATTTTTAGCACTTTCAGGCCAGTCTGTTAGAAGTGGCACAGAGGGAGTTTTTTTGCAACAGCAGAGGCCAGGTACAAATGTGGCCAGCCAGGGCCCACTACTGGAGGACGAGGAGGATGAGGAGGAGGTGGAGGAGGATGAGGATGAAGCAGGTTCACAGCAGGGTGGCACCCGACACAGCTCAGGCACATCACTGGTGCGTGGCTGGGGGGGATACGGAGGATGATGACGATACACCTCCCACAGAGGACAGCTTGTCCTTACCTCTGGGGAGCCTGCGCACATTTTAACGTGTGCGGACTACTGGGTTGCCACCCTGCTGGATCCCCGGTACAAAGACAATGTGCCCACCTTACTTCCTGCACTGGAGCGTGATAGGAAGATGCGCGAGTACAAGTGCACGCTGGTAGAGGCGCTCCTGAGAGCATTCCCAAATGTCACAGGGGAACAGGTGGAAGCCCAAGGCGAAGGCAGAGGAGGAGCAAAAGGTCGCCAACGCAGCAGTGTCACGGCCAGCTCTTCTGAGGGCAGGGTTAGCATGGCAGAAATGTGGAAAAGTTTTGTCTCCACGCCACAGCTAACTGCACAACCACCTTATACGGAACGTGTTAGCAGGAGGCAGCATTTCATTAACATGGTTGAACAGTACGTCTGCACACCCCTCCACGTACTGACTGATGGTTCGGCCCCATTCAACTTCTGGGTCTCCAAATTGTCCACGTGGCCAGAGTTAGCATTTTATGCCTTGGAGGTGCTGGCCTGCCCGGCGGCCAGCGTTTTGTCTGAACGTGTATTCAGCACGGCAGGGGCGTCATTACTGACAAACGCAGCCGCCTGTCCACAGCCAACGTGGACAAGCTGACGTTCATAAAAATGAACCAGGCATGGATCCCACAGGACCTGTGCCTCCCTAGTGCAGAATAGACATTTATAACTGCCTCCCCATCAACCATGTATTCTTGTACTCCGGGGCACTTCTTTATTGAATCCTCATTTTTTTAACTTTACCATGATCTTGCGGTGCAACCCAAAGTTGAATGAACCTCTCCTCTGTCTGGGTGGTGGGGCCAAAATAACTGAAAATGGCCTTCTCCGGTGGTGGTTGATATGAGGCATGATTCCTTGCTGTTGGACCTCTCTCCTCTGTCTGGGTGCTGGGCCGAAATAAATGAGAGTGGCCTTCTCCGTTGGTGGTTGATATGAGGCATGATTCCTTGCTGTGGGACCTCTCTCCTCTGTCTGGGTGCTGGGCCGAAATAAATGAGAGTGGCCTTCTCCAGTGGTGAGTGATATGAGGCATGATTCCTTGCTGTGGGACCTCTCTCCAATTGATATTGGTTAATTTTTATTTATTTTATTTTATTTTAATTCATTTCCCTATCCACATTTGTTTGCAGGGGATTTAACTACATTTTGCTGCCTTTGGCAGCCCTCTAGCCCTTTCCTGGACTATTTAACAGCCTTTTTAGTGCCAAAAAGTTCGGGTCCCCATTGACTTCAATGGGGTTCGGGTTCGGGATAAAGTTCGGGTCGAGTTCGAATCCCTAACCCGAACATTTTCGGGAAGTTCGGCCGAACTTCTCGAATCCGAACATCCAGGTGTTCGCTCATCTCTATCCGGGAATAAGGAAAATGAAAATACTTAAATATTACTTCATTATAAATATGTTCAGAAATACCTTACATTACTTATAATGGCTTGTTTTGTCTGGGGAGCAATCATTAGGAAAAACAAAATAGCCGCTGCCCTATTAGTACAAACAAAACCTGTCCTAACCACAGAGGAGGACAAGTTACTTCACAACGCTGAGCTACAGAGCTGCATCAGCCTCCTCTGTCCTCTGCTTGTCAGGGATTATAATCCTGAATACAGTTTAATATGGTCATCAGCTGAATCTCTGTAGGAATAGAGTTCATGAGCAGCAGCTCTTGTATGCAGTCTACATTATCACAGCCCCACATTACCACAGTTTGTCCTGTCCCTGTCATGAACTCTATTTCTACAGCTTCAGCTGAATATCTCAGCTCTACATCTTCAGCTGAATATCTTCTCATCTGTATTCAGGATCATATTCCCTGACAAGTAGGAGAGGAGGTTGAGGCAGCTCTTTATCGCAGTCTTGTGAAGTAACTTGTCCTGCTGTGTGATTAGGACAGGCTTTGTGTGTCCTAATAGGACAGTGGCCATTTTTCTTCTCCTAATAATTGCTCCCTAGACAAAATGAGCCACTATAACTAATGGAAGGTATTTGGGAATAGATTTATAATAACGTAATATTAACATATTTTTATTTTCGTAATTCCTGGAATCGAGGTTTGTTGTGGTGCACCTGAGACGTGCAACCAAGGTACCAGGCCTTGGTGGAGTAAAAGCCTTTAGCTTGTGCGTCCACTAGGATAGATAGTGAACGCTCTTGTTAACTAGCATAGCTGGTTTCAGCTAATCTGGTCCTGGCATTTACTGGGAATAAGCAAAGAGCTGGGTGGGTGCTGACTCCTCACGATCCACTCTGGGTTTTATACGTGGCCCATGTCCATGATTGTGTTTAAAGTCAGCAGCATGAAGCAGCTGGTGTGTGTGTGTTGAGTGACAGGCTGCAGATCACACACTACTAGGCACATGTGAGGCAAACACTAGGGTGTGGACTGGTTACCTGACCTGCCTGTGATCTAGGTAGCTGTAACTAAACTGTAAGTTGGTTGGAACAAGAAATAAACCGTGTTGAAGAGACTTTGGTTTTTCCCTGCCTTTCTTCAAAACTGGTCATAGGAGCACATGGCATTACTATATATATATATATATATATATATATATATATATATATATATATATATTACATACAGTAGGACAATAATATATATATATGTATATCTATAAAATGTATATATATATATATATATATATATATATATATATATATAGGAAAATAAGAAGCAGCACACTAAACAGTCGGGTGCAAAATCCTGCAAGAGCCCGCAACAAGGCAAGGCAGCACTCCAAAGAGTAAAATTCATGTGCGTTTATTGACCCGGTGCTCCAGCAACGTTTCAATTGTTCAATGCAATCTTTATCAAGCCATGTCTCACAAGTGTTCAGTGTTACAAATATATAGGATCTATGATTACATTCCAATTAGTTCTAATCAATCATAAGATATAATAAAATATACATTAAAAAATACTCAATTCATGAAAAAGTGCATAGTGCTTAAAGTGCAGTGCAATAAATTATCCCCATCATGGAATTATTTCAGTGCATAATTCATAAAGTGCGCTTTAACCTCAATTGCATCATTATCCAATCGTACATTCCAGGTATGCAATACTCATCTACCATGTGCACTATATTAAAATTAAGGACATTCTCACTGTAGTGATGGCCTCACGTGGAGCGGACCGGCATCTTCAAACGTTCATTGCGCAACTGCGGGATCTTCTAATAGTACATCGCGAGACCTAACTAGTATTGCCAGAACCACAACAAAGATGGCCGACATAACTTACAGCTTTTAGTGCGCATCTTACCCTCAATAATACGCCCATCGCCTGCCACCTCATCAGTCATGTGATCTATCACGGTCTTCATCACATTCCCCGCTGTTTAGTGCTGGCTGTTGTGGATTGTTGCCTAGAGACGAGGTGAATTCAGTCACACTGGCTTCACAACATCCCTTCAGACTGTAGGTTCCACATTGCATACCATATCTAGGGGTGCATACCAGCACCTATTGCAGCTAAGGGTAATAGTCCGGGTGACGGGCAACACGGGATCCACGGAATGGCTTAATAAACCATCCACGTTAACCCCGCATTGTCCACTCCGGTCCAAGACATTACTCACTCATTTACAACTTATCTCATTCCAGACGGGGTATACATACATATATTTTTAGGGGCCAAGAGGACTGGCACAGATAACTAAAATACTTATAACATACATCAGACATTATATTGGTGCGGTTTCCATAAAAATATAATTATACATTATGCGGTTCCAAGGTGAAGTCCACTTCAGTGAGATTGTCCATAGCCAGATTATAGACCTGCAAATAAAGTAAATGCAGGGTGTTACTAATACTTTCAAAAAACCTGAACACATACAAGATGTGAATGAGTAAGAACACCCCTGGGGACAGTAGAGAAGCTGCTCAGGTCACCTTAAAATCCACTTTGAGACCCTTCGGTTTAAGGGTCTTCAATGTGTAAATCCAGAAGAGTTCTCTGCGCTTCAATGTTTTTATCCTGTTACCCCCCCTCTGAGCCACAGGAGCAAAGTCAATGATTCTAAACCTAAATCCCTCTCAGGGTGATTTTTTTCTTTAAAATGTCTTGATACAGGGAGATCAATCTTTTGCTTCCTGATGGAGTACCTATGTTGGTTTAGCCAAGTCTTCAAATCCCATGTGGTCTCACCCACATACCACAGATTGCATGGGCATGTGAGCGCATATACCACATAGGATGAGTCACAGGTCAAGAGATATTTGATATTGACTATTTCATTGGTGGCTGGATTTTTAAAGACACTTCCTCTCAGCATTAGGGGGCAGTTTATATAGTTATGGCAGGGAAAACAACCAGTTTTAGTGGAGCCAAATAGACCCCCCACTTTGGGTCTAGTTGGGCCGACATCAGATTTTATCAATGAGTCACCCACATTTTGGCTTCTTTGGTAAGAGAATAACGGAGGGAGTTTAAAGGATCAATCTGGAGAAAACTTCCCCTTAGGATATTCCAGTGTTTCCGAATAACCTCTGCAATTTTTGGGCTTTCCACACTATATTCCGATATGAAAGGAATTCTCTTAATCTGGCTATCTCTGTTCATTCTTTTTTCCTTTTTATTTATGACTTGGGAAATACTCTGTGCAATCAGCCTCTTGGGGTATCCCCTAGTTATAAAATTTTCCCCCATTCCATTGAGTCTCTGCATCTTACCCTGTTCTTGGCGAACAATTCTATCCACCCGCAGTAACTGACTGTTGGGTAGAGAATTGACCATCGCCCGGGGGTGATGATTTTTTTTATATCAGAGTTATGTGTTCTTATCCGTCTCTTTGACAAAGAGGTCAGTGCTCAATCTATGTTCCAGTACCGAGACCTCCGTGTCCAGGAACTGCACCTTCATAGTGGAGTGTACTAATGTGAGCTTTACAGTAGGGTCAATGTCATTTAAATAGCTATGAAACGCCATGAGGTCCTCCCCGGTACCCACCCACACCAAGAACACATCATCAATGAAGCGCCACCACCCCAGCACATTGCTGAAGTGGTGGCTCCCATACACAAACATGTCTTCCAGATGTATCATATAAATATTGGCATAGGTAAGCGCCACGTTGGACCCCATCGCGGTCCCCCGCAGCTGTACATAATAATCATCTTGAAACAAAAAATAGTTCCTATCCTAGTCAAAATGAAACTTAAAAGGTCAATCAGAAACTGTTTACACTCAACCGTATAGCTTGTATGTGCTAAACATTCCCGTACTGCCCGAATGCCCATGGAGTGGTCTATGGACGTGTAGAGGCTACAGACGTCAAAGGACGCCAAAATGGCCCCCGCCGGTATCCACAGATCACTAATTTTCATTAGGAAATCTGCTGTATCATGGATATATGACCTGGAGGTGGTAGCAAACGAACGCAGCATTTTATCCAAGAAGACGGCCACATTACAAAAAATTTAGCCCCTCCCCAACACAATAGGGCGTCCAGGAGGGCATTGTAAATTCTTGTCTATAACAGTCGCTATATCGCGCACCCTCCAAGCTGCAGTATATCGCAGGGGACCACACCACCCACTGCAAACAAGATACCAAGTATAACAAGTAATAAAAGTATACTGCGCCAATATTATTATATATCCAGAGTATAAATCCGCTACTTATAATACCAAGCACCGATATAACACCACTTTACAATGACCAGGTACATGTAGAACTAGCGCCGTCCTCTCAGGAACCACCGACTATCTAGTAAGCGGCTATCCCCGTACCTTCAATACTCTCAGCGTTCTCTGTCCTATTCCTGGTGCCACACGTAGGTGGAGTCTCTAAGCTTGCAGCACACGCCCCGGCCGGTGGCGTGTAGCTGCCGCTGATGCAAAGGGATCACGTTCGCGTGCTCTGGAGCCGGCTAGTGACGTCACAGAGAACGCCGAGAGTATTGAAGGTACGGCAATAGCCGCTTACTAGATAGTTGGGGGTTCCTGAGAGGATGGCGCTATTTCTACATGTACCTGGTCATTGTAAAGTGGTGTTATATCGGTGCTTGGTATCATAAGTAGCGGATGTATACTCCGGATATATAATAATATTGGCGCAGTATACTTTTATTACTTGTTATACATTGTAAATTCTTGTGAATTTTTGGAAGCGTGTAAAGAATGAGTGTGACCGGTTTGTCACAATATAGGAATTGAAAAAGCTTATCATCTATAATCCCAGCCACCAAGGCCTCACTTAGGATATTTTTCAACTCCCTGATCAAAACAAATTTTGGATTCTGTGATACCCGTCTATACACGCTTCCATTATCCAACTGTCTTCTAATCTCCTGTAAATAAGCAACCGTGTCCATGACCACAATCCCAATCTGCTGATTTGATGGTGAAATTGCGATCACTGGACAGGGATCTAAGTGCTTGTAGTTCCTCAGTGGTAATGTTTGCATGTGGTAAAATTTGTTGGCTGGATTCATCTTTTACCACCTCCAGGTCCCTCCTAATTGCCATGTCAAAAGCATCCAAAGCTGGATGCTTTATGATTGGGGTAAAGTCGCTCTTTAAAAAGAGGCCTACTTTCCCCAAATTTAACCCAGAGATATTTTCATGAGCATTCACTTGTCTCTCATGTTGCTCAGAGAACCATATTTTCAGCTTGATTGACCGCAAGAATTTATGAACATTCAATTCCATCTTGAACCAGTCTGCCTTAGAGACAGGGCAATAAGATAAACCCTTATCCAAAACAGCCTGTTCACTTAAGTTCAATGGTCTGGATGAGATGTTTACCACTATGTCTTCCTCTTTGGATTGTTTTTGGTTCTCTGCGGTCTCGCATTCCTGTTTCTTTCTCCCTCTGTGTTGATGCCGACCTCCCCTTCTGGTTCGTGCAGTCCTGGATTCTTGTCTGAAAGAAGGATATTGTAATAATCCCAAATTATCTGTTATATCACATTGTCTAGTAAAATCGCCATCTTTTGGGCGATCTATTTCTGTTCATTCTCCTATCTCCTCCCAATCAACGGTTCCTCCTGATATCATTCTGCCAAGTATAAATATATCCGCCTGAGTAGTCTTCATTGTCCCTAAGCCACTTGCGTCTTTTTTTTCTCCTGAAGCTCATCTTGAAATTTGTCAAACACGCTCTTGCTTGCAGCTACATAAAGATCTATATATATATATATATATATATAAATCCAAAAGATTGAAGCAGCACTCCGTGGTACAAAACAAGTGGATCGACCTTTATTCCCCTGCAACGTTTCAACTGCTCAATGCAGTCTTTCTCAAGCATACAAAAAGGTGTTCACAAGGGGTATATATACCCATAGTGCATAGCAGTGTAATTAGACATGATTAAGTGTAATGAATAAAACACGTCATAACATATACATAAAATCTAATAAAAAACATCACAAATACAACCATGTGATCATAGAATACATAGTAACAAATTACATATATTGTGTGTATCATAATCAGTGTAAAATAGTATAAAGTGCATAAGTGCTAATTAGGACAATAATAGTCACCATATGTGCATGTCCATCAAGGCACATCCAGCCCCATGGAAAATTATAAAACACCTGTGTGGGTTTAAAACTTAATAAAATAAACTCACTGCGGTAAGGAAACACGCCATGCCTGCTTAGCGTCACCCATCGACTAGTGCGCATGCTCCAGGAGCAGGACGGCTCATGACGTAATTCACGTCATGTAGTCGTCCTCCAATCACGCGATGACACGTCGTGCCACCACCTGATCTTCCTGGAGACCAAGGACGCTGAACCTTCCACAAATCGCAGGAGCCTGCATCAGGGTCAGAGCGAGTGCATCCAGGTCGACAAGCACACGTGACTGAGTCACGTGACCGTCGCCTGGGCAACAACCCCGCAACAAACACAAATTGCAGTCCGCAGAATGTGGAGTATTCAACGGTCAAAGTAAAAAGCGCAACTATCTCTATATGCCGAAAACAACACATAGAGCTACAGGGAAATATAGGTAAAAATAATAATATTGTGTGATCAAAACAGTGTACTATAACGTGCAAATGGTTACATATGAAGGTAACGGCCCCCCAAAGAAAACATAAAGTATCGGGGCAGTACATTAACCCTTAAGCATATCAAAAGAAGGGGAAAAATTGGGAAAAGTGGACCTGGGGAGGGCCACATAGTTATACCAATTTCAATGGTCATCACTGTTGGCCTATTATGCGTATTAGGTGTCGAGAACAGACGTGTGCCAAACACCCAACACACAAGGTCTTCCCCAAACGGTCACACTACCCATATTAAGATATTTTGTTTGTAACCCGAAATACACGGACACTGAATGCACACATCACGTTCAGATTGTGTTTAGTTCCCTGTAGTGAAGACCTTAGATAGGTGACCAAAAGCAAAAAATGGCAGTCCCACCGCTGTGAAGAACTTGAGGATGATATCTAAAATATAAAGAAATTGTATATTAGTAAGTTGTGAATATAACACCTTCAGTATTCACGTATTAATCAACCAACGAAGGGACTGGATATGCAAATAATGGACCTGCACCCTCATATTATCTGCCTCCTAAAATCGACATTTAATCCATGTGGTCTTAATGTATGTAGGCGGTGTATCCACCTCAATTCTCTCTGTTTGAGGGCCAAAGCCCGATCGCCACCGAGGCGGGGTAAAGAGACTTGGTCCAAAATAGTGAATCCAAGGTCTTTCTCATTATGCCCATAATCCACAAAATGTTTGGGAACAGGTAGATCTTTCCTTTTCTGTCTAATGGAGAACCTGTGATTGTTGAGACGTGTCTTCATGTCACATGTGGTCTCTCCAACATACAAGAGACCACATGGACATTGCAACACGTATACAACAAACGTACTGTCACATGTCAAGAAATGTCTAATATCATAACGTTTACCTGTACCTGGGTGAGTGAAGTATTCACCTTTGATCATGTACCTACAATTTACACATCCCAGGCAAGGGAAGCTACCTGTTCTTTTGGGCCCCATGTAGGTCTGTTTCAATTTTTTGGTCTGGACATCAGCCCTAATCAATTTATCCCGTAAGTTGGGAGCTCGTCTGTATGACATCAAGGGTGGTATGGAAAATTCCTCTATTTGTGGGAAATTACTCCTCAAAATACCCCAATGCTTTCTGATGACACGAGCAATAAAATCGCTCTGTTCACAGAAAGTAGTGACAAATGGAATACGTTTGGGTTTAGATCTCAATACGTTATGTTTTGGATTCCTTATTCTCTCAAGATGGCGTGAAGTGATCTGACGGGGATAACCCCTCTGGTGAAATCGATTTGTCATCTCCAAATATCGTTGTGGTAAGACTTTATCGTCCTGTACAATGCGTGAAACCCTGAGTAATTGACTGTAGGGTAGTGATTCAATGGTGGATCTGGGATGACAGCTGTCAAATCTCAGCAATGAATTGCAATCAGTTGGTTTAGTGAACATATCGGTAACCAGTCTATCACCCAGGATGGACACAGTGGTATCCAGAAATTGCACCTGTCTGTCAGAATAGACCAACGTAAACGAGATGTCTGGATCCAACTGATTCAAAAAGTCATGGAACAGCTTCAAAGAGTCACCGCCCCCCCTCCAGATAAGGAAGACGTCGTCTATGTATCGCCACCACCCCAAGACATTTCCGAAGTGGTGGGACACATAGACAAGGTCCTCCTCGAGGGCCGCCATGAAGATATTGGCATAAGTGGGCGCCACATTAGACCCCATGGCGGTCCCTCGTATCTGGAGGAAGAAGCCGTCCATGAATTTGAAGTAGTTCTGTCTTAAAACCAGATCCAACAGTGACAGTATGAAGTTATTACACTCCATCGTGTATTGTCCACGTGTGAGGCATCTACGAACTGCCAAGATGCCCCGCCCGTGATCAATGGAGGTATATAGACTGGTGACATCAAAGGATGCCACCAGACACCCTTGTGGTAAACTGACAGTTGAAATCTTATCCAAAAAATCACATGTATCCCTGACATATGATCTAGTGTCAGTGGCATAGGTCCGTAATACTCGATCCAAAAAAATGGCAATATGTGAAAAAATAGAGTTAGTACCAGATACAATAGGGCGACCAGGTGGATCAATTAAACTCTTGTGGATCTTAGGAAGAATGTATATCACAGGGGTACGTGGATGATCGACCACCAAATATTTATACAATTCACCATCAATGATGCCCTGTTCGCGTGCACAATTCAATATGACACTAATCGATCTGGCTATATCAAATTTAGGGTCACACTGTAACTCCCTATACACATTCTGATCTGCCAGCTGTCGTTTGATCTCATTAATGTACCAACTAGTATCCATAACAACAACTGCACCACCCTTGTCCGCGGGTTTAATGGTAAGGTTGCTGTTACGGCTCAATTCATCAAGTGCCCTAATGTCACTACTACACATATTGGGATGTATCAATCTCATATCAGAAATATTATGTAACTTCTCAACTTCACAAGTAATAGCCTTAGTAAAAGCATCAATTGCAGATGGATTGATCTGAGGACTGAAGTCACTCTTGGAGTAAAGGCCCATCTGTCCAAGAGTGAGTTCAGTCCGACAATCTGCAATTGTAGGTGCTGTAGGAGGATGATCCACATGCCATACACGTAGTTTGATATTTCTATAAAACCTCTGTAAGTCCACCTCCAACTGGAACAAATCAACTCTAGTAGCAGGGCAAAAGGACAATCCCTTGGCCAATAAACATTGTTGTGCATTAGTCAATGGTATTGAAGAGATATTTACCACAGTAGGCCTGGAACATGAGAGGTCCTCATTTTCTATTGGTTGCCTTTCTTCCGAAGGGACATCTGTTTCTTTTGTCTTTGGGATTTGTAGTTTCCTCCATTTGTGTTGCCTTCTGCCACCCCGTCTGGTTCTTTTGTGTTGGACTCCACCTCTAAAAAAGACTGCGTGGTTGGTTGTGGTGTAGATGTATTCATGGGTATGTTGCGATCAGAGTAAGTTTGCCTCTTATAGTTAGATCGGTAATATGGTAGTTGTTTTTTGGACAAATCGTCCTGCCATGTGTAAACTTTCCCTCTTTGGTAGTCGTCAGCGTCACGGAGCCATTTCCTCCTTTTGGTAGCTTCTTGATCCTTAATAAATTTATCCAGATAGGTGGTACAATTGGAATCATATAGCCCCCATTCATCCGTGGTGAGCGTAGACTGTAGATTAGCCTTAGTCTCCATCTGTCTCGTACGTATTTCATTTAATTCATGTTGTAGATACTCCAAATTCAACAAAATAATGTCAAAGGCATATTTATTAGAGATCTGTGCAAATTTTTGCGCAAAGTTCGAGTCCATTGAAAAAAAGTTAGGTTTAAGTTGGGAACGGATACCCCTAGGGATCCTATGTTCCTTGAAGTACTGTCCCAAGGTAGCTAAATGTAGCTCCATAGACGCTATCTTCTTAGTGTCAGCTTCATAACGTTTCTTTAAATCAGTCACAGTGGGTGTAGATAAAAAGGTGGGTGCACTCACCAATCCCTGCAAGATCCTTTCTTCATCGGTTTTTGAATACGTGAAGACATCGGGGAGGTCCATATTGAACGGAACAAATTAGAAGCGTAGTATGTTGGTGCTAAGCTGAAAAAGTCCAGATATAAATAGCAAAGAAAACACAGCAGCACTCAAAAAAAATTGAAAAGTGGGTGCAATCCTTCCAAAGCAGCAGGCTCAGCTGTCTACAGAATATATAAATCCAAAAGATTGAAGCAGCACTCCGTGGTACAAAACAAGTGGATCGACCTTTATTCCCCTGCAACGTTTCAACTGCTCAATGCAGTCTTTCTCAAGCATACAAAAAGGTGTTCACAAGGGGTATATATACCCATAGTGCATAGCAGTGTAATTAGACATGATTAAGTGTAATGAATAAAACACGTCATAACATATACATAAAATCTAATGAAAAACATCACAAATACAACCATGTGATCATAGAATACATAGTAACAAATTACATATATTGTGTGTATCATAATCAGTGTAAAATAGTATAAAGTGCATAAGTGCTAATTAGGACAATAATAGTCACCATATAGAGATAGTTGCGCTTTTTACTTTGACCGTTGAATACTCCACATTCTGCGGACTGCAATTTGTGTTTGTTGCGGGGTTGTTGCCCAGGCGACGGTCACGTGACTCAGTCACGTGTGCTTGTCGACCTGGATGCACTCGCTCTGACCCTGATGCAGGCTCCTGCGATTTGTGGAAGGTTCAGCGTCCTTGGTCTCCAGGAAGATCAGGTGGTGGCACGACGTGTCATCGCGTGATTGGAGGACGACTACATGACGTGAATTACGTCATGAGCCGTCCTGCTCCTGGAGCATGCGCACTAGTTGATGGGTGACGCTAAGCAGGCATGGCGTGTTTCCTTACCGCAGTGAGTTTATTTTATTAAGTTTTAAACCCACACAGGTGTTGTATAATTTTCCA
This sequence comes from Bufotes viridis, assembly GCA_033119425.1. Classification (NCBI taxonomy): domain Eukaryota; kingdom Metazoa; phylum Chordata; class Amphibia; order Anura; family Bufonidae; genus Bufotes; species Bufotes viridis. Next base: position 16,338,792 of record CM065590.1, read on the forward strand.
TGGGGCTGGATGTGCCTTGATGGACATGCACATATGGTGACTATTATTGTCCTAATTAGCACTTATGCACTTTATACTATTTTACACTGATTATGATACACACAATATATGTAATTTGTTACTATGTATTCTATGATCACATGGTTGTATTTGTGATGTTTTTTATTAGATTTTATGTATATGTTATGACGTGTTTTATTCATTACACTTAATCATGTCTAATTACACTGCTATGCACTATGGGTATATATACCCTTGTGAACACCTTTTTGTATGCTTGAGAAAGACTGCATTGAGCAGTTGAAACGTTGCAGGGGAATAAAGGTCGATCCACTTGTTTTGTACCACGGAGTGCTGCTTCAATCTTTTGGATTTATATATTCTGTAGACAGCTGAGCCTGCTGCTTTGGAAGGATTGCACCCACTTTTCAATTTTTTTTGAGTGCTGCTGTATTTTCTTTGCTATTTATATATATATATATATATATATATATATATATTTATATATATATATATATATATATACATACACATACACACTACAGAGGACAGTATACTGTATATATACTACAGAGGACAGTATACTGCTACAGATGGATCTGAATAGATTGGAGACTTGTTCAGAAAAGTGGCAGATGAGATTTAACACTGATAAATGTAAGGTTATGCATATGAGAAGGAATAATGCCAGTCTTCCGTACATACTAAATGGTAAAACACTGGGTAACAACCGGGTGGAAAAGGACTTAGGAATTTTAGTTGACAGTACATTTGAAGAAATGCTTTGAATAAATTAACAGCATATGTAAAGAAATGCTCTATTTATTTTTTCAAAAATCATTGGGCCGACAGTTTTTCTGGATATAATTTTTTAAGTCACTTTATGTTGAAGTTCCCTAAACTTTGTGAGCAGCAGTGCAGTGTGCATGTGGAACCTCAAAGACAAGCCAGGAGATGTGTAGCTGTTTAGGGGTATTGGTAGTGGCAGTAATAGCTGAGGAGCAATAGTAGCACAGTATGAAACTAGATGGATAGGAGATGTGTGGCTGGTAGAGGTAGCAGTAATGGCAGTAGGGGTGGCAGCAGGAGTGGTGGCAGTAGTAGCACCAATACAGTAAGGAACATGATGGATAGGCAAACATTGCAATGTCATGATTGGGTTAGTGATAAGTAGCCACTAGCAGATCTGCTCAATGGCTTTAGCCCGAGGTGTGTAAAAATACACAAGGATCCATGCTTTATTAATTTTTACAAATGTGATGCTTTATACACTTTAAGAGGACAATTTTGTCCACTTGAGTGAGACTACACCGCTGCGCTGAGGACCCTCAATGACAGTACACTGGAGACTGGAAAATACAGACCAGTATTCATATGCAGGGCAATACTCCCATCTTAAATACATAGAGTTGTGAGACAACAATCATTCCTTCTTCCTTTTATTGCAGTCTTCATATGCAAAAGTTCATAGTCTTATCGACATGCATGATAAGAACGCTGAGTCTTCTTATCCCATCCAATGCAGCATGTCAAGCTGTGGACAGGCGGCTGCGCTTGTCTGGGATAACGCCCCCTGTCGTGCTAAACACACGTTCAGACAATACACTGGCTGCAGGGCAGGCCAGCACCTCCAAGGCATAAAGGGCAAGCTCAGGCGATGTGCCCAATTTGGAGACCCAGAAGTTGAATGGGGCAGACCCATCAGTCAGTAGGTGTAGGCGTGTGCACACATACTGTTCCACCATATTGCTGAAATGCTGCCTCCTGCTAAGACGTTCCATATCAGCTGGTGGTGCTGGTGGTTGTGGCATGCTGACAAAGCTTTTCCACTTTTCGGCCATGCTAACCCTGCCTTCTGAGGTGCTGGCGGTGCCCCAGCTGCGTTAGCGACTTCTTCCTCCTCCTCTGCCTTCGCCTTGTGCTTTCACTGAGCCCCCGGTGTCAGGTGGGAATGCCATCAGCAGCATGTCTACCAGCGTGCACTTGTAGTTGCACATCTTCCGATCACACTCCAGTGACAGAATTAAGGACGGCACGTTGTCCTTGTAACAGGGATCCAGCAGAGTGGCCATCCATTAATCAGCACTGGTTGTGTGTGCCAGGCTGCCCAGAGGAAACGACAAGCTGTCCTCTGTAGGAGGTGTATTAAATAGAAACACAAGGGGGGGTCAGTCAGCATGTCCATGTATACAGGTGCACGTAGCCATGGCAATTATACATACAAACAAAAAAATGCAACAGCACTCTGCAACCAGAACTCTGCCCAAGATAGAAGCTATAAGAGGACATTAGTGTACGTTTTGATCAAAAGGCAATAGGCCACTCGCCACTCCAAGGCCGTCCCATGAGTGGTCCCAACACTAAATCTGACCTGTTATGGGCCATGACAGCCACATAAAATCCTCCTAACGCTGAATCTTACCTGTTATGGGCCATGACAGCCACATAAAATCCGCCTAACGCTGAATCTTACCTGTTATGGGACATGACAGCCACATAAAATCCAGGGAGTGTGGGCCCAGGAGGTGTATTGTCTGTGTCCTCTGTATCCCCCCAGCCATGCTCCAGTGATGCCCATGAGCTGCTTTGGGTGCCATCCTGCTGTGAACACGGTTCCTCCTCATCATCATCCTCCTCATCCTCCCCATCCTCCTTCTCCTCGACCTCCAGAACTGTGCCCTGGCTGGACAATTGTGTACCTGCCCTTTGTTTGTGCAGGAACCCACCCTCCGAGCCACTTAACCGTGGCCTGATAACCGTGGAAATGATCCCTCTTCCTCCTCCTCTTCCTCCTTTGCCACATCCTCTTCCATCATCGCCTGAAGCGTTTTTTTCAAGGAGACATAGAAGTGGGATAGTTACCTGAGAACGGCGTCATCGGCACTGGCCATGTTGGTTGCGTACTTGAAATAGCGCAACATGGCACACAGGTCTCGCATGGAGGCCCACTCATTGGTGGTGAAGTAGTGCTGTCCCGAAGAGCGAATGACCGGTGCGTGCTCCAACTGAAACTCCATTATTGCCTACTGCTGCTCGCACAGTCTCTCCAGCATGTGCAAGGTGGAGATCCACCTTGTGGGCACGTCGTATATGAGGTGGTGAGCAGGAAGGCCGAAGTTACGCTGCAGCGCAGACAGGTGAGCAGCAGCAGGGTGAGAACAACGAAAGCGCACACAGACTTCCCGCACTTTCTGCAGCAGCTCTGACATGTCGGGATAATTTTTCAGGAATTTCTGCACCACCAAATTCAGCACTTGTGCCAGGCAAGGGATTTGCTTCAAACCGGCTAGGCTCAGAGCTGCTTGAGGCTCATTGGCACCAACCACTCATCGGTCTGTTGTTCCATGCCCGTCCACAGCTCCTGCGCGGTGTGGGTTTTTTCCCCCAAACAGATGAGTTTCAAAACAGCCTGTTGTCGTTTACCTCTGGCTGTGCTGAAGTTGGTGGTGAAGGTGTTACGCTTAGCGAATAAGGAGGTGGTAGAGGAAGAGGTGGAGTAGGAGGAGGAGGTAAAAAGAGGAAAAGAGAAATGCCCTGCAATCCTCGGTGGCAGAAGGACATGTGACAAACTGCTATCCGCCTCAGGCCCAGCCGCCACTGCATTTACCCAGTGTGCTGTTAGGGAGATATAACGTCCCTGCCCATGCTTAATGGTCCACATATCGGTGGTTATGTGTATTTTGCCACGGATGGCGTTGCACAGTGCACATCTGATTTTGTCCGCCACATGGTTGTGCAGGGAAGGGATGGCTCACCTTGAAAAGTAATGGCGACTGGGAACCACGTACTGATGGACAGCCACTGCCATAAGGTTTTTAAATGTCTCTGTCTCTACCAGACGGAATGACAGCATTTCAAAGGCCAGAAATTTTAAAGTGCTGGCATTCAGGGCATTCATTGTTTGGGAGATGGACAGCTGAACGCTTCCATGGGACATTGTGGAGATGCTTGGTGACTGTGACGGATGTAGTGGTTTTGCTGCCACATCCTCTGTTTGGGGGGTGGCAGCTCCACTGTCACTCCAAAGGTGGAGGAAGAGGCCAAGAGTGCAGCAGAAGAGGGAGCAGGAGCCTGAGTCCTTTCTTGGTTTTTGAGTTGTTTACTAGCTGTGAGCGAACCCGAACGGGTACCAGTACCCGAACCCGAACATTTTCATAAAAGTTTGGGCTCGAGTTCGGTGTTCTACAAGTTTATGTTGCTTGTTGAAAGGCTACAGGGCAGCCAATCAACAAGCGTTTAACTAGTGTGCCCTTAGAAGCCATGACAGCCATGCCTACTAATGCCCACTTTTGCCATATTCAAACCCCTGCACTGCATAGGTGACAGGGACCTATATTTCTAAAAATCCTTTGTTACATTGTTGGGTGACTAACTCATTTTTGCTGTATACAATCCCCTGCTCTGCATAAGTGACAAGGACCTATGTTTTTTAAAATCCTCTGTTACATTCTTGGGTAAAATTTTACCATTTTTGCAGTATACAAACCCCTGCACTGCATACACTGCATATGTGCCAGGGGAAGGGAAAACTATATAGGTAATCCGTCTGTGACTTCAAGCCCCCGGGGGGAGGGGAACTACCCCTGTGCTGAATATCTGACAGGGAAAATCTATTCATTTAATCCATCTGTTGTTAGATTCTAGGGGGACAAATTCCCTTTTTAGGCGGTCAAGTACCCCTGCGGCCTGCAGTGCATGCAATGCATTTCTCTTTCTGACAACGCCATTGCATATCTGACAGTCATATAAAACAATTAAATACTGCTGTTACATTGTCGGTTGACAAACTCCAATTTTTTGTGCCAGATAGTACAATGAACTGCATTTCTGAGAGTGCAACATAACCAGTAAATACTACTGTGACATTGTTGGGGAAAAAAATCATTTATTTTTTGCCATAAAGTACATTTGCCGCCTGCACTGCATTTCTGAGGCTAAAATTTAATCAGTAAATTCAGCTCTTAGATTGTGGGTGGACATTTCCACGGTTATCAGACTAGTCATTCACAAGTGGCTTGGCGGGTGTGTTCCTGCTGCACTGCATACCTGACAGGGAAATATATTCTGTAAATTCAGCAGCGTTTAGATTGTTGGGTGCTGTAGTTATATGCTGTAAAATCTCCATGATGTCTCCATGATAAATCTGCAGTGTGGGGGCCCCTTGTGGCTTCTATACACTTTTAAAATAATCCTTTAGTGGGGCAAATAGATGCCGGATGACGGGGACGCTCCATGACCCCCTTTTTCTTTAAAACTACCCCTGCACTGCATACCTGACTGGGAAATATATTCAGTAAATTTGTCGGCGTTTAGATTGCGGGGTGATCTGTACCCCTTTTTTCTTTCAAACTACCCCTGCACTGCATACCTGACTGGAAATAATATTCTGTAAATTCAGCGGCGTTTAGATTGTTGGATGCAGTAGTTAAATGCTGTAAAATCTTTATGATGTCTCCATGATAAATCTGCAGCGTGAGGGCCCCGTGTGGCTTCTACACACTTTCAAAATAATCCTTCAGCAGGGCGAATAGATGCCGGATGACCGGAAAGCACCATGATGACCCCTTTTTTCTTTCAAACTACCCCTGCCCTGCATACCTGACTGGGAAATATATTCAGTAAATTCGGCGGCGTTTAGATTGTTGGGTGATCTGTACCCCTTTTCTTCTTTCACACTACCCCTGCACTGCATACCTGACTGGAAATATATTCTGAACGCTGGTAGACACGCTGCTGATGGCATTACCACCTGACTCCGGAGCCTCAGTGGAAGCACAAGGCGAAGGCAGAGGAGGAGGAAGAAGCCACCAACGCAGCTGGGGCACCGCCAGCACCTCAGAAGGCAGGGTTAGCATGGCCGAAATGTTGAAAAGCTTTGTCAGCCCACTATAACAATCAGCACCACACAGCTAACATCTTAGCAGGAGGCAGCATTTAAGTAAAATGGGGGAACAGTATGTGTGCACACGCCTACACGTACTGATTGATGGGTCTGCCCCATTCAACTTATGGGTCTCCAAATTGGGCACATGGCTTGAGATTGCCCTACAAGATTATAATTTTAGTTTTTAAGTATTTTATGTTATTTTAAGTAATTTGCCTATCCACATTTGTTGCATGGCAATTGTCCAGCTCTTACCTCCATTTTGTTTCCTTTTACAGCCCTCTAGCTCTTTCCATGACTATTAGAGCCATTTTAGTGCCCCAAAGTTGGCATCCCCATTGTCTTTAATGGGGATCAGGTTCGGGGTCAAGTTTGGTCCCGAACTCGAACTTTTCTTCGAAGTTCGGCCGAACCCAGCAAACCCGAACTTCCAGGTATTCGCTCAACTCTAGTGCTTACTCCACTGCAGCTCGTGCTTTGCATTTAGATGCCTGGTCATGTGCTCAGGTTTAGAACGTTTAGGCCTTGCTTTAGGCTCTGATTGCACAGCATGCAAACCACTCGTGTCTTGTTGTCAGCACATTGTCTAAAGAACTTCAACTCCAGGGAAACCCTTGGAGCTGGCTTTGGTGTGCTCAGTCCCAGGGTGCGGTGGGTAGTAGCAGGTGTACTGTCTAGGAGAAAGCCACTCTGCTTTTGCACCCTGCTCCCTCTTTTGCTTTGCTGGTGGCTCTGTGTGACCACCACCTTTTCCTCCGACCTGCACACTTCACTCGCATGACCTTGATTCCATGTAGGGTCTAGGACCTTATCATCCTCCACATCATCTTCCACTCCCTCTTCACCCCTGCCCTCCTTGTCGGTCTGCACACTGCAGAAAGCCACAGCAGTTGGCACCTATGTTTTGTCATAATCAGAGACGTGTTGCAGTGGTCTTCCCATGTCCACATAAGTGGTTGAGCATTGGTGCACTCAATCGCTTCCACTTCTGGGGCAGGGCTATGTAGATTGCCCACAGAAACCCTGCCAGCAGAGTCATCAAAAAGCATAAGAGACTGCTGCATAAATTGGGGCTCAGACTGCTTGGCTAATTTGCAAGGGGGTGAGGTGAAAGACAGATGCCCATGGGCTGCAGGTGCCAACTCTGAGCTTTCATCAGAGGACCGGGTGGGAGACAATGTGAAGGAACTGAAGGCACTGTCAGCCACCCAATCTATTACCTCCTGAACTTTTTCTGGCCTCACCATTCATAAAGCGGTATTCGGGCCTACAAAATAACACTGAACGTTCTGTCGCCTACGCACACCTGAAGAAGATGTTTCATTTGTGCGTGTAGCTGGCACAGATCAACCACGTCCTCTCCCTGCAACAGGAGCTCCTCCAACACCAGAAGCACCACCACCAGGACCACATCCCTTATTTGACTCTCTCCTCATTCTTTGTGGTCTCCCACCGAAATAACAGACTGATTTACTACATTTTTATCCCTGTCAGGTATGCAGTGCAGGGGTACTTCACAGCAAAATATTGTTATAAATCACCCAACAATCTAACAGACGGGTTTACTATATTTTTTTCCCTGTCAGGTATACAGTGCACGGGTACTTCACAGCAAAAAAATGGGTATATGTGACCCAACAATGTAACAGACAGATTTACTAAATTTATTTCTCTGTTAGGTATGCAGTTCTGGTGTACTTAATAGAAAATATGGGTTTATGTCACCCCACAATGTAACAGATGCATTTAAGACTTTTATTTCACTGTCAGGTATGCAGTGCAGGGGTACTTCAAAGAAAAAAATGGGTATATGTCACCCACTGAATTAACAGACAGATTTATTAAATTTATTTCCTTGCCAGGTATACAGTGCAGGGGTACTTCACAGCAAAAAATGGGTATATGTCACCCACCGAACTAACAGACCGTTTTATTAAATTTATTTCCTTGCCAGGTATACAGTGCAGGGGTACTTCACAGCAAAAAATGGGTATATGTCACCCACCGAACTAACAGACCGTTTTACTAAATTTATTTCCCTGTCAGGTATACAGTGCACGGGTACTTCACAGCAAAAAATGGGTATATGTGACCCAACAATGTAACAGACAGATTTACTAAATTTATTTCTCTGTTAGGTATGCAGTGCTGGTGTACTTAATAGAAAATATGGGTTTATGTCACCTCACAATGTAACAGATGAATTTAAGATTTTTATTTCCCTGTCAGTTATGCAGGTGCAGGTGTACTTCACACAAAAATTGATTTGTCACCCATCTAACTAACAGATGGATTACATATTATATTTGTGTGCCAGGGGTACAAAGATGTTGCATTGCACCCACAAAAAATTCGCAGTCGGAAGGTCAGCCACAGAATTAACAGCCAGATAAATTATCTTTCTGTGTCAGGGGTGTAAAAATGGTGTATTGCACATGTTCTGTGGCTGGACAATTGTGTATCTGGCCTATGTTGGTGCAGGAACCCACATTCAGAGCCACTTGTGAATGACTGGCCTGATAACCGTTGAAATGTCACCCAACAATCTAATCGACAAATTTAAGAAATGTATTTCCCTGTCAGGTATGCAGTGCAGGGGTACTTTACAGCAAAAAATGTGAATATGTCACCCCACAATCTAACAGATGGATTTACTGAATTTATTTCCCTGTCAGGTATACAGCGCAGGGGTACTTCACAGCAAAAAATTTGAAATTTCACCCCCTGAAATCACAGATGGATTACCTTTGTTATTTTCCTTTCCCCTGGCACATATGCAGTGCAGGTGTACTTAAAAATTTTGTATATGTCGCCCACTAAAGTACCAGAAGGAATAAATCATTGCCCCTGGCTCATATGCAGTTGCAAGTGCATTGCACACAAAAACTGGTTGCCGACGCCCACATAACTAACAGACGGATTAAATATTATTTTTGTGTGTCAGGGGTACAAAAATGTTGCATTGCACCCACAAAAAAATCGCTGTAGGTCACAGATTTAACAGCCAGTTCAGATTCCTTCCTACTCTCTCCCTCACAGCGGCAGCATTCTATCCCTGCACTAGTAAGAGCTGAAGTGACTCCAGCCTATATAGAGGCTGGGTCACTTGCTGCACTGGCCAATCACAGCGATATCTTTAGTAGGCATGGCTGTGATGGCTTCTAAGGGCACACAGCTTAAACACTTGTTGATTGGCTGCCCTGCAGCCTTTCCACAAGCTTTATTAAACGCCCGCTTTATTAAGGCAAAGTTCGGGCCCTGGTCCGGGTACAAAAAACCCTAAAGTCCGGTATGAACCCGAACTTTACAGTTCGGGTTTTCTCAACACTACTGCTTACTTATCTCAACATGTCCTGAGATGTGTGTCACAAAATGACGTTATATCTAAATTGGATAAGTTGCAAATTGCAATACAACGTCTATCGACAGCAGGTGGTGCATTGTGTTACTAGATAATACCTGAACATGAGGTCAAGACCTGTTAATGGAATTACAACTGTGAAATCTGGCCAGGTTCACATCATATCTTTGTCTTACATTTAACATACTGTATTTACTTGATTTAATAAAAAATATATATTTTGTTACTGTACCTCTACGCTTCAGTTTTTGTAGGTTTTTGTTTGTTATGGGAGTGGGTACTCCTTTATGGTTTCATTTGTTGGCTCCTTTATCTCTGCCGCAATATGTATTGCATGTACTCACTGTAGTCTGGGCATGAGGGTCAACGTTGGTCTTAGTTTGGCACTGCTATACCTAGTAGACCGGTAAAAAAAAAATAACATTTGTCAGTTACATTTTATGGTCAAATTGACCAATTTTTGGGTGTAATATACCCCTCTTCTACCTAGTTGACAGCTTAATAAATTTCAATAACTTTTCTTTTACATTTTCGGGTGACAATAAACAATTGTTTTCTGTCATAGACCCCTGCTCTACCAAGTAGACAGGTTAATTAATTTCAGTAATTTTTCTGTTACATTCTTGGCTTGACATTATAAAATTTTAGACGTGAATAAAACCCTGCTCTGCATAGGTGACAGGGAATACAATTTCGTAAATGCTTTTTAAATTGATGCGCGCCACCTCCCTTGATTCAATGCTTAAACTTAAACCAGTTGTACCATATTTAAGCTTCAATACTTTGTCCCACATTTCCGCTTTACTCTTTTTTACTCTTCTTTTTACTGTACCTCTACGCTTCAGTTTTGGTAGGTTGTTGTTGTTTAGAAATAGCAGTGGTACTATACACCCAAAAATTGGTGAATTTCACCTGAAAATGTAAATGACAATTTTTATTTATTTTTTAACCAGCCTACTTGGTATAGCAGTGGTACTATACACCCAAAAATGAGTGAATTTTAGCAGAAAATGTTAATGACAAATTACATATTTTTTTTTAAATGGCCTACTAGGTATAGCAGTGGTACTATACACCCAAAAAGTGGTTAATTTCACCAGAAAATGTAACAGATAATTTTTTTAATTTATTTTACCCGTCTAATAGATATAGCAGTATACACAACAAAAGTTTGGAGTTACATATGGAGTAGGAGTTTGAGGAGGCGGTGGACGCAGCCAACACAGGTTTTTGGTTTTAATTTAATTTTGTAAAATTAAGGTACACTCCAAAAGAGTGTGAAATATCCAAAATACAAACATGAGCAATTGCGCTCCAATATAACAAAGGCTGGTTAGTGCCGGTATACATGTCTATTCTGCACAAGGTACGGACAAGTCCTGAGGGATCCATGCCTGGTTAATTTTAATGAACGTGAGCTTGTCCACATTGGCTGTGGACAGGCAGCTGCGCTTGTCTGTAATGACGCCCCCTGCCGTGCTAAACACACGTTCAGATAATACACTGGCTGCAGGGCAGGCCAGCACCTCCAAGGCGTAAAGGGCAAGCTCAGGCCATGTGAACAATTTAGAGACACAGAAGTTAAAGGGGGCAGACCCATCAGTCAGTACGTGTAGACATGTGCACAAATACTGTTCCACCATGTTGCTGAAATGCTGCCTCCTGCTATGATGTTCCATATCAGCTGGTGGTGCTGGTTATTGTGGCATGCTGACAAGGCTTTTCCACATTTCTGCCATGCTAACCCTGCCTTCTGAGGTGCTGGCGGTGCACCAGCTGCGTTGGCGACCTCTTACTCGTCCTCTGCCTTCGCCTTGTGCTTCCACTGTGCCCCCGCTGTCAGTTGGGAATGCCACCAGCAGCGCGTCTACCAGCGTGCGCTTGTACTCGCTCATCTTACGATCATGCTCCAGAGACGGAATTAAGGGCAGTACGTTGTCCTTGTAATGGGGATACAGCGGCGTGGCCACCCAGTAATTAGCACAAGTTAGAATGTGGGCAACTCTGCGGTCGTTGCAGAGACACTGCAGCATGTAATCGCTCATGTGTGCAAGGCTGCCCAGAGGCAATGAAAAGCTGTCCTCTGTGGGACGTGTATCGTCTGTGTCCTCTCTATCCCCCCATCCACGCATCAGTGATGAGCATGAGCTGGTCTGGGTGCCACCCTGCTGTGAACATGGTTCCTCCCCCTCCATCTCCTCATCCTCCACCTTGTCATCCTGCAGAACTGTGCCCTGGCTGGACAATTTTGTACCTTGGGTTTCTGTGTGCAGGAACCCACCCTCGGAGCCACTTGTGAATGACTGGCCACAAACCCTTCAAGATGATCCATCTTCCTCCTTCTCCTCCTCCTGCTGTGCCACATCCTCTTCCATCATCGCCATGAGCGTGTTTTCAAGGAGGCATAGAAGTGGGATAGTAACGCTGAGAACGGCGTTATCGGCACTGGCCATGTTGGTGGAGTACTCGAAACAGAGCAACAAGGAACACAGGTCTCGCATGGAGGCCCAGTCATTGGTGGTGAAGTAGTGCTGTTCCGCCGAGCTACTCACCTGTGCGTGCTGCAGCTGAAACTCCACTATCGCCTGCTGCTGCTCGCACAGTCTCTCCAGCATGTGCAAGGTAGAGTTCCACCTTGTGGGCACGTCGCATATGAGGCGGTGAGCGGGAAGGCCGAAGTTACGCTGCAGCAGGATGAGAACACCGAAAGCGCGCACATACGGCCTGCACTTTATGCAGCAGCTCTGACATGTCGGGATAATTTTTAAGGAATTTCTGCACCACCAAATTCAGCACATGCGCCAGGCAAGGGATGTGCCTCAAACCGGCTAGTCCCAGAGCTGCTATGAGATTTCACCCATTATCGCACACCACCAGGCTGGGCTTGAAGCTGACTGGCACAAACCAATCATCGGTCTGTTGTTCAAAGCCCGTCCCCAGCTTCTGCGCGGTGTGGGGTTTGTCCTCCAAACAGATACGTTTTAAAACTGCCTGCTGTCGTTTACCCCTGGCTGTGCTGAAGTTGGTAGTAAAGGTGTTACGCTGACCAGATGAGTTGCTGGTAGAGAATGAGAAAGCTGAGTAGGAGGAGGAAGCAACAGTAGACAAACTGAAGCGCCCTGCAATCCTCGGTGGTGGAACGACATGCGCCAAACTGCTATCCGCCTCAGGCCCAGCCACCACTGCATTTACCCAGTGTGCTGTTATGGAGATATAATGGCCCTGACCGTGCTTACTGGTCCACGTATCTGTAGCCAGGTGCACCTTGCCACAGATGGCATTGTGCAGTACACACCTGATTTTGTCCCCTACTTGGTTGTGAAGGGAAGGGATGGCTTGCCTTGAAAAGTAGTGGCGGCTGGGTACGACGTACTGTGGGACACCGCCATAAGGCCTTTAAAACTATCCATCTCCACCAGACGGAATGACAGCATTTCAAAGGCAAGTAATTTAGAAATGCTGGCATTCAGGGCCAGGGCTCGAGGGTGGGTAGGGGGTACTTCCTCTTCCTTTCCAGCGTTTGGGATATGGAGAGCTGAACGCTTCCGTGGGACATTGTGGAGATGCTTGGTGACCCTGGTGTTGGTGTTGCTGGCAGATCCTCTGTTTGTGGGGTGCCAGGTGGAACTGTCACTCCAGAGGTGGAGGAAGAGGCCGCGACTGCAGCAGAAGAGGAAGCAGGAGGAGCCACAGACCTTTCTTGGTTTTTGAGGTGTCTACTCCACTGCAGCTCGTGCTTTGCACATAAATGCCTGGTCATGCAGGTTGTTCTCAGGTTGAGAACTTTATGCCTCTCTTCAGGCTCTGATTGCACAGCGTGCAAACCACTCGTGTCTTGTCGTCAGCACATTGTCTGAAGAACTGCCACGCCAGGGAACACCTTAGACCTTGCTTTGGTGTGCTCGGTCCCTTGCTGCGGTGGGCAGTAGGAGGCGTAAATTGCACACTAACTAATACAGATGTTGTAGATTGCAAAAAAAGTATTTTTTTGCTAATAGATTATGAATGCTGTATATATTAAACTTGAATTTAACATTGCAAGTTTGGAAAATACTGTTTTGTGGAAAAAAAGTGTGTTTTTCAAACCCCAGAAAATGATGGGTGTATTCCAGCGTAAATTGCACACTGACTAATAAAGATGTTGTAGTTTTCCCCCCAAAAATGGTGATTTGCAATGTCCCAAAAGCTCAGATGCAGTGCTGGTTCACTGAGCATGCATAAAATGGCCGCCGCCACCCACCTAACTAACAGAATTCTAAAAGTTATTATTTTTTGGTCAATGAGCTCAGGGCAGGGTAAAAGGATAGTGCCCTGCACCCACACAACTATTTCTAGGTAGATCGCTGAGTTAGTCCAGCAGCATTCCTCTCCCTACACTTGTAACAGCAGAGTGACGTACAGCGCTATGTGACTCAAGATTATATAGAGCCTGGGTCACATGCTGCTCTGGCCAATCACAGCCATGCCATTAGTAGGCATGGCTGTGATGGCCTCTTGGGGTAAGTAGTATGACGCTTGTTGATTGGCTGCTGTGCATCCTTTCAAAAAGCACCAAGAAAGTGCCGAACACCGAACCCGAACCTTTACGGAAATGTTCGGGTTTGGGTTCGTGTCCCAAACACCCCAAAATTCGGTACGAACCCGAACTATACAGTTCTGGTTCGCTCAACCCTAGTTATCTGTACATCGCTCAGTCTTGGCTGATCTTCTAAAAACCGTGAACCATGATTTATTGTATTAGTGTTGAGCGAAAAGAAGTCAAACAAAAAAAAATGATTCACCACAAAGCTGGGTTTCCTCCCATAATATTTCCTCCCATAATGACAACTTTCCCTTTCAATGTCATTTTAGCCATTTCCTCATCCTTCATACAAGATTGGGCCAGGGGCTATTCATAGTATTCAGTATATTGGGCAGACTAGATGGGCCAAATGGTTCTTATCTGCCGACACATTCTATGTTTCTATATATTTTAACTGAAATAGCAGTAAGAACAAAAAATACATACTCACCTCAATCACATATTGATTGAAGATACCACGCAAAGTCTTGTGCGGAGAAGTCACCACGCCAGCCAGCCATGTCACCACGTGAGATTTTGCGCAGTGTTTTCAATCAAGATGTCCATGATGGCCTCTATGCTATCAAATGGATAAGGTAAGTATTTATTATTAATTTTTTAACCTGATTAACCCCTGAGAGGCCTAATGGTAGCCTCAGATGCTGCAATCAGCGATGAACGTAACATCTGAGGGGTTTAATGTCGAGGGCGGTGTCATCGCCGTTCCCCATCATTGCACCCGCTGCATACAAAGTAATGTACTTTGTGACAAAGTAATTGGTCACATATCAAATTTCTTTGTAAAATTCGGTGAAGCAGCCAAATCAAATTTTCCATAACTTCGCTCATCTCTCATCTCATTTGTTGTAGGATAGTGGTTAATATGGAGGGAAAGGCCACAGATACTAAATTGTATATTTTCAGGTAAACGTAAATAATGGAATGTGAAGTTTAGACAAAATGCGTCCATTTACCATTCTTAGAAGCCTATACAAACCGAAACTGGTTTGCTGATTTCCTTTTCTCTGAAAATTAGAATGATCCTCTGTTAAAAAAAAAAAAAAAATACTCAATTTAGTGGAGAATGATCAGAACACTAACCTGGTGCCCTGATGTTTGTCTTTTCAGCTGCAGATCATCGGACCTCCAGCCTTCTCTTCTGCTATCCAAGATGGCCACATTACTTCCTGGGCTACCTGATGCTCACTGTGCACTTTGTTCTCCAAGACACTTTCTGATCTTTTAACCTTGCTCTTAGATTGGCCAGCACTGCTCACATGAACTGGTCTCACCAAGATTTTATTTTTTCTTTCAATTTTGCAGGTACTACTTTTCAAATTACAGTGCTCAAAAAATAAAGGGAACACTTAAACAACACACTGTAACTCCAAGTCAATCACACTTCTGTGAAATCACCTTTTCCAGTTATGAAGCAACACTGATTGTGAATCAATTTCTCCTGCTGTTGTGCAAATTGAGTAGACAACAGGGAGAAATGATTATTAGCAAGACAACGCCTATAAAGGAGTAGTTATGCAGGTGGTGACCACAGGCCATTTATCTGTTCTCTTCTTTTTGGCACTTGTTGTGGTCACTTTTGCATTTTGTTCATGCTCCCACCCCTAGAGGGAACATGAGGTGGTGTCTACAACCCATAGAAGTTGCTCAGGTAGTGCAGCTCATCCAGGATGGCACATCAATGCAAGCTCTGGCAGAAGGTTTGCTGTGTCTGTCAGCCAGTGTCCAGAGCAGATACGAGGAGACAGGCCAGTACACCAGGAGATGTGGAGGTGGATGCAGGAGGGCAACAACCCAGCAGCAGGACTGCAAGGAAGAACACAAGAAGCAGTGCCAGAACTCTGCAAAATGACCTGCAGCAGGAAACTAATATCCATGTGTCTGCTCAATCTGTCAGCAACAGAATCCATGAGGGTGGTATGAGGGCCTGACATCCAGAAGTCAGCGTTGTGCTTACAGTCCAACACAGTGAAGGGCAATTGGCATTTGCCAGAGAACACAAAGATTGGCAGATTCGACATTGGTGCCCTGTTCTCTTCACAGATGAGAGCAGGTTCGCACTGAGCAGATGTGACGAGTCTGGAGATGCCGTGGAGAACGTTCTGCTGCCTGCAACATCCTCCAGCATGACCTGGTTTAGCAGTGGGTCAGTAATGGTCTGGGGGGGGGAATTTCCTTGGAGGGCCGCAGAGACCTTCATGTGCTAGCCAGAGGTACCCTGACTGTCATTCAGTATTAGGATGAAATCCTCAGATACATTGTGAGACCGTATGCAGGTTCAG
This sequence comes from Bufotes viridis, assembly GCA_033119425.1. NCBI lineage: Eukaryota > Metazoa > Chordata > Amphibia > Anura > Bufonidae > Bufotes > Bufotes viridis. The sequence continues at coordinate 16,354,898 of CM065590.1, forward strand.
TGGGCCCTAGGTTCCTTCTGATGCATGATAATGCTAGGCCTCATGTGGCTGAAGTGTGTCAGCAGTTCCTGCATGATGATGGCATTGATGCTATAGACTGGCCAGCCCGTTCCCCAGACCTGAATCCAATCAAGCACATCTGGGACATCATGTCTCATTCAATCCGACAATGCCATGTTTCAGCGAAGACTCTCCAGCAGTTGACTGATGTTTTAGTCTAGGTCTGGGAGGAGATCCTTAAGGAGAACATTCGCCGCTTCATCAGGAGCATGCCCAGGCATTATAGGGAGGTCATACAGGAACGTGGAGGCCGGACACACTACTGAGACTCATTTAAAGGGGTTGTCCAAGTTATATTTATTGATGACCTATCCTCAGGATAGGTCATCAATATCAGATCGGCGGGGGTCCGACACCCGGCACCCCCGCCGATCAGCTGTTTGAAGAGAAGGCGAGCGCCGTGCCAGCGCTGCCTCCTCTTCATTGTTTACCTACTCGCCGTTGCATCTGCAGCGGTGAGCAGGTGTAATTACACCCAAGCCATTCCATTCATTTCAATGGGACGGCTCGTTCCTATACAAGTGTATACTACAGAGCCGTCCCATTGAAATGAATGGAACGGCTTGGGTGTAATTACACCTGCTCACCGCTGCAGATGCAACGGCGAGTAGGTAAACAATGAAGAGGAGGCAGCGCTTGCACGGCGCTCACCTTCTCTTCAAACAGCTGATCAGCGGGGGTGCCGGGTGTCGGACCCCCGTCGATCTGATATTGATGACCTATCCTGAGGATAAGTCATCAATAAATATAACTTGGACAACCCCTTTAATTGTCTTGAGGCATTTCCACTAAAGTTGCATCAACCTGAAATTAGATTTTCCACTAATTTTGAGTATCATTTCAAATCCAGACCTTCATGCAATAATATTATTATTTATTTATCATTTTTATGTATTATTGTTCTCATTGCTTTTCACAATGTAATGAATATAGATTTGCAACTAAAAGATTTCATTCATTGAGATCTAGGATGTGGTATTTCAGTGTTCCCTTTATTTTTTAAGAAGTGTATATTGTTTTGTATCTTTTACAAGAAATTACCTTTAAATGTCCAAATGCTTTTATGATCTGTGAGTTTCTTAAGCTGTATATCAGTGGATTTATCAACGGAGTCCCAACAGTGTACAGCAGTGATAGAAACTTTTTTATATTCGATGACTGGCCTTTGGTTGGAAGTATATAAACACCAAATAATGTTCCATAGAATATGGAGACCACAGTGAGGTGGGAGCTGCAGGTGGAGAAGGCTTTCTGTCTACCAGTAGATGAAGGAATATTCAGGACAACAAAGATGATATAACTATAGGACATGATAATTATTATAAAAGCACACAAGAGAACAGGGGCAGACATTAACATAATTTCCAACTGGATGCCACTGGTATCTGAACACGATAGTTCTAGTATGGGCATCAGGTCACAGAAGAAATGATCAATGGTGTTTGGTCCGCAATATTGTAAGGAGGATGTTGATGCCATTTCAACTGTAGACAAAGAAAAACCCAACAACCAACTCATGATGACCAGTTTCAGGCACAGATTGTGATTCATGATGGTGGTATACCGCAATGGGTTACAGATGGCCAAATACCTGTCATAAGACATGACTGTCAGAAGAAAAAGCTCTGAACCCTCACAGAAGGCAAATATAAAAAACTGAGCAATGCACCCTACAAAGGAAATGATCCCAACTTTATGCAGTAGAACATGGAGTAGACTGGGGACAATGTCTGTGGTCAGTAAGACGTCAGCTATAGACAGCTGTGTGAGGAAGAAGTACATGGGCTGGTGAAGATCCCTGACGTGTGTCACCAGAGTCACCATAAGAAGGTTTCCACATAACGTCAGAAAGTAGATCAGGAGGAAAATTGTAAAGAGAACGTAATTTACATTCTTTGAGCTTTGAAATCCTAACAAATGGACTTTTGGAATCATGGAAATATTTGGTTGAAGCATAGCCTGAACTGAGTTAGGCGAATTATAGTTTAAATAATGTAAAGTCAATAAATAAAGTAGAGAAGATTTTCTATAAATATTTGTACTATAAAATAAATTATTTGGTTATTAATAGAGATATAAGGGAGCTGGGAGTGACAACAGCTTTAAAAACAGGTCCCGCATTTTCTGTTGTTCAGTCTTCACCGCTATTATTTATATCATAATGCAGAACCTCATTGAACACTCGGGATTATGAGAAACCCGTAATTATTCTCCTGTGCTTAATTTACTTTGTAAAAAAAAGAAGAAGCACTCCAGCATTTTGTTTCTACCATCATACATCATAGTTTTTCCTTCCACTGGTCTACTTTATATGGTGGAAGCAATATACTAAGCTTAGTGAGACCGGTAGTAGATTTTCTGTCATGTTTTTATTATGTTTTGTGAAACCAGTGAATGGATCATGGGTTTTCTCAAAAAATTATGCGTTTATGGGTTCAGAATGCCTGGCCATAGGAAACCCACATGTGTTGAACGTCAGAAGAAAAAGTGTCTTGTTGCAAACAAGCCTATAAAAATTAAAGAGCAGTAGTGCAGTGTGGATATGGAAAGGGAACGGATAGAGAGGCACGTGGCTGCAATAGTGGTGGTAGCCGAAGCAGTATAGCATGAAACATACAAAGCAGGAGAACGGCTGTCTATTAGTAGTAGTGGTAGCGGCAGATGTGTAGTGTTAATAGTTGTAGCAGTAGGGGATTAGCAATAAGGAATAGCAGCTGTGGCAGCATATATATGATAAATGGGCAATGTGCCACCCCCCAGGGCCGATCACGTCCCAGTTTTTGTATATGCCACAATGCTCATACCTAGATACCGTTGCTTCCCAGGGTTAGGCTCCGAATCAATAAAAGAGTGAGTTGTAGGAGGTGAAGAATAAGTCAAGCCCAGATTTTATATAGCCTTACTTGAATAAACTTGTATCCAGACAATATGTGGTCTTTCTCTTGGTTCCAGCAGGTTTTGGTGTATACTGGCAGGCAAACTTGGATATTCTGCTTTCTCTCTTTGATTTGCTAAACTCAGGCTTCAGTCTGGTAGCTGGACTTTATTACTGTTCTGGTACCTTTTGAGTGGAGTGCCTTTGGTTGTTGACCCCTCGTGATAGTCTGTCTGTATATGTAAGGAGACATAGTGCTCTATGAGCTGCTTCCCTCTAGAGACTCCTGCTGAAGGAGGGGTGGCTATTCCCCTCACTGCGTCATGACTTGACTTGTCTGTTTCCAACACTAGACTCGACTAAACTAGAACTGACTATAGCTTCCTGCAACCCTTCCCTTGGTAGGACTAGCCCAATTCTGCACCAAAAGGTGGAGAAGGGAATGGTAAGTTCCAATCTATCTAAAGATCTCTATCTGCTATATACACTGACATCTGCTGGTGAACCAAGCAAAGTGTATGAACATAACAGTTCCAAAGTAATATTATGAATGCACAATGTAAGAGGACCTGGAATTAATACACAGATAACTTTATTGTTAGCCATCAGTAACAGTAGCAGGGTGTAGGAATGGTAGTGCCTGTTCTTGGGTAATACACATTTAGGCAGGCAGCCATAACCAATGGCATAATGGGGGAAGTGGCATGATAGTGGCAGCAGCAGACACTCAGAATATGATGGTAGGCATGCAACACAATGGTGGGAAGGATAGAAGTTAGCAATAGTGGCAAGAGGAGTGTAAAAAAAATGGATGTTTTGGATATTGGTGGAGGACAACTTGGTCCATTTTGGGTGGCACCACGCCCTATGTGGTGCTGAAAATCATATCCAAGATTACAGCGGAGGCTGGACAAGAATGAAAATACTGTGCAAGTTCTAGTCTGTCTGCTTAGAAGTCCATGGGATCAGGGAACAGGAAATACGCTCAAAACAGGCCAAATTCTATGTAAGCCTTTACCTGGGCATTGAGACTGGAGGTCTCATCTTGCTGATTTGACTCAGCCTGGTTCAGCACATGAATAAAAACTGCTTGATCGTGTTGAAGAGACTGAACCAGTCACCTGCTGCTGCACCTTCGGCTGTTCCTGGAAGTGAGAGGTGTGTGACATGCTGGAGCTGAAAGACTAGCTGAAAAGCTGTGGCAAGCTGCATACACAGTATTTCCTGGCCATAACGTAATTTGCCCTCCCTTTCAGAGGGAGAAAAACATTCTCCCATTTTGTTTTGAAATCGAGGGTCTAAAAGCATGGCTTTCCAATAATCATCAGACTGCTTGATGTCAATGATACAATTGTAGGTAAGCATGTTCTTTCCTGCGCATCTCCCCAAATGAAAAGATTGGGTGTTGTGGCTGGTGTCATTGTCCTCATCATGAGCCTGTGACTTCTCCTCTTTCAGTGGCAGCATCTTCTCCTCCATTGGAGGTTCTCCTTGTGAGAGCTCAACGGCTGCAGGGCTGATAGTAAGATGTGTTTTCTGTTCTTCCGCCATCGTCACTTGTTTCATGAGCTTCTGTGTGTTTTCTAAGATAAATGACATGCCCTTGCCTTAGGCGTGTTATGTGAGCGTACTTATGATAATGTGCCGAGTGAGGGTAGTAATACTCACTGTTCAGTTGTCCCCTGGGCCGGCCTGTAGTGGATGGGAAGACAGCACTAAATCATTCAGGGCACTCTCTATTGCAGGGAACACCAGCCAAATGGAAGATAAGGTGCCCCTGATGGTAGTGGGTATGCTTAGGGTGCTTTGGTGCTGGGCCCCTATGTTGTTCATGACGCCAGCACTGTAAGGTGCAATTAGGAGATAGAGTGCAATGATGAGAGAGGCAGTAGTTGAATGGAACAGGAACTTTACTTGTAAATTGTATTCTAGCAATAAGTATCATCCAATAGCAGCACTTTGTCATAAATACAGATGGTAAAGCTGTAAATCCCAATAAGTGAGGTGGTGTATGTAGGTTCCAGCTCAACTGTATAAAAGTGACGATCTTACTTGTACTTGGTTCCTGATCATACTCGGGTTAATGAGCCCTTAAATAATAGTTTGGATCCTCTGTAAGTTCTATACCGCAATTCAGCAATATTCAGTGATTCAGTAATTCAGCAGCCCAAGGGCGGTCTCCCTCATGGCAGGCAAACTCTCTGCTCCATTCTTTGAAAAGATTGCACAAAATACAGCAATTATTTTCTTAATCCATGGAAGGGTCCCTGTAAGGGGTATTGCAGTAAAGGATCAATAAGTCCTAGTCTTGGACTTCAAAGGTTAAAGTGGCTTCACTCCCTGGGCTAGGCCCAGGAGGACAGAGCTAAGTCTGTCTCCTTTCCTCCTAACTCTTCACTGCTAATCTCCCTCTTATTTCCTGTAGTTGACCTATATAAATGTTGTTACAGTGACCTCTAGTGTTGGGTGTGTGTAATGCATTTAACCAGCCTGAAATTGGAATTTAGCAGCTGTGACAAAGGAAATAAATAACTAGTGCAAGATGACATAAGATGACATTTAAACATTTTGGAGCGGCCTATTCACACATAAGTGGGACACTACATTCCCCACTGATTTAATGAAAGCCGTTCTCGACTTTAGACTTGGTAGATGCTGTGGAACTCCATACAATCACCTAAAAAACACCAAAAACATGCGCCATACACATATATACCTCAAAGTTCCACATAATAGAATATATATATTATTTTTCCAAGCTAATCCAGTAAATTCAAGTGCATAAAAGATTTTGCATATAAACACACATTATCAAAATATCATGTTACTACTAGTGTTGAGTGAACCCGATCTGTGAAGTTCGTGTTTGTACCAGACTTAAGGGTTTTTGGTATCTGGACCCGAAACCGAAAATTTCCGTAAAAGTTTGAGTTTGTTTTTTCTGGCCGTTTAATAAAGCTTGTTGAAAGGCAGCACGGCAGCCAATCAACAAGCGTTTAACTAGTGTTCCCTTAGAAGCCATCACAGCCATGCCTACGAATGGCATGGGTGGGATTGGCCAGTGCAGCATGTGACCCAGCCTTTATATAAGCTGGAGTCACGTAGCGCCGCACGTCGCATCAGCTCTTACTAGTGTAGGGATAGGATGCTGCTGCTGTGAGGGTGAGATTAGGAAAGAATCTGATATCAGAGATTGGTGTTAGGTCTGCGATCTACATAGATTTTTTTTTGTGGGTGCAATACAACATTTTTGTACCCTGCCCTGAGCTCAGCGACACAGAAAAATAAGTTTTAATCCGTCTGTTAGTTAGGTGGGTGTCAGCGGCCATTTTGTGCAAGTGACAATATTGCCAGGGACAATAATTTGCCAGGGATAATACTTTTATCCTGTTTTTGTAGTTCAGTGGGTGACATATTCCCATTTTTTAAGTGCACCTGCACTGCATATGTGCCAGGGGAAGGGAAAATAATATAGGTAATCCGTCTGTGAGTTCAGGGACCCAGGGGGTGACATATTCAAATTTTTTTCTGTAAAGTACCCCTGTGCTGCATATGTGACAGTCTAATCATTTCAGTAAATCCATCTATTAGTTTCTAGGCGGACAAATTATTTTTTTTTTGCTAACAAGTACGTTTGCTTTCTGCACTGTATTTCTAAGAGTGAAATATAACCAGTAAATACAACTGTGACATTGTGGGTGAAAAAAATCTTATTTTTTGCCATAAAGTACATTTGCGGTCTGCACTGCATTTTTGAGAGTGAAATTTAATCAGTAAATACAGCTCTTAGAATGTGGGTGGACATTTCCATGGTTATCAGACCAGTCATTCACAAGTACCCTCTACGTTGCTTACCTGACAGGGAAATATATTATGTACCCCTTTTTTTTCCACACTACCCCTGCACTGCCTACCTGACTGGGAAATATATTTTGTAAATTTGGCATCGTTTAGATTGTAGGGTGCTGTGTGGTCACATGCTGTAAAATCTCCATGATGTCTCCATGATAAATCTACAGCTTGGGGGCCCCGTGTGGCTACTACACACTTTCAAAATAATCCATCAGCGGGCCGAATAGATGCTAAATGACGGGGACGCCTCCATGGCCACTTTTTTTTATTTCAAACTACCCCTGCCCTGCATACCTGACTGGGAAATATATTCTGCATGCTGGTAGACGGGCTGCTGATGGCATGCCCACCTGACACTGGGACCTCAGTGGAAGCACAAGGCAAAGGCAGAGGAGGAGGAAGAAGTTGCCAACGCAGCTGGGGCACTGCCAGCACCTCAGAAGGCAGGGGTAGCATGGCTGAAATGTGGAAAAGCTTTGTCAGCACGCCACAAAAACCAGCACCACCAGCTGATATGGAACGTCTTAGCAGGAGAATGCATTTAAACAATATGGTGGAACAGTACGTGTGTACATGCCTACACGTAAAATGACTGATAGGTCTGCCCCATTCAACTTCTGAGTCTCCAAATTGGGCACATGGCCTGAGCTTGCCCTTTACGCCTCAGAGGTGCTGGACTGCCCTGCAGCCGTTGTATTTTCTGAACGTGTGTTTAGCACGGCAGGGGGCGTTATCACAGACAAGCGCAGCCGCCTTTCCACAGCCAACGTGGACAAGCTCACGTTTATTAAAATGAACCAGGCAGGGATCCCACAAGACTTGTCCGTACCTTGTGCAGAATAGACATGTATACCGGCCTCACACAGCCTTTGTTGTATTCCAGCACACTTTCTCTTTGTTTTCTTTTCTATAGTTCCCAATGTTTTCAGGTCTACCCAAATGTAAAAAAAAATTAATAAATAAAAACAAAAAACAGTGTTGTTGGCGACTACCTCCTCCACCATCGCTTCCACCTACACCGCCACGTCCACCGTCTTCTCAACCTCCTACTCCATATGAACCTCTTCCTCCTAGTTCAAGATTAGTATTTTAAATTTTTATGTATTTTATGTTATTTTAAGTCAGTTCCCTATCCACATTTGTTTGCATGGCAATTGTCAAGCTCTTACCTCCATTTTGCTTCCTTTTGCAGCCCTCTAGCCCTTTCCATTACTTTTTAAGAGCTATTTTAGTGTCCCAAAGTTCGGATCCCCATTGACTTTAATGGGGTTCAGGTTCGGGGTCAAGTTTGGGTCCCGAACTCTAGTTAGTACTTTTCTTGGTCTCTTGGCACAAAAAGGGATAATGAGTGTTGTATTTTTCTTTAATTGACGGTGACAAATAGGGTGGTGGTCTGGAAATAAATAATACAGTCCATAGCAAAGTCCATTGGGGCAAAGTTCAATTCAAATATTAAGGTATAAAACATTTGCAATCCAATAAAGTGCAGAAAAGTGGCGCAAATAAAAACAAAAATGTGCAATTGGGGAAATTGCAATTATACTGGTGTCCAGCAGGTGAGTCCTTAATATATATATTTTTTTAATGTGCCAGTAGGCTCTGGGGTGCCTTTTTGTAAACTACCACTAAGTTTGCAACAAGCAAGAGTCCATACAAGTGGTTAGTGGAAAACACACATTTAATTTTATTTGTTTTGTAGTATGGCCATCCGGCCTACTTACAGGTAAGTGTCTGGGCTTGAGGGCACATCAGTATCTAACAGACTTCATGAATCCTATTCGTCTGGAAATGAGCACTCTGGGACAGCTTCCAGCCAGCGCCGGGTCGTTTTTGGGGGTCAAATCCAGCCGCTCCCGGACTTTATCAAGAGTGGGGGTCTTTTCCCTCACCAGCATTGATGCCGGCACATCGGTAAATTTCTTGGCCGCAGCAGAGACCTTCTCAGGAGATGGTGGTTTAGCAGACCCTTCCTCACGGCTCTGGAAGGATAATTTCTGCAGAAGGGGTCGCACTCTTGATCAGCGTCCATCGTACGGGTCGACCTGGACCTCCTCCGAGTACGCCGTCACTGGTGCTTTGATCGGCGAACTTGGTGCTGCGAAGAAATCGTGGGCTGCCACGCAAAATTAATACTAGCGAATACCATTGATATTGTGCGGGAGCTGAGGGTGTTCCTCTCTGGCGATCCGGCCACTTAGGGGTCAGGGGTTCGTCCATAGCTTCCTCGTCGGCCTCCTCTTGACTCCTACTAGAGGGTTGTCTTCCTCTTGGCTGCTGCACCTGGGTCCGGTCCCATCCCTCAGCAGTGCCAGGGGTGTATGACGCACTTAAGGCCCAAAGCTCCGCTGGCCTCAAGGGTGGACCTGGGGTATAGTATGACTCATACCTGGAGGTGTAATGAGCCACACACTCCTTCCACATGATCTCATAAACGTCATCGCGCTCCCCAGCTAGAAGGAGGGTGACCTCTGACAGCCACCACAATGATTGTGGACTTCTATTTGCCCCCACTGTCTCTTCTGGAGCTTTCTTCTCCTCAGGGCCATCGTTTTTGCCTTTTTTCAAGCTGAGAAATAGGGCAGTCAGACATGTCTTCAAAGATCAGTTCTTCTACGGCCTCTCTAAAGTAGCGCATATCCTCCCTCTTGATTGGGCTGGTGCACACTCCTCCTTCTCGTCCGCCCCCCAGGTTCACTGGCATAGAGGGGACGGGACCAAGACTGGGAGGCATTAAGCAATGTCTATGATGGTGCAGAAGTAATTAGTTTACTGCACTTTTAAATGAGGTCCACCCAATTTTCCCGTCGAACAGGGCGTTCTGCACAGTGATGGCGCAGTACAATTAATAAAGAAGCTTCAGGCGGCCATTTTAGGTGCTTGAGAAAGTACATTAAATGACAGCAAGCACTGTTACTAACAAGAAAACCTTTAGTTTTCTGACTTTGTACCATGCGATCTGTTAATAAAGGTCTTAAATAATATCCACATGTACTTTTCGATTCAAACAGGCAATTTTGCAGTGGATTAAAGGTACTTAAAGTTTCTCTCATTTTCAATATGCAAATGATGGCATCAATACACGGAGTACATTTCATTTAAAGGCACAGAAGCGTGTGATATACTTTTCACATGCTGTTCGTGACGCCAATTCTTGCAACATCCCTGCCCTAGGAGTGTTATGTAAGCGTACTGGTGATGATGTGACTGGTGACGAACTCTTGTGGAGAAAAACTCTTAGGGGCCTGAACCCGAAGACCCAGATTCCGTGGTACCGACCATAGGGGTCCCCATAATTGGGCCAGCATGTAACCCTGATAGGTTCCCCTAGAGATATTGTCCAATGAAGCCACAGAGGCCACATCTATCCCGGAGCTGGAGATGTCCCGGGACACATTTGGGACCGCCCAACTCCAGGACCCCTCTCTCGTACAGGCCAGAGAGTAATCAATGGGGTATCCCAACACCCGGTGCAGAAGCATTTTTTCCCCCACATGGCTCTTTCACAGGACTTACTGTACCACGTTGACAAAGTCCGACAGGAGGTAGTGGAGCAGTTAGTAGTACCACAGCCCTACTGCCGGGCAGTATTAGATTTGGCTCACACACATGTAATGGGAGGTTATCTTGGGGTCAAAAAGACACTGGTGCGTATACTCCAGCGGTTCTTTTGGCCTATTGTCTATGAAGAGGTTAAGAGGTTTTGTGAGTCATGTCCAGAGTGTCAAATTACTGCTCCCACAGCAAATTTCCATAGTCCACTGGTACCTCTTTCCCATTATTCCTTTTGATCTGATTGCTATGGATCTTGTGGGGCCCATGGTAAAGTCGGCCCGGGGCCACCAACACATATTAGTGGTATTGGACTATGAGACCCTAACCCATTCCTCTCCGGTATACAATGTGTGGGGTGGGAAGAGATAGGAGGGCGAGTGGGTGTGAACCTTCACTTCGATCACGCCTATTTCCAGAACCCAAAATGAGCGCCAGTGTTTTAGTAGATAAGGGTATCTATAAATAACAGGGTATATTCCATAAAAATAGTCTTACTAAAAAGTAGTTGGTACATATACTACAATGACTAAAATTAGAATTAAAATTTAAAATCAAAAAGTCAAAGTAATCGTATATTTCAACTTACTTCACGAGGGGGGTGGTTTACTAGGATAAGCATAAAACATCTGTAAACCAGTTACCCCCCAGCCAGGATCGCTTCAATGATGTTAACAAATTGGAGGCAGCCAACTCAAGGGGCTTCTGTACAATTGTCTTTTATTCCAATAAAATCTGCTCAACGCTTGCTGGGACAGGCACGTCCCTTCATCAGGAGCTATAACATTTTGTGTGTGTATTAGGGGTATATATACCCCAAGGTAATGGGAAACAAGTGAAAAGACCGCCAAATGGGGAGGGAGGGGCCGCAAGGATCGCGGCGCCTCGAGGTGCGCATAACCGGAAGGGTGCGCGATGTTCATGCGTGTCAGCCTGGAGCGCATCTTGTATCTTGTGCGCATGTCCAGGTTGTTGTCATTGCGCTCCGATCGGAGCGTTTCGGTAGCTTCTGCGCAGGTCCGGAAGTGTCATTGTATGTGCGTTCCACAGTGGAACGCACGTCTATGTTCCGGCCTGTGTTGGTCTTGCGATTAATGGGTAGCTCTGTACATATTCTATATATTGGCCCAAAAAGTAGGCATTTGTTGTGGGCCGTATATAGAAGCCCTTACTATCGAGGATTGGGGGTAATGTCTTAAAAATAAATTAATTTTTTGTGTGATATAATCTGGAGGATTATGAGTGGTGGCGCTTTTTTATAAATATATAAAAATATTTATAATAAAGGGGATGTATTAAAATAGGTTGAAAAAATGATAATAATAGAAAAATAATGATTAAAATAGTAAAAATTAGTAGAAATTAGAAAATAATAATAATAATAATAATAAAAATATATTAAATGAATTTCGCTACAATTTCTGTAGGAATTACATAGATCTCAAAGCTCAAACAATGGAGGTAGGTAGGGAGTGGGTAAACCTATTTCTCTCGTTATCCAGGGATTGGGATTGGGTTTATAGGGCTATCGATTGTATATCGACTGACCCGGCCATGTTTGGGTTTTGTTGAGAGACTTGAAGTATTGAGGTGTTTTCATATTATATTGGGGGAAGGGATAAGTGCGATGTGGTGGACGTTGGTTCCCATCAGTAGATAGATTGGGAGTGATTGGTCGGGTATTTAATAGTTAACGTGTTCAAGTGTCTCGTTGAGACCGTAAGGGGTGAGGGTGTTAAGCTGGTATATCCAGAACATCTCCTTCCGACATAATTGCTGGAAGGAGGAAACTTGTTCTAGTGGGGTCACTTTGAGATCTGCGGAGTTACCCTCATGTAGTAGTGCAAAATGGCGTGATACACTGTGTGTCAAGATTTTCCTTTGATGTTAGATCTATGTTCATTCATCCGTTCTCTGAGGGTTTGTGTGGTGCGGCCTACATAGTATAAATTACAAGGGCATTGAAGTAAGTATATTATGTTTCTGCTGGCGCAGGTCATTGGTTGTTGGAAAGATATTTTTCTTATATGGTGCGGGAGGTGAAATTCCAATGGTGATCATTGGGCAACATTTGCATTTTTTGGCACCGCAACTAGAGGAGCTGTTCTGCTCCGGCTTCTTTTGTGTCTGTCCTATTTTATTTGGTTTGTGTTTTTGGGGACATGAAGGGGCCAGAATATTTTTTAAAGTTTTCGCTCTCCGAAACGTGAGTCTTGGTATTTTGGGTATTTCTTTACCTAATATGGGATCTTATACAGACCAATGCTTGGTAAGTATTTGTCTAATTAGTTTGTGGTCACGATTGTATCTCGTTATCAGGCCGGGTTTAAAAGAGGTTTCTTTTGTGTCTTTTGTTTTTGGTTCAAGGCTTGATTTCTGATCTATTAGTGAGATCTTTTTCTTAGAATCTTTGATAAGTTGTGGGGGATAGCCTTTCTCGATAAACCTTTTACTTAGGGTATCTAATTGTTCTCTCATGGTATCGTCCACCACATCGCACTTATCCCTTCCCCCAATATAATATGAAAACACCTCAATACTTCAAGTCTCTCAACAAAACCCAAACATGGCCGGGTCAGTCGATATACAATCGATAGCCCTATAAACCCAATCCCAATCCCTGGATAACGAGAGAAATAGGTTTACCCACTCCCTACCTACCTCCATTGTTTGAGCTTTGAGATCTATGTAATTCCTACAGAAATTGTAGCGAAATTCATTTAATATATTTTTATTATTATTATTATTATTATTTTCTAATTTCTACTAATTTTTACTATTTTAATCATTATTTTTCTATTATTATCATTTTTTCAACCTATTTTAATACATCCCCTTTATTATAAATATTTTTATATATTTATAAAAAGCGCCACCACTCATAATCCTCCAGATTATATCACACACAAAATTAATTTATTTTTTAAGACATTACCCCCAATCCTCGATAGTAAGGGCTTCTATATACGGCCCCACAACAAATGCCTACTTTTGGGCCAATATATAGAATATGTACAGAGCTACCCATTAATCGCAAGACCAACACAGGCCGAACATAGACGTGCGCTCCACTGTGGAACGCATACAATGACACTTCCGGACCTGCGCAGAAGCTACCAAACGCTCCGATCGGAGCGCAATGACAACAACCTGGACATGCGCACAAGATACAAGATGCGCTCCAGGCTGACACGCATGAACATCGCGCACCCTTCCGGTTATGCGCACTCGAGGCGCCGCGATCCTTGCGGCCCCTCCCTCCCCATTTGGCGGTCTTTTCACTTGTTTCCCATTACCTTGGGGGTATATATACCCTAATACACACACAAAATGTTATAGCTCCTGATGAAGGGACGTGCCTGTCCCAAACAGCTGTTGAGCCGGATTTTATTGGAATAAAAGACAATTGCACAGAAGCCCCTTGAGTTGGCTGCCTCCAATTTGTTAACATCATTGAAGCTGATCCTGGCTGGGGGTAACTGGTTTACAGGTGTTTTATGCTTATCCTAGTAAACCACCCCTCGTGAAGTAAGTTGAAATATACGATTACTTTGACTTTTTGATTTTAAATTTTAATTCTAATTTTAGTCATTGTAGTATATGTACCAACTACTTTTTAGTAAGACTATTTTTATGGAATATACCCTGTTATTTATAGATACCCTTATCTACTAAAACACTGGCGCTCATTTTGGGTTCTGGTAATAGGCGTGATCGAAGTGAAGGTTCACACCCACTCGCCCTCCTATCTCTTCCCACCCCACACATTGCACAACCTGCAGACAACCCAGTCTGCTTGATGAACCCTAGAGCAGCCTCTGTATATTAACCTTCTACATATTTTAACCATCTACATATCACAACGTATTCACCATCCCCTGGCGCCTCTAGTTTCTCGAGTCTGTTGGACATTGTCCACTAGATCCGATTAACCCTCAAAAACTCTCTTTTTCTCTCCGGTATACCTCAGCCAATTTTATTGTCGTTTTTGCCATGTTTTGCCACATTGGGTTGCCCAAGGAGATCCTTATGGATCAAGGTACTCCTTTTTTGTCCAAAGTGACAAAGGAGTTGTGCAAGCTGCTTCAAATCAAGTAGGTGCCCACATCAGTGTACCACCCTCAAACAGATGCGCTGGTGGAAAGGTTTAATACAAGGATGCTCAACCTGCGGCCCTCCAGCTGTTGTTAAACTACAACTCCCACTATGCCCTGCGGAAGGCTGATAGCTGTATGATGTCCGGGAATCATGGAAGTTGTAGTTTTGCAACAGCTGGAGGGTTGAGCATGCCTGGTTTACTAAAACCCTAAAGAGTATGTTGAAAAGGGTGGTATCCCAAGATGGGAAGGGCTGGGATATGTTGCTGCCATATTTGATGTTCACTATCAGAGAGGTACCCCAGTCCTCAACGGGGTTTTCCCCGTTCGAACTGTTATATGGTAGACATCCCAGAGTCCTGCTGGACATTGCCAAAAAGACATGGGAGCAGGAGCCTACTCCCCATAAGAGTGTAATAGAGCACATTGCAGATATGCCGGGCTGGATTGCATTAGTAAAGTCCATAGTAAGAGAACATCTAGTAGAGGAACAGGCAGCTCAGAGCCGTGTGTATAATAGAAAGGCCACAGTCAGTTCTTGTACTCGTATCCACAGTGGCCAAGTGGCAAGAATCCTATGCAGTTTGGGGAAAAATGGGCAAAGTTCATTATAAAATATATCAGCCTAGGTGGAGAAAATTAGAACAAATATATCACGTAAATTTGCTAAAGGCGTGGAAGGACCAAAAATCCATGTGGGCCACTGAGATGCTGGTTGGGACTAGAGTAGACCCTCCAACGTCAGTCCTAACAGAGGTTGGAGTAAAAATAGCAGAAACCTTGTCCAAACAACAAAAACAAGGAGGCAGAATACCAATGTCTTTTCAGAAAAGCCCAGTCGTACAGTACATCGGTGGTCCAGCATAACATTGTCACTCGGGCGCTGGTAAGGGTACGAATGAAACCGTAACGTGTGCCAGAGGCCTGGAGACAAACCATTACAGAAGAGGTACAGAACATGCTTAGCCTAGGAGTCATTGAGGAATCCAAGAGCAAGTGGGCCAGTCCAATTGTGCTGAAGTTTGACCTTTATCCAATGCCCTGGGTTGACGAGCTCATTAAATGATTGGAACAGGCCCAGTACTTTACGATGCTGGATTTAACCAAGGGTTACTGGCAGGTACTTCTGACAGGGTCAGAATAGGAAAAGACTGCCTTTGTCACACCAGAGAGACTTTATCACTACGTTGTTTTGCCTTTTGGGATTACAAGGGTCCCCACCACGTTTCAGAGGCTAATGGACATAGTCTTAAAACCTCATCTTAAGTACGCCTCCGCCTACTTGGATGATATCATTATCCATAGTGGCGACTGGCTGTCTCATTTGTCCCATTTGCAGGCAGTCGTGAAGTCACTCCGAGATGTGAGCTTGACTGCAAATCCTCCAAAGTTTAGGGCTTTGGGCTAGAGGAGGGTCGTTATCTGGGGTATGTGATTGGCTGTGGGATCATCAAACCTCAAATAAACAAAGTCGAGGCCATTCAAAATTGGCCACGACCTCTGACGATGAAGCAAGTCAAAACGTTTCTCGGCATCATAGAGTATTATAGGTGGTTTATACCCAATTTCGCCGGGAGGGCTGCACCCCTGACCAATTTGCTGAAAGGAAAGAAGTTAGTCAGGATTGGGTGGAATCCTTAGGCAGAAGAAGCATTTCAGGCCCTGAAATTGGCCCTATGTGAAAAGTCTGTTCCATCCAATCCCAACTTTAAGGGCGAATTCATCATCCAAATGGATGCGTCTGAAGTAGGGCTAAGAGCTGTTCTGTCTCAAAAAGTGAATGGAGAAGAACATCCGATTACTTAAGTAAAAAGCTTACCCCAGCAGAAAAGAACTACAGCGTAGTGGAGAAGGAGGGCCTAGACATCAGGTGGGCCTTGGAATCCTTACGTTACTACTTGCTGGGGCAACGTTGATCTGGATGAGGAATTCCAAGGAGAGAAATGCTCTGGTAACCAGATGGTTTCTCTCCTTGCAGAAATTGAATTACTCGGTGGAGCATTGAGTGGGAAAGCTGCAGGGTAATACGGATGCCCTGTCAAGAGCATCATGTTTTGGTGCATGTGTTCACCCCCACAAGTTTGAACAGGGGAGGGGGGGTATGTGAGACAGTGACAGGCCTCATATATGAAGGATGGTATGTATCTCCAAGAATGGTGCAAGAAACCTATTAAAGGGGTTCTCCGGGAATTAAGAAAATTAAAATACTTAAATATTACTTCATTATAAATATGTTCCCAAATACCTTACATTAGTTATAATGGCTCGTTTTGTGTGGGGAGTAAACATATTTAGTGTTGAGCGCGAATATTCAAATAGCAAATTTTTTTTTACGCTAATTCCCGAATATTTAGAATATAGTGCTATATTTTCGTAAAAAACAAATATTCGTTTTTTTTTTTTCAATCTGAACCCAAGATACCGTTAACAATGATAGAGAATATTGAGCTATGTTCTCTATCTTCGTTAATTCTAGCAAGCCAACCAATAGGAAAGTTATACCCCGTTCAAAGTTTCATTTGCAGTATGCAAATATTACATTACCAATAGGAAAGTTGCCTTTATATCCCGTTCAAAGTTCAATTCGCAATACCTGAATAATTAAATCGCATATTATTTGCGATAAATGGAATAATGACGAATATTCGATTTCGAAGTAATATATATTACGAATATTCAATCAAATATCGCTAAATCGAATATGACACCTTCCGCTCATTACTAATCATATTAGGAAAAACAAAATGGCCGCTGTCCTATTAGTACACACATTCGCGCCCATCTGCCCACCTGCAGCTCCAAGCGCTGCGATTGGCCGATCAATGAGACCGTCACATCGCAGCACAGGAAGACGTCAGAAGCTACGGGTTGGGAGGAGGTCAGGGGACGGTGGCCGCTGCTGAACTGGTCAGCACCTGTCACATCTGAGGTGAGGCAGGGGACACCAGTGTTTTTGGTCCCCTGCCAGCGCTGCGATTGGCTGGAACACCGCTCCAGCCAATGGCAGCGCTATAGCTGCACAGGAAGAGGCAGAACTTCCTTGCATGCAGCCATTCTAGCTCGTGACTGCATGCAGATAGGTTCTGTGACTTTCTGTGCTGCTGTGGCTTGCTGGAACTTGTGGTGTACAACCATTGCAAATTTAACCCCTTTGCTGCTGAAAAGAAGAAAGAAGAAGAACATCTGGAATAGCTGCACAGATTATTTTTTTTTTGCAGCTGTTCCAGATCCCTCCGTCCCTGTCCCTCCATAACAACCCCCACCCCCCCCACCCCCGTGTGTTCAGTAGCATCTGCAGTTTTTTTTATTTTACATTTTTTTGTGTGTAACTGCAGTTAGTGGCGCCTAGTACCCTGTGAGAGACTTTATGTGGCTGTGCGACCAGCCAGGACGGGACTCATACCAGTAAAGGAGCCAAGTGAAACTCTCTGTTATTTCGTGTGGGAACTAACACCAAGTGACTGTTCTGTTTTCTGTTTGAGCAAGTGTGAAATAAAACACTGTTTACTTCATTACTTGGACTCCACTTGCCTCAATACTGCACCCGCACCCCTGTCTTCTGGAGCGAATCGCCACAATAAATGTACATATATATATATATATATATATATATATATATACACATACATACATACTGTATATATATATATATATATATATATATATATATCTCAATTTCAGTAAGTGTCAGATGAGGTTTTTGCACGAACGCACCATACTGTATGTGCATTTTCCAACCACTGATCACCGAGCAGTAGTGTCCATTACTGATCGCGTCTGCTCAGTTTGCAAAACAAGTTTTTTTTTTTCTGCAGAAAATACCTTTTTTTGTGCAGAAAATACTTTTTTTGTTGCAGAAGTCCTTTTTTGTGTGGCAAATACTTTTTTTGTGCAAAAATTACTTTTTTCTGTGCAGAAAATACCTTTTTTGTTGCAGAAGTCTTTGTGCAGCAAAGACTTTTTTGTGCAGAAGACTTTTTTTGTGCAGAAAATACTTTTTTTTCTGTGCAGACAACTTTTCTTCTAAATGTCATTTTAAATTCTTAAATTTTTAAATACGAGCCCCTTCTCGTGTGAAAGCACCTCATACACATCTCACACTAAATAAAGGTTTACACGTTTCACACATCACAACCCAATAAAATAAAAATGTCCCATTCATCCCATCGAGTGTACTCAGCTGAAGAGGCATACGCCATCCTTGCCTCTGATACTGAGTCTGCCAGTGAGGGAGAAGAGGATGCCACTTTCCTAAACTTCTCTACTCCCTCATCATCATCATCATCATCCGCTAATGAGGAACCCTCTAGAAGGCACCCCAGGGTAACAGGCGAGGCAGTCCCCATAGTGAGCCCACATGGACCCCACCCCCTGACGATGATCAGCCCCAAGTTCCTGAGTTTGTGGGCAACTCAGGAATTCTAATAGATTGTGCGGGCTTCACTGAGCTAGATTTTTTCAAATTCTTCTTCTCTGAAGATTTTGTAAATTTAATGGTGGCCCAAACCAATTTCTATGTCCAAAAATTCATAGCTCAGAACCCTAGTTCGCCATACGCTAGACCCCAAGGTTGGATCCCAATAGATGCAGCAGAGATGATAAAGTTTTGGGGACCCGTGCTGCATATGGGCGTAATAAATAAAGAAAACTTTAGGCAGTATTGGAGTTCTGACATTTTCTACCAGACTACAATTTACAATCAGACCATGACCCGGAAGCGATTTGAATCAATCCAAAAAATTCCTACATTACCATGACAATTCATAGTGCCCACACCAAAACGACATTTGACCGACTGTTCAACGTTAGACCTGTCATTGACCACTTCAGCAACAAGTTTGCTGAGGTTTAAAACCCGAGAAAAATGTCAGTGTAGATGAGTCCCTATTATTGTTCAAGGGAAGTATTAGATTCAGCCAGTGCCTGCCTAGAAAACGGGCAAGGTATGGCATAAAAATATACAAACTCTGTGAGAGTAGCTCCGGGTCCACCCACAAGTTCTGCATTTATAAAGGCAAAGATTTCTGGATAGGACCCCCAGAATGCACTCCCCCCTCACCACCGTCCTAGGAGTTAGTGGAAAGATTGTGTGGAAATTACTGTATACACTGCTAGATAAGGGTTGAGCGAACACCTGGATGTTCGGGATCAAGATGTTCGGCCGAACTTCACGAAAATGTTCGGGTTCGGGATCCGAACTCGACCTAAACTTGACCACGAGCCCAAACCCCATTGAAGTCAATGGGGACCCGAACTTTTGGGCACTAAAAAGGCTGTAAAATAGCCCAAGAGAGGGCTAGAGGGCTGCAAAAGGCAGAAAAATGTAGGTAAATCCCCTGCAAACAAATGTGGAAAGGGAAATTACTTAAAATAAATAAAATAAAATAAATAAAAATTAACCAATATCAATTGGCAACTTGGAGGAGAAGGTGGAATAGGAGGTTGGGGTGGCGTCAGGTGGGAATGCTATGGGAGTTGAAGTTCTCATCACAGCCAAAAAGTATTCATGTCTGCCTGCAGTGCCACAGGCCTCATTCACATACTCAGTGCCATGGCAACCATACATGGGAGTTGAGATTCACATCACAGCCAAGAAGGATTCATGTCTGCCAGCAGTGTCACAGGCCTCTCTCACAGACTCAGGCCAATGGCAACCATACATGGGAGTTGAAGTTCTCATCACAGCCAAGAAGGAATCATGTCTGCCTGCAGGGCCACAGGCCTTATTCAAACATTAAGGCCCATGGGACCCACAAAGAGGAGAGTTAAAATCACGCCACGACAGTATTGATTTCACCCAGCAATGCCACAGGCCTCATTTACAGATTCAGACCCATGGCACCCACAAAGAGGAGAGTTACATTCATGTCAAATTAGTATTGATTTCACCCAGCAGTGCCACAGGACTCATTTACTAATTCAGGAGGACCATGGCACCTGCAAAGAGGAGAGCGGACCTGTAAGAGCAACACAGGCCTTAGGTCAACCTGCAATGGAACAGGCCATTATCATGTATGTAGGCCCCTGACACCCAGACAGAAGAGAGGTCATTTGACAGTAAAAAAAAATGTATGTCTCCCATCAATGCAGCAAGCGATTAAACGAAATATAGGCCCCTGACAGCCAGACAGAGGAGAGGTCATTTGACAGTAAAAAGAGTTTAATGTATCCCATCAATGCAGCAAGCAATTAAACGAAATATAGGCCCCTGACAACCAGACAATGTAGAGGTCATTTGACAGTATAAAGAGTTTAATATCTCCCACCAATGCAGCAAGTGATGAAATGAAATGTAGGCCCCTGACAACCAGACAGAGGAGAGGTCATTTGACAGTAAAAAGAGTTTAATGTCTCCCATCAATGCAGCAAGCAATTAAACGAAATATAGGCCCCTAACAACCAGACAATGTAGAGGTCCTTTGACAGTATAAAGAGTTTAATATCGTCCACCAATGCAGCAAGCGATGAAACAAAATATAGGCCCCTGACAACCAGACAATGTAGAGGTCATTTGACAGTATAAAGAGGAAAATGTCACCCAACAAAGCAACAAATGATTAAACGACATATAGACCCGTGACACCCACACAATGTGGCAGTCATTTGACAGTTAAAAGAGTTTAATATCTCCCACCAAGACAACAAATGATTACACGACATATAGGCCCCTGACACCCACACAATGGGGCAGTCATTTGACAGTAAAAAGAGTTAAATGTCTCCCACCAAGACAGTAAGCAAAGAAACAAAATATAGGCTCCTGACACCCAGACAGAGTAGATGTCATTCAACATCAAAAAGAGGATAATGTCACCCACCAAAGCAACAGGCGATTATCTGAAATGTAGGCCCCTGGCACCTAGACACAGGAAAGAGGTCCCATAGCAGCAAAACAGGCATCATGTTACCTACCAATGGAACAGACCACTTTCAGTAATTTAATCCCCAGCACCCAGACAGCGGAGAGAGGTCCCATAGCAGCAAAACAGGTATCATGTACACACCAAAGGAACATGCCACTTTCAGTTATTTAGGCCCCAGCACCCAGACAGAGGAGAGAGGTCCCATAGCAGCAAAACAGGCATCATTTTACCCACCAATGGAGTAGGCCACTTTCAGTTATTTAGGCCCCTGACACCCAGATAGAGGAGAGGTCATTTGACAGCAAAAAATAGTTTAATGTCACGCACCAAAGCAGCAGGCGATTAGCTGAAATGTAGGCCCCTGGCACCTAGACAGAGGAGAAGTTCATTCAACTTGGTGTTGCCCCCAAAATAATGGTACAATTAAAAAAAAGTAGATTCAATAAAGAAGTTCTCCGGAGTACAAGAATGAATGGTCGAGGGCGAGGCAGGGATGGACAGGTCCTGTGGGATCCATGCCTGTTTCATTTTTATGAACGTCAGCTTGTCCACGTTGGCTGTGGACAGGCGGCCACGTTTGTCTGTAATGATGCCCCCTGCCATGCTAAATGCACGTTTAGACAATACACTGGCCACAGGGCAGGCCAGCACCTCCAAGGCATAAAAGGCTAGCTCTGGCCATGTGGACAATTTGGAGTCCCAGAAGTTGAATGGGGCCGAACCATCAGTCAGTACGTGGAGGGGTGTGCACACGTACTGTTCCACCATGTTGTTGAAATGCTGCCTCCTGCTAACACGTTCCCTATCAGCTGGTGGTGCAGTTAGCTGTGGCGCTGTGAAAAAACTTTTACACATCTCGGCCATGCTAACCCTGCCTTCAGAGGAGCTGGCCGTGACACAGCAGCGTTGGCGACCTCTTGCTCCTCCTCTGTCTTCGTCTTGTGCTTCCACTTGTCCCCCCGTGTCAGTTGGGGATGCTCTCAGGAGCGTGTCTACCAGTGTGCGCTTGTACTCACGCATTTTTCTATCATGCTCCAGTGCGGGAATTAAGGTGGATCCAGCACTGTACCGGGGATCCAGCAGGGTGGCCAACCAGTAATCAGCACATGTTAAAATGTGGGCAACTCTGCTGTCGTTGCGCAGGCACTGCAGAATGTAGTCACTCATGTGTGCCAGGCTGCCTAGAGGTAAGGACAAGCTGTCCTCTGTGGGAGGCGTATTGTCATCGTCCTCCGTTTCCCCGCAGCAACGCACCAGTGATGGGCCCGAGCTGCGTTGGGTGCCACCCCGCTGTGAACATGCTTCATGCTTCATCCTCCTCCACCTCCTCCTCATCCTCGTCCTCCTCATCCTCCAGTAGTTGGCCCTGGCTGGCCAAATTTGTACTTGGCCTCTGCTGTTACAAAAGACCTCCCTCTGAGCCACTTTTAAAAGACTGGCCTGAAAGTGTTAGAAATGTCCCCTCTCCCTCCTCCTCCTCCTCCTGGGCCACATCCTATTCCATCATCGTCCTAAGTATTTTCTCAAGGAGACATAGAAGTGTTATTGTAACGCTGATAACGGTGTCATCGCCACTGGCCATGTTGGTGGAGTACTCGAAACAGCGCAACAGGGCACACAGGTCTCGCATGGAGGCTATTTTTACATAAACACCAAAGATCCTTCTTAAAACTTAACCTTTAATAAATATTGTTAAAAAGGGGGTGCCTCTATTGTTTAGTGTCACCTAGATGCAACATCTGAATTGTTCAAACATGGTGCTCAACAGACAGAAAATAATAGATAGAAGCAACAGTCAGAATTCGGGCACAGTGTGGCAGGGGGGAAGATGTAGTGTGGATAGTTTATTTATAGGGTCATAGGGCATGGTTCCTGTCTCTTCCTGTCCAGACCTGTCTATCCTCTACCCAGGGACAGCCCCTTGTGGTGGAGCTTCCCTGTCCTCGAGCCTCCCCTCCCTGTCCCTGAAACGTATAATACTCTGTTTGTTATGTATATATCCCTACACCAATGCGTTTCGCCCAGCTAGGGCTCCTCAGGGGGATGATGTTATTTAGACAAGTCAACTGTATCATAGAACGATAAGAAAGCAAGGAAAAAGAACCCACTTTACTGTCTTTAGTAGGAACAGATATATATTTTTGACAGTCAGGGGGAAAAGAACAGATCCCCTCCGGTAGGGCAAATCTGAAGATATCTGAAAGCAAACCATGCAAAACTATTACTACAATTATCCAACAAAAAGTGCCTTCTTAGTTGCAAAATAGCCTACGCAGGGGAAACTTACTTTTGACCAGGCCCATCTATGTCCCTCTACCTACTGCCCAGATGCTGCAGATGGCAGTGAGGTAGCTATTGGGACAGGGCTTTTTAAGCGCCACGGCACTCACGCTTTACCTCCTGGAGTTTCCGGTTAGTGGACGCTCCCTGTGGCCGTGCTGGTACGCAAGGCACTTACGGTCATGCGCAGATGGAGCAGGCGTGGACCAGCCAGGGAGACGCAAATCTGTTCGTCACCTCCGGTCTATGGAGCGCTCTGCCTTCTTCCGGCCATGGGCAGGAGATCCTGTATTACTCCGACCCTCCCCCACACAGATAAGTTTGATATGTAACCATGGGAACCTTTGGAGACCGGTTCATGCAAGAGGCACTTAGCATATATAGAATTGGTGGGCAGACATATTCATTCCAAACTTTGGTGTTAAGGATGAAGTCAGCCACTATTCATAACAAGATAGGTATGCAAACTATTTCATACCACCGCAAGCCCTTTTATAAATGCTACAAAAAAGAGCTAATGTGAACAGGACAGAGAAAGCATGATGCTCAGCTTAACACCATTAATTACCAGCATGAGTGTGAACCATTTGGGTCAAATCTCTGGTATCCTGATTGGATGCCTTTCCGCATCCA
This sequence comes from Bufotes viridis, assembly GCA_033119425.1. NCBI lineage: Eukaryota > Metazoa > Chordata > Amphibia > Anura > Bufonidae > Bufotes > Bufotes viridis. The sequence goes on from CM065590.1 coordinate 16,379,107, forward strand.
TGACCAGTTGGGTACAAATTTAAACCTTCAACATATTGCAAAAGGCAAAAGGAAAAGGGAAAAAGAGAATCTGCCCTATTTTTTAGAGATCAATCGCCACAGAGTGTCCACACCACAGAATATAGGTCCTTCTCCTGGGTCAAGGATCGTGACCTATTTTGTAGGAAACTGAGGTGGGGGTAATTCTTTGGGGTGACAGACAAAGTCATATGCAAAATTGGGGATTAAAGAGAGTGAGGTGGGGGATTTAAAACTTCTCATGGAATTATGGGATGTGGGGACGAAAAAAGCTGGAGAGGGACCGTTAACTAAACATGGCCGCAAAAGAAACAAAACGCCTCCACCAGGGAACTATGATCATATTGACATATTTCAAGAACTAGTGACAAAAAAACTAAAGGCCCTCAAACTGACCCGCCAAGATCATGGGGGAAAACTATCAGGGGCTGAGCGAGAGGCCCTGGTGGGCTTGGTTTTCAGGCGCCACCTGTGCGCTTTCTGCAAAAGACTGTGTGGGAGATAATGTGAACCTGCTGGATCCACTGTCGGCCACCAAATTGACTAGCGCCTGTACTTGCTTAGGCCTTACCATCCTTAGAACGACATTAGGCCCGACCAAATATTGTTGTAGATTCTGGCGTCTACTGTGACCTGAGGTAGTTGGTTCACTAGGACGTGTAGCTGTGGCAGAATGGCCACGTCCTCTCCCAGCACCAGAGGGTCAACTAATACCACCACGACCATGTCCGCGTCCCTTATTAGATGTTTTCCTCATTATTACCGTTCAACACAATAAGGAAAAACGTTTTTGGCCCAATGAATAGAGTTCAAATTAAGGCTTTTTTTTTACAGGCACATAACACTATCTAGCTATCTATTTATGTACCGTATTACACTAATGCAGGCACAGCAGAAACAACAGATTTATAGGAATATCAATTTTAGGCCTAGTATTTAGGCCCTGGCTGAAAGGTATCCTTTTACAGACAGAATTACAATTGAATTTCACCCCAGAAAAAAATCTATCCTTTGACGGACAGTATTACACTTGGCCAGCAACAGCAAAAACCACTGATTTATGGAATTGATATTTTGGCATTTGAATTTGACCCCTTAATATAATATAGTAATTTCTATCCGGTGCTTCAAGGTGTGACAATAAGCACATCCCCTGATGTAGGATATTGCAAAAAAAAAAAAAGCCTACTATTGAACCCGAAAATGTATGTTGAACTTGGTGGCAGCTCAAAACATGTGATGGTGCAAAAAAAGATATCAAAATGGCCGTCGATAACCCCAGAATAAAGTGACAGAAAAATGCTCTGCGCAGCCTAAAAACCAGTGAGCAATAAACTAACAGAAGTTGAATGATTCACAGCTGTAGATCAATCACTTCATTAAGTGGTTTTGCTGAGTCTTCCCTGCTTAATCTCGCCCTCACAGCAGCTGCATCCTATCCCTACACTAATCAGAGCAGATTGATGGGCGGCGCTACATTACTCCAGCTTAAATAGAGGCTGGGTCACATGCTGCACTTGGCCAATCACAGTCATGCCAATAGTAGGCATGGCTGTGATGGCCTCTTGGGGCAAGTAGTATGACCCTTGTTGATTGGCTGCTTTGCAGCCTTTCAAAAAGTGTCATAGAAATCACCGAACCTGAACTTTTACGTAAATGTTCGGGTTCGGGTCCGTGTCCCGAATAGAGATGGCCCGAACTATCCGCCGGCGAACAGTTCCCGGCGAACATAGCTTGTTCGCGTTCGCCTCAACGGGCGAACACATGCGATGTTCCGCCCCCTATAAATCATCATTGAGCAAACTTTGACCCTGTAACTCACAGTCAGCAGACACATTCCAGCCAATCAGCAGCATACCCTACCTCCCAGACCCTCCCATCTCCTGAACAGCATCCATTTTAGATTCATTCGGAATTTGCAGTCTTAGTGAGAGGAGGGAGAGTGTACTTGCTGCTGATTTAATAGGGAAATCGATAGCTAGGCTAGTGAATTCAGTGTCCACTCCAGTCCTGAAAGACTCATCTGATCTCTGCTGTAAGGACAGCGTCCTGACAGCACCCCAAAAAGCCCTTTTTAGGGCTGCAACATTAGTCTGCTTTTTTTTTCATTTATATACATATTGCAGTTGCCTGGCCTGCCTGTGTGTGAGGAGCTGCAGGCCCACAGACTGTAGTGTGCCCACTGCCAGTGCCCACCCCTGTCATCCTGTGCGGCACAGGACTTTGCATCAAAAAAAGGCATTTAATTTTTACACTTTAATCTAAGGTTAGTTGCCTGCCAGTGTGTGTCAGGCTGACTTCCACTGACTGTAGTGTGCCCACTGCCAGTGCCCACCACTCATACAGGCTGGCACAGGACTTTGCATAAAAAAGGCATTTAATTTTTACACTTTAGTGTAATTTCAGCTGCTTGCCTGCTGCTAGTGTGTGTCAGGCAGACTTCAACTGACTGTAGTGTGCCCACTGCCAGTTCCCACCCCTGTCATCCCGTGTGGCACAGGACTTTGCATCAAAAACAGGCATTTAATTTTTGCACTTTAGTGTAATTTAAGTTGCTTGCCTGCTGCTAGTGTGTGTCAGGCCGACTTCCACATACCGGGTGGCACAGTAGCTTGCCGATAAATAAGGCATTTAATTTTTAGACATTAGTCTAATTTCAGTTGCTTGCCTGCTGCCAGTGTGTGTCAGGCCCACTTCCACAGACTGTAGTGTGCCCACTGCCAGTGCCAACCACTGATACCGGGTGGCACAGTAGCTTGCCGATAAATAAGGCATTTAATTTTTAGACAGTAGTCTAAATTAAGTTGCTTGCCTGCTGCCAGTGTGTGTCAGGCCCACTTCCACTGACTGTAGTGTGCCCACTGCCAGTGCCCACCACTCATACCGGGTGGCACAGTACCTAGCATGCGTAGTACCACTTATCTAAAAAAAAATGACAGGCAGAGGCAGGCCACCCCGCAGGGGCCGTCGTGGTCGTGGTGCTGTGATTTCTACTGTCCCTGGAATAATGCCCAGTGTTCAGAGGCCTTGTACCCTGAACCCGAAAAATTCTGAGGACATAGTTGACTGGCTTAGACAGGACACCCAATCTTCAACAGCTTCCGCTAAGAACCTTGACGCACCATCCTCCTCCAGCTCAGCTTCGGTCACCTGCTCTCAAGTTACCACGCACCCGCCCGTCGCCACCACCACCACTACCACCACAGCCACCACAGCAGCTTCACTTGATCCTTCAGAGGAGTTATTTACACATCAGTTGGATGCAATTAGTGATGCGCAACCATTATTGCCAGATTATGTAGATTACGGGGATATGTCTCAGTCAGGCAGGATTACACACATGGACGTACAGTGTGATGATGATGATGATGATGTTGTACCCGCTGCTGCTTCCTTTGCTGAGGTGTCAGATACAAGTGAAGCGGTTGATGATGACGATGTGTCCACGGATGCCACGTGGGTGCCTGCTCGAAGAGAAGAAGAGGGGGAAAGTTCTGAAGGGGAGACAGAGAGAATGAGGAGACGAGTTGGAAGCAGGGGAGGTCGTCGCAAGGAGTTAGTGGCACAGTCAGACAGCATGTATCGGCACCTGGGGTCAGCCAGACAGCACGCCAGTCAACGCATGCTGTTGCCACCACCAGAATGCCGTCATTGCAAAGCTCAGCAGTGTGGCATTTTTTTTGTGTGTCTGCTTCTGAAAAAAGCAATGCCATTTGCAACCTGTGCCAAAAGAAACTGAGTCGTGGGAAGTCCAACACCCACCTTGGTACAACTGCTTTGCGAAGGCACATGATCTCACATCACAAACGCCTATGGGATCAACACATGAGTACAAGCAGCACACAAACTCAAAGCCACCATGCTCCTCCAGGTCCAGCATCTTCAGCCACGTCAACCACTGCTGTCCTCCCTGCCCCCTCTCAACCACCCGCCACTACATCTCTCACATTCAGCAGCTCCTGCTCATCTGCCCACAGTCAGGTGTCTGTCAAGGACATGTTTGAGCATAAGAAGCCAATGTCTCAAAGTCACCCCCTTGCCCGGCGACTGACCGCTGGCTTGACGGAACTCTTAGCCCGCCAGCTGTTACCATACCAGCTGGTAGAGTCTGAGGCCTTCAAAAAATTTGTCGCTATTGGGACACCACAGTGGAAGGTACCCAGACGAAATATTTTTTTTTAAAAAAGGCAATCCCAAACCTCTACCATGTCATTGAAAAGGAAGTCATGGCATCTCTGGCATACAGTGTTGGGGCAAGGGTCCATCTGACCACTGATACCTGGTCTGCAAAGCACGGTCAGGGCAGGTATATCACGTATACTGCGCATTGGGTCAACCTGCTGACGGCTGGCAAGCATGGAATGCGTGGCTCCGCAGCGGAGTTGGTGACACCACCACGACTTGCAGACAGACCTACTGTCACCTCCTCTACTCCTACTCCATCCTCTTCGATATCCTCCTCGGCTGAGTCCTCTTCTGCTGCGGCGTCTGGCTGCACATCAACTGAATCCCCTCAGCTCCCCAGGGGTTATTCCACATCCCGGATACGACAGTGTCACGCTGTCTTGGGGTTGACTTGCCTGAAAGCAGAAAGCCACACAGGACCAGCACTCCTGTCCGCCCTGAACGCACAGGTGGATCAGTGGCTGACCCCGCACCAACTGGAGATCGGCAAAGTGGTGTGTGACAATGGAAGCAATCTGTTGGCGGCATTAAATTTGGGCAAGTTGTCACATGTGCTGTGCATGGCACATGTGTTGAATCTCATCGTACAACGTTTTGTGTCTAAGTACCCAGGCTTACAGGACGTCCTCAAGCAGGCCAGGAAGGTGTGTGGCCATTTCAGGCGTTCCTACACGGCCATGGCGCACTTTTCCGATATTCAGCGGCGAAACAACATGCCAGTGAGGCGCTTGATATGCGACAGCCCGACACGTTGGAATTCAACACTCCTAATGTTCGACCGCCTGCTCCAACAAGAAAAAGCCGTCAACGAGTATTTGTATGACCGGGTGCTAGGACAGCCTCTGCGGAGCTGGGAATCTTTTGCCACGTTACTGGACACTCATGCGCAATGCCTGTAGGCTCATGCGTCCTTTTGAGGAGGTGACAAACCTAGTCAGTCGCACCGAAGGCACCATCAGCGACCTCATCCCATTTGTTTTCTTCCTGGAGCGTGCCCTGCGAAGAGTTCTGGATCAGGCTGTAGATGAGCGTGAAGAGGAAGAGGAAGAGTTGTGGTCACCATCACCACCAGAAACAGCCTTGTCATCATCGCTTGTCGGACCTGCAGCAACGCTGGAAGAGGAGTATGAGGAAGAGGAGTCAGAGGAGGAATGTGGCGGCTTTGAGGAGGAGGAAGACCAACCACAGCAGGCACCCCAGGATGCTCGTTGTTGTCACCTATCTGGGACCCATGGTGTTGTACGTGGCTGTGGGGAAGAACAGACCGTCAATGACATCAGTGAGGATGAGGAACGGGAAATGAGTAGCTCTGCATCCAACCTTGTTCAAATGGGGTCTTTCATGCTGTCATGTCTGTTGAGGGACCCACGTATAAAAAGGATGAAGGAGAACGATCTGTACTGGGTGGCCACGCTACTAGACCCCCGGTATAAGCAGAAAGTGGCAGAAATGTTACCAAATTACCGAAAGTCGGAAAGGATGCAGCAGTTCAAAACCAAACTAAAAAATATGCTTTACACAGCTTATAAGGGGGATGTCACAGCACAACGGGAATCTAACAGGGGAAGAGGTGAGTGTAATCCTCCTCCTACCACGGCGGCAAGGACTGGACGATTTACAGATGTGTTGTTGATGGAGGACATGCGGAGCTTTTTCAGTCCTACTCATCGCCACAGCCCTTCGGGATCCAGCCTTAGCGAACGACTCGACCGACAGGTAGCAGACTACCTCGCCTTAACAGCAGATATCGACACTCTGAAGAGCAATGAACCCCTTCACTACTGGGTGTGCAGGCTTGACCTGTGGCCTGAGCTATCCCAGTTTGCGATAGAACTTCTGGCCTGCCCTGCTTCAAGTGTCCTGTCAGAAAGGACCTTCAGTGCAGCAGGAGGCATTGTCACTGACAAGAGAAGTCGCCTCGGTCAAAAAGTGTTGATTACCTCACCTTCATAAAGATGAATGAGGCATGGATCCCGAAGGGACTGACAGTGGGGATACGTTTGACTAACAAAAGGCCTGATTACATGCCTTGGCCTCAAAATGGTCCCCACGCTGCTGTATTTAATGTCTGCATACCGGATGACTTTCGTGAATTCTCCACCACCAACTAGGGTTCAAGCCGCAATGTTTTAGTCACTTCTCTGCCTGGAAAACATCAATTTTTCCGGCCACTGCTACAATAGCGGCTGCAACAATGCCATTATTTTTCAGGCATGTGTACATGCCTAATTTTTCTGTCCTATGGTGCAGCACTGTGGCTGCAAAAACAAACCAAAAAAAAAAAGGCACATACAAGTGTCAATTCCCCTTTGTGATCGTTACCTTGTTGTGGTGAAGGGGCTTGCATATCACAATGAAGCAATCATCACCTCTATAAGTGTGTTGGCAATGTTGCCAAACCCCAGATAATAAGGCCGTTGCTTCATTATGGTCAGACCAAAAGCGATCGGACGGCTGAATAATATTTCATAGAGAAAACATTAATTTGCCTTTTTTTTTTATATGTTGTATGGGTTTTTAATACATAAAATAAAAATCATAATAAAGTCTCTTAATAGTTTATTAGAAATGATGCAGGCAATTAAAAAAATCCCCATCAATTCCAATACAAAGCAAGTACAGAGCTCAGAACTAAATTATTTCATGATGTCGTAATTGTTCGCTAATTCGACAATGGTTAATTCATCAATTCGACCGGATAGGGTCCGTAACAGGGATTAAACTGATGAGAATAGTACTAGTTAAGACACCACTCATATCGGGTGTGACAGTAAATTGCACGGTACAGACGCAGTGACCATGGATTAAAACAAAGGGTAGGGAGCCAAGGTTTTTTTAACCATCTCCCTGTTCGAAAAATAAATTCAAAAAATGGCCCCCAGATTGGGGACGTTAGAGGGATTAAACTGATGAGAATAGTACTACAGAAAATACCACTCATATCGGGTGTGAGAGTAAATTGCACGGCGCAGACGCAGTGACCGTGGATAAAAACAAAGAGGAGGGAGCCAGCGATTTTTTTAACCATCTCCACTTTCGAAAAATCAATTCAATTCACCTTTTGGGGACGCTTGGTGTTGTACGTGGCTGGGTGGAGGAAGAAACCTTCAATGACATCACCGGGACGTGGCTAGCTTGGTATCCAACCTTGTGCAAATGGGGAGTTTGGGGTTGTGCAAATGAACTGTTTGCGGTTGTTTGCGGTGCATTAAAAGGGGAGTTTGGTCTGTCAATGTCTGTAAAGTGGGCGTAACCCTTACACTACCTGATCGATACAACATCATACCTGATGTTTTAAAGCACATTATTCCAAACAACTTAGGAATGTTAGTTGATTTATGCCCTTTATGGATTAAAACCCGACTCTGCGTCCACTACGTAATTTTCCATGGGAGTTTTGCCATGGATCCCCCTCCGGCATGCCACAGTCCAGGTGTTAGACCCCTTGAAACAACTTTCCCATCACTATTGTGGCCAGAAAGAGTCCCTGTGGGTTTTAAAATTTGCCTGCCAATTGAAGTCTATGGCGGTTCGCCCAGTTCGCCTGTTCACGAACATTTGCGGAAGTTCGCGTTCGCTGTTCGCGAACTGAAAATTTTATGTTCGCGACATCACTACTGTGGGACAGCCACTGCCATCAGCTGCTTAAAACAGTCCGTCTTCACCAGACGGAATGACAGCATTTCAAAGGCCAGTCATTTTGAAATGATGGCATTTAGGGCCAGGGATCGATGGTGGCTAAGTGGGTATTTCCTCTTTCTCTCCAGTGTTTGGGAGATGAACAGCTGAACGCTTACATGTGACATGGTGGAGATTCTTGGTGATGAAGACAGGTGGTGGTTTTTGTGGTACATCTGTTTGCTGGGTGGCAGGTTCCACTGTGACTCCAGAGGTGCAGGAAGAGGCAGAGACAGCAGCAGAAGAGGGAGCAGGAGGAGCCTGAGACCTTTATTGGTTTTTAAGGTGTTTACTCCACTGCAGTTCATGCATTGCATGTAGATGCCTGGTCATGCAGGTTGTGCTCAGGTTTAGAACGTTTCTGCCTTGCTTCAGGCTCTGATGGCACGACGTGCAAACCACTCGTGTCTTGTCGTCAGGACATTGTCTAAAGAACTGTCATGCCAATGAACTCTCTGGAGCTGGCTTTGGTGTGCTCGGTCCCTGGGTGAGGTGGCCAGTAGCAGGCGTACAGTCTCTGGGACGGCTGGTCTGCTTTTGCTGTGCTCCCTCTTTTGCTGTGCTGTTGCCTCTGTGCGACCACCGCCTCTTCCTTAGAACTGCACACGTCATTCGCATGAACTTGAGTCCAATCGGGGTCTAGGACCTCATCATCCTTCACATCATCTTTCACCCATTCGTGACCCCTGCCCTCCTCGTCAGTCTGCATGCTGCAGAAAGCCGCACCAGTTGGCACCTGTGTTTCGTCATCATCAGAGACATGATGCGTTGGTCTTCCCATGTCTACATCCGGAAAACATAAATGGTTGGGCACCGGTGCACTCAATCTCTTTCACTTCTGGGGCAGGGCTATGTGGATTTCCCATGGAAAAGACTGCTGCATAAATTGGGGCTCAGACTGCTTGGCTGATTTGCAAGGGGGTGAGTTGAAAGACAGATGTCAATGGGCTGCAGGTGCCAACTCTGAGCTTTCAGCAGAGAATCGGGTGGGAGACAATGTGAAGGAACTGGAGGCACTGTCAGCCACCCAATCTACTATTGCCTGTAATTGTTCTGGCCTCTGGCATCCGTAGAGCGGCATTCGGGCCTACTAAATAACGCTGCAGGTTCTGTCGCCTACTTGCACCTGAGGAAGGTGTTTCACTTGGACCTGTAGCTGGCGCAGAACGGCTACATCCTCTACCTGCAACAGGAGCTCCACCAACACCACCATGACCATGCCCACGTCTCTTATTTGATGCTCTCCTCATTATTTGAGTTCACCCACCAAACTAACAGATGGTTTATCTCCGGTGTCAATTTAACTGCCAAAAGTCAATACTTAAGTTCATTAACAGTAAGGCAGTGCCCGTGTCATAAACAGAATACATTTCTTTAGGTCACACAACAGTGGAATGTAGCAATTAAATACAATAACTTCACTATCAACAAAAATTAGATTTTTTAAACCAACAATTTATCAGTCGATGTTAACGGTTTAATGTCACTGTCAGAAATGCAGCGTACACCGCAAATGTGCTACTACAAAACCAGTGTTTATTGCAACAAACTACAGAAAATCAGTATGTCACTGCAAAATTTTAAAACTGGTTTTTCAGCGTTGTATGCAAAAGTGCTCTGTGGCACAACAGTACGTTTTTTTTCCCCCAACTACAGAAATGCAGTATGTCATCACAAAATTTTAAAACTGGGTTTTCAGCGTTGTATGCAAAAGTGTTCTGTGTCACGACAATGCGGCTTTGTTTCCCCAACTACAGAAATGCAGTATGTCACCACTAAATCATAAAATAGGAAATGTAGGTGGACTTGACCTGCCAGAAAAAAGGAATTTTTCCTCCACTGAGCTACCAGAAAATAATTAGACTAATGTCCCTGGCAAGCTGCCACACATGCAGGTCCCATGCAGTTCCAAGGACACTGCAGTTGCTAAAATGGCCGCCGACCCCCACCTCAGTAACAGATGGATTAAAAATAATTTTGCAGTATCACTGGGCTCAGGGCTGGGTACAAATATGTAGCATATCATCCTCAGTAATTGCTGTATTTCGAATATTTAACACCACCAAGTTCAACAGATTTCTTCCCTAATCTCTCCCTCACAGCAGCAGCTGCGTCCTATCCCTACACTAAGAAGAGCAGAGTGACGTGCGGTGCTACATGACTCCAGCTCAAATAGAGGCTGGGTCACATGCTGCACTTAGCCAATCACAGCCATGGCATTAGTAGGCATGGCTGTGATAGCTTCTTAGGGCAAATTAGTGAAACACTTGTTGATTGGCTGCCCTGCAGCCTTTCAAAAAGCGCAAAGAAATTGCCGAACAACGAACCCAAACCTGAACTTTTACGGAAATGTTCGGGTTCGAGTCCAGATGCGAAAAACCATAAAGTTTGGTACGAACCCGAACTTTACAGTTCGGGTTGGCTCAACTCCATTAGATACACAACTCAGCAGACAGTATCACACAGGATAGGATTAGATACACGGCTCAGCAGACAGTATCATACATGATATGATTATAAACATAGCTCAGCAGATGTTATCACACAAGATAGAATGGGATAAACAGCTCAGCAGGCTGTATCACACAAGATAGGATAAGAAACACAGCTCAGCAGACAGTGTCACACAGGATAGGATTAGATTCATAGATGCATGGATCAGCAGGCAGTATCACACATGATAGGATTAGATACATGGCTCAGCAGTCAGTAACACACATGAAAGGATTAGATACATGGCTCAGCAGGCAGTATCACACATACTAGGATTAGATATGCGGATCAGCAGACAGTATCACACATAATAGGAATAAATACACAGCTCAGACAGTATCACACATAATAGGAATAAATACACAGCTCAGACAGTATCACACATAATAGGAATAAATACACAGCTCAGCATACAGTATCACACATGATGTTTGGATTCTGGATTTAGTGTTCCTTTATTCTCATTAGTGTTGAGCGCGAATATTCGAAACGTGAATTTTTATCGTTATTATCGCCACTTCGAGAATTTGCAAATAGTTAGAATATAGTGCTATATATTCGTGTTCGCAAATAACGTTGAACGTGAATATTCTAATTGCGAATTTATCGCTAATTTATCGTAAATATTGGCACTTAGCAACATCCCTAGCAACCAATAGGAAAGTTGCCTACCCATTAGTTTTGATCGAGAATATTCTAATCGCGTTTTTTTATTGCAAATACATTACATTGCCAATTTTCGCAATGAAGTAAATAATGACTGGAGATAACGGATTCTCGAATTTGCAAATTTATGGCGAATATTCGGCCAAAAATTCACGAAATATCACAAATTCGAATATTGCCTATGCCGCTCATCACTAATTCTCACGTGTTTGACTTTAACACACTTAATATTCTCAATAGATCTCACTAAATTTAGCTGGGTCTGTCGATAAATATCTCATATCTGAGGTCAGCTTCTCTGTTCTCTAAACAGAAGAAAAAGCAGCTTGAGCAATAAGCTAAATGTGGAGCACTCACACAGGTGAACAGCCTGTCGGATCCGTCCTGCCGCTAGTGCATGCGTGCCCCTGGACTACCGCTCCGGCCGCATTGACTATAATGGGGGCAGGGTGGAGTTCCGGTGGCAGCCCACGCCGAGAGGCCGCTGAAATAAAAGTACGACATGTCCGTGCCGCTAGTATGAAAGTACCCTAAGGCAAGCTTGAGTGTTGGGAGTAGTAGTGTTGTCCCAAGTGGTCATTTGCCTCCAGAGTGCCTGCCTTTATTTTATTGGATTATGCCCAAGTGCAAATTTTTTTCTAAAAAATTATTGTAAATTGTCTGTCAAAAACTCCACAATTAAAACTCATGTGCAGATGTAGTAGAGATAACACACATGCTTTATGAGACCTGTTATCTGTTCACGTAGGTAGGAGGATAATGCAAACTCTCAGTCTTGGCTGATCTTCTAAAAACCGTAAACCCTGATTTATTGTATTAGTGTTGAACGAAAAGAAGTCAAACAAAAAAATTTGATTTGCCACGAAGCTGGGTTTCCTAGCGCTTTGTGGTAACAAATACATTTAACCTGAAATATCAGTAAGAACAAACAATACATATTCACCTCAATCACATATTGTTTGAAGATACCACACAATGTCTTGTGCGGAGAAGTCACCACGCCAGCCAGCCATGTCACCACGTGAGATTTTGCGCACTGTTTTCAATCAAGATGTCTGTGATGGCCTCTATGCTATCAAATGGATAAGGTGAGTATTTTTATTTATTTTTTTAACCTGATTAACCCCTGAGAGGCCTAATGGTAGCCTCAGATGCTGCAATCAGCGATGAACGTAACATCTGAGGGGTTTAATGTCGAGGGAGGTGTGATCGCCGTTCCCCAAGTAATGTGCTTTGTAACAAAGTAATTTGTTATGTAGCAAATTTCTTTGTGAAATTTGGTGAAGCAGCCAAATCAAATTTTCCATAACTTCGCTTATCTCTAGTATTAATCATGTTTTATAATTTCATCCCTTCAACTCAGTAATTTATTAGGCAAAACCAAGATTCATTGTAGGATAGTGGTTAATATGGAGGAAAAGGCCACAAATACTAAATTGTATATTTTCAGGCAATTGTAAATTATGGAATGTTAAGCTTAGACAAAATACATCCATTTACCATTCTTAGAAGCCTATACAAACCAAACTGATTTATTTCCTTTTCTCTGGAAATTAGAATGATCCTCTGGGGGAAAAAAAATAATCTCAATTAAGTGGGGAATGAAAAGAACACTAACCTGGTGCCCTGCTGTTTGTCTTTTGAGCTGCAGATCATCGGACCTCCAGGCTTGTCTTCTGCCATACAAGATGGACGCATTACTTTCTGGGGTTCCTGATGCACTCTTTGCACTTTTTTCTCCAAGACACTTCCTGATCTTACAACTCTGCTCTTAGATTGGCCAGCACTGCTCACATGAACTGGTTTCACCAATCTGATGGTAGCAGGAAGTGTATTGGACTACCAAATGCACAGTGTGACCATTTTGATCTGAAAAGCTGAAAAGGAAAGGATCAGGAAAGTGTACTGCTGTAGAGTCAGAGACGTTGAGGCCACACACACTACTGAGACTCATTTTCTTTGTCTTGAGGCATTTCCACTGAAGTTGGATCAGCCTGAAATTTGATTTTACACTCATTTTGAGTAGCATTCCAAATCCATACCTTCATGCAAAATATATTTTTTTAATCATTTTTATGTTTTATTGTTCTCATTGCTTTCCACTATGTATTGAATAAAGATTTGCAACTAAAATATTTAATTTATTGAGATCTAGGATGTGGTATTTTAGTGTTCCCTTATTTTTTGAGCAGTGTATATTGCTTTGTAACTTTTACAAGAAATGACTTTTAAATGTCCCAAATGCTTTTATGATGTGTGAGTTTCTTAAGCTGTATATAAGAGGATTTATCAATGGAGTCCCAACAGTGTACAGCAGTGATAGAAACTTTTTTATATTTAATGATTGGCCTTTGGTTGGAAGTATATAAACACCAAATAATGTTCCATAGAATATGGAGACCACAGTGAGGTGGGAGCTGCAGGTGGAGAAGGCTTTCTGTCTACCAGTAGATGAAGGAATATTCAGGACAACAAAGATGATATAACTATAGGACATGATAATTATTATAAAAGCACACAAGAGAACAGGGGCAGATATTAACATAATTTCCAACTGGACACCACTGGTATCTGAACACGATAGTTCGAGTATTGGCATCAGGTCACAGAAGAAATGATCAATGGTGTTTGGTCCGCAATATTGTAAGGAGGATGTTGATGCCATTTCAACCACTGACAAAATAAAACTCAGCAACCAACTCATGATGACCAGTTTCAGGCACAGATTGTGATTCATGATGGTGGTATACCGCAATGGGTTACAGATGGCCAAATACCTGTCATAAGACATGACTGTCAGAAGAAAAAACTCTGAACCCTCACAGAAGGCAAATATAAAAAACTGGGCAATGCACCCTACAAAGGAAATGATCCCAACTTTATGCAGTAGAACATGGAGTAGACTGGGGACAATGTCTGTGGTCAGTAAGACGTCAGCTATAGACAGCTGTGTGAGGAAAAAGTACATGGGCTGGTGAAGATCCCTGACGTGTGTCACCAGAGTCACCATAAGAAGGTTTCCACATAACGTCAGAAAGTAGATCAGGAGGAATATTGTAAAGAGAACGTAATTTACATTTTTTGAGCTTTGAAATCCTAACAATTGGATTTTCGTAATCATAGAAATATTTGGTTGAAGCATAGCCTGAACTGAGGTAAGCGAATTATAGTTTAAATAATGTAAAGTCAATAAATAAATATTTGTACTATAAAATAAATTATGTGACAACAGCTTTAAAAACAGGTCCCGCATTTTCTGTCGTTTAGTCTTCACCGCTATTATTTATATTATAATGCAGAACCTCATTGAACACTCGGGATTATGAGAAACCCGTAATTATTCTCCTGTGCTTAATTTACTTTGCAAAAACAATCATATCTGGTGATTACTATTATATAGCAATATTAAATTTAGACTTGCTCATCAAGAAACATCTTACATTCTTTTTTTTTTTTTTTTACATTCAAAGAAACACTCCAGCATTTTGTTTCTACCATCATACATCATAGTTTTTCTACTTTATATGGTGGAATCAATATACTAAGCTTAGTGAGACCGGTAGTAGATTTTCTGTCTTTTTTTTATTATGTTTTGTGAAACCAGTGAGTGGAGCATGGGTTTGCTCCAAAAATTTGCCTTTAAGGTTTTCAGAATAACTGGCCATAGTTATCCCACAAGTGCCACTATGCTCATAACTAGATACAGTTGCTTCTCAGGGTAAGACTCCAAAGCAATAAAGGAGTGAGTTGTAGGAGGTTAAGAATTAAGAATTAAGAAGTCAAGACAAGACTTTATAAAGCTTTACTTGACTGAATTTCCTTTTGGACATGCTGGAGCTGAAAGACTAGCTGAAAGCTGTGGCAAGCTGCATACACAGTATTTCCTGGCCATAATATAATTTGCCATCTCTTTCGGAGGGAGAAAAACATTCCTCCATTTTGTTTTTAAAATTGAGGGTCTAAAAGCATGGCTATCCAATAATCATCAGTCTGCTTGATTCCAATGATACGCTTGTACGTAAGCGTGTTCTTTCCTGCTCTGCTCCCCAACTGAAAAGATTGGGTGTTGTGGCTGGTGTCATTGTCCTCATCATGAACCTGTGTCTCCTCCTCTTTCAGTGGCAGCATCTTCTCCTCCATGGGAGGTTCTCCTTGTGGGAGCTCAACGGCTGCAGGGCTGACAGTAAGATGCGTTTTCTGTTCTTCCGCTCTCGTCACTTGTTGCATGAGCTCCTGTGTGTTTTCTAAGATGAATGCCATACCCATGCCCGAGGGATGTGATGTGAGCGTACTGGTGATGATGTGCCAAGTGAGGGTGGTAGTACTCACAGTTCAGTTGTCCCCTGAGCCGGCCTGCAGCTGAGGGGAAGACAGCACTAAATCCTCCGTGGCACTCTCTATTGCAGGGAACACCAGCCAGATGGAAGGTGAGGTGTCCTTGATGGTAGTGGGTATTCTTAGGGTGCTTTGGTGGCTGGGCCCCTATGTTGTTCATGACGCCAGCACCGTAAGGTACAATTAGGAGTAGAGTTGAGCGAACACCTGGATGTTCAGGTTCGAGAAGTTCGGCTGAACTTAACGAAAATGTTCGGGTTCGGGATCCGAACTCGACCCGAACTTCACCACGGACCCGAACCCCATTGAAGTCAATGGGGACCCGAACTTTTAGGCACTAAAAAGGCTGTAAAATAGCCCAGGAAAGGGCTAGAGGGCTTCAAAAGGCAGCAAAATGTAGGTAATTCCCCTGCAAACAAATGTGGATAGGGAAATGACTTAAAATAAAATAAATAAAAATTAACCAATATCAATTGGCAACTTGGAGGGGAGGTGGAATAGAAGGTTGGGGTGGCATCAGGTGGGAATGCTATGGGAGTTGATGTTGTCATCACAGTCAAAAAGGATTCATGTCTGCCTGTAGTGCCACAGGTCTCATTCGCAGACTCAGGGCCATGGCACCCGCAAAGAGGAGAGCTGTCCCATAACAGCAACACAGGCCTCAGGTCAACCTGCAATGGAACAGGCCATTATCACTTATGTAGGCCCTTGACACCCAGACAGAGGAGATGCAATTTGACAGTAAAAAGATTATCATGTCTCTCACCCAGACAGCAAGCAATTAAACAAAATAAAGGCCACTGACACCAAACAAAATGGGGCGGTCATTAGACAGTATAAAGAGTTTAATATCTCCCACCAAGACAACAACTGATTAAACGATATATAGGCCCCTGACACCCAGAAAATGGGGTGGTCATTAGACAGTAAAAAGAGTTAAATGTCTGCCACCAAGACACCAAGCAAGTAAGTGAAATGTAGGCCCCTGACACCCAGACAATGGGGCGGTCATGAAAGTAAAAAAAGTTTAATATCTCCCACCAAGACAACAAATGATTAAACGATATATAGGCCCCTGACACCCAGACAATGGGGCAGTCATTAGACAGTAAAAAGAGTTAAATGTCTGCCACCAAGACAGCAAGCAAGTACGTGAAAGTTAGGCCCCTGACACCCAAACAGAGGAGAGAGGTCCCATAGCAGCAAAAGAGGCAACATGTCACCCACCAATGGAGAAGGCCACTTTTAGTTATTTAGGCCCCAGCACCCAGACAGAGGAGAGAAGTCCCAAAGCAGAGAATCAGGCTTCATGTCACCCACCAATGGAGAAGGTCACTTTCAGATATTTAGGCCCCTGGCACCCAGACGGAGGAGAGGTTCATTCAACTTTGGGTTGCCCCGCAATAATGGTAAAATTCAAAAAAGAGGATTCAATAAAGAAGTGCCCTGGAGTACAAGAATATATGGATAAGGGGAGGTAGTTATAAATGTCTATTCTGCACAAGGGATGGACAGGTCCTGTGGGATCCATGCCTTGTTCATTTTTATGAACGTCAGCTTGTCCACATTGGCTGTGGACAGGCGGCTGCGTTTGTCAGTAATGACGCCACCTGCTGTGCTGAATACACGTTCAGACAAAATGCTGGCCGCCGGGCAGGCCATCACCTCCAAGGCATAAAAGGCTAGCTCTGGCCACGTGGACAATTTGGAGACCCAGAAGTTGAATGGGGCCGAACCATCAGTCATTATGTGGAGGGTGTGCGCACGTACTGTTCCACCATGTTAGTGAAATGCTGCCTCCTGCTAACACGTTCCGTATCAGGTGGTGGTGCAGTTAGCTATGGTATGGTGACAAAACTTTTCCACATCTCTGCCATGCTAACCCTACCCTCAGAGGAGCTGTCCGTGACACAGGTGCATTGGCGACCTCTCGCTCCTCCTCTGCCTTCGACTTGGGCTTCCACTTGTTCCCCTGTGACATTTGGGAATGCTCTCAGTAGCGCGTCTACCAGCGTGCGCTTGTACTCGCGCATCTTCCTATCAAGCTCCAGTGCAGGAAGTAAGGTGGGCACATTGTCTTTGTACCGGGCATCCAGCAGGGTGGCAACCCAGTAGTCCGCACTCGTTAAAATGTGGGCAACTCTGCTGTCATTGCGCAGGCACTGCAGCATGTAGTCGCTCATGTGTGCCAGGCTGCCCAGAGGTGAGGACAAGCTGTCCTCTGTGGGAGGGGTATCGCCATAGTTTTCCATTTCCCCCCAGCCACGCACCAGTGATGGGCCCAAGCTGGGTTGGGTACCATCCCGCTGTGAACATGCTTCATCCTCATCCTCCTCCACCTCCTCCTCATCCTCCTCTTCCTCCAGTAGTAGGCCCTGGCTGGCCACATTTGTACCTGGCGTCTGCTTTTACAAAAAAACGCCCTCTGAGCCACTTCTAAGAGACTGGCCTGAAAGTGCTAAAAATGACCCCTCTTCCTCCTCCTCCTCCTCCTCCTGGGCCCCCTCCTCTTCCATTATATGCCCTAAGTGTTTTCTTAACGAGACATAGAAGTGGTATTGTAACGCTGATAACGGTGTCATTGCCACTGGCCATGTTGGTGGAGTACTCGAAACAGCGCAACAGGGCACACAGGCCTCGCATGGAGGCCCAGTCATTATTGGTGAAGTGGTGCTGTTCCGCAGTGCGAATCACCGTGCATGCTGCAGCTGAAACTCCACTATGGCCTGCTGCTGCTCGCACAGTCTCTCCAGCATATGCAAGGTGGAGTTCCACCTGATGGGCACGTCGCATATGAGGCGGTGAGCGGGAAGGCCGAAGTTACAGGCGAGCAGCGGTAGGATATGAACGCCGGAAGCGCGCACAGACGGACCGCACTTTATGCAGCAGCTCTGACATGTCTGGGTAGTTGTGAATGAACTTCTGCACCACCAAATTCAGCACATGCGCCAGGCAAGGGATGTGAGTCAAACCGGCTAGTCCAAGAGTTGCGATGAGATTCGCCCATTATCGAACACCACCAAGCGGGGCTTAAGGCCCACCGGCAGCGACCACTTCTCAGTCTGTTGTTCAGTACCCCGCCACAACTCCTGCGCAGTGTGGGGCCTCTCCCCCAAACATATGAGTTTTAGAACGGCCTGCTGAAGTCTACACCGGGCTGTGCTGAAGTTGGTGGTGAAGGTATTTGACCAAAGAACTTTCCGCCTAGGGCCCAGCCGCCGCTACATTTACCCAGTGTGCAGTTAGGGAGATATAGCGTCCCTGGCCGTGCTTACTGGTCCACGTATCTGTGGTTAGGTGGACCTTGCCACAGATGGCGTTGCACAGTGCAGACTTGATTTTATCGGATACTTGGTTGTGCAGGGAAGGCACGGCTCTCTTGGAGAAGTAGTGGCGGCTGGGAACAACATACTGTGGGACAGCCATGGACATCAGCTATTTGAAGCTGTCTGTATCCAACAGCCTGAATGACAGCATTTCAAAGGTCAGTAGTTTAGAAATGCTGGCATTCAGGCCCAGGGCTCGAGGGTGGCTAGGTGGGATTTTACGCTTTCTCTCCAATGTTTGTGAGATTGAGAGCTGAACACTGCCGTGTGACATGGTGGAGATGTTTGGTGATGGAAGTGGTGGTGTTGGTGGCACATCCTCTGTTTGGTGGGCGGCAGGCGCCAACATTCCTCCCGAGGCGAAGGAAGAGGCCGAGGCAGCAGCAGAAGAGGGAGCAGGGGGAGCCTGAGTGAGTTCCTTGTTTTTAAGGTGTTTACTCCACTGCAGTTCATGCTTTACATTTAGATGCCTTGTCATGCAGGTTGTGCTAAGGTTCAAAACGTTAATGCCTCGCCTCAGGCTCTGATGGCACAGCGTGCAAACCACTCGGGTCTTGTCATCAGCACATTGCGTGAAGAAGTGCCATGCCAGGGAACTCCTTGAAGCTTCCTTTGGGGTGCTCGGTCCCTGGTGGCGGTGGCCAGTAGCAGGCGAACTCTCTTGGCGGCGGCTGTTCTGCTTTTGCCCCCTGCTCCCTCTTTTGCTACGCTGTTGGCTCGGTCTCACCACTGCCTCTTCCTCTGAACTAAGAAAGTCAGTGGCACGACCTTCATTCCATGTGAGGTCTAGGACCTCATCGTCCACTGCATCGTCTTCCACACAGTCTTCCTCCCTGACCTCCTGTTCGGTCTGCACATTGCGAAAAGACGCAGCAGTTGGCACCTGTGTTTCGTCATCATCAGAGACGTGCAGACTCTGATGAGGTGGTATTCCCATGTCCTCATCATCAGGCAACATCAGTGGTAGTGTGTCAGTGCATTCTATGTCTTCCACCACTGGTGATGGGCTAGGTGGATTCCCTTGGGAAACCCTGCCAGCAGAGTCTTCAAACAGCATAAGAGACTGCTGCATAACTTGAGGCTCAGACAGTTTCCCTGATATGCTGGGGGTTGATGTGACAGACTGATGGGCTTGGTTTTCAGGCGCCACCTGTGCTCTTTCTGCAGAAGACTGGGTGGGAGATAATATTGTGACAGTGCTGGATCCACTGTCGGCTACCCAATTGACTAGCGCCTGTACTTGTTCAGGCCTTACCATCCTTAGAACGGCATTGGGCCCCACCAAATATCACTGTATATTCTGGCGGGTACTGAAAGCTGAGGTAGTTGGTTCACTAGGACGTGTGGCTGTGGCAGAATGGCCACGTCCTCTCCCAGCACCAGAGGGTCCACTAACAACACAACGACAATATCCGCACCCACTTCCCTTACTAGATGTTTTCTTTATTGTTACCGTTTACCAGAATAGGAAAAAAAAAATTTGGCCCAATATATTGAATTCAAATTCAGGCATTTTTTTACAGGCACCTAACACTATCTGGCTATCTATTTATGTACCGTATTACACTAATCCAGGCACAGCAGTAACCACAGATTTAGCGGAATATCAATTGTTGGCCTAGTATTTAGGCCTTGGATGAAAGGTATCCTTTTACGGACAGATTTACACTTGGAGATGCACAGTAGTGTGTAAAAAAAATAAATAGGATTATTCTTTCAGCACTTGTATTTTAACACTTTGTGTAATATTACCTTTAACGGAAAGAAATACACTTGGAGATTCACGCTGAGTGCAATACACCCTTTTACGGACAGATTTACACTTGGCCTGCAACAGCTGGAACACCAGATTTTGGGTATTGCTATTTCGGCCATTGAATTTCACCCCACAAAATATTATATTCTTTGACGGACACTATGAAACTTGTCCAGTCACAGCTGGAACACCAGATTTACGGTATTTTTTTTTTTGCAACTGAATTTCACCACAGAAAATAATATATCCTTTGATGGACACTATGAAACTTGTCCAATCACAACTGGAACACCCGATTTACTGTATTTCTATTCTGACAACTGAATTTCACCCCAGAAAATTATCTATCCTTTGTCGGACACTATTAAACTTGGCCAGCCGCTGCTGGGACACCAGATTTACGGTATTGCCATATTGGCAATTGAATTTCACCCCAGAAAAAAATATATCCTTTTCCGGACACTATTAAACTTGGCCAGCCACTGCTGGGACACCAGATTTAGGGGATTGCTTTTTTGGCAATTGAATTTCACCACAGAAAAAAATTTATCCTTTGCCAGACAGCAGACAGTATTACACTTGGCTAGCCACAGCTGGAACACCAGATTTAGGGGATTGCTATTTTGGCAATTGAATTTAACCCCTCAATAAAATATAAACATGTCTATCCTGAGTTTCTAGGGGTGACAAAGCACAGCCAAGCCCCTTATGTACGATATAACAAAAAAAAAAAAACTAGTATTGATGGATTGATGGACTTGGTGGCAGCTTGTGCTGGTGCACCACAAGACACAAAATGGCCGCCGATCAACCCAGAAAAAAGTGACAGAAAAACACTCTGTGCAGCCTAAAAACCAGTGAGCAATTAACTAGCAGAAGTTAAATCATTCACAGCTGTAGATCGATCCGTTCATTAGGTTCTTTTGCTGAGTTTTCCCTGCCTAATCTCGAACTCACAGCAGCTGCATACTATTCCTACAGTAATCAGAGCAGAGTGACATGCGGCGCTATATGACTCCAGCTGAAATAGAGGCTGGGTCACATGCTGCACTTGGCCAATCACAGCCATGCCATTAGTAGGCATGGCTACGATGGCTTCTTAGTGCAAGAAGTAAAGCGCTAGCTGATTGGCTGCCGTGCAGCCCTTCAGAAAGCGGGAAGAAATCGCCGAACATGGACCCGAACCCAAACTTTTTTGAAAATGTTCGGGTCCGGGTCCCGAACACCCCAACATTCGGTACGAGCCTGAACTATACAGTTCGCGTTCGCTGAACTCTACCTATAACGAGTCTTGGTTTTGCCTAATAAATTACTGGGTTGTTCTTGGACCAGAACCAAGGGATGGAATTATAAAACATGATTAATACTAGAGATGAGCGAAGTTATGCAAAACTAGATTTGGCTGCTTTACCAAATTTCACAAAAAAAAAAAAAATTTTGTATGCAGCGGGTGCGATGATGGGAAACGGCGATCACACCGTTTCCCATTATTGCACCCCTCAGATGATCAGTTCATTGCTCATTGCGGCATCTGAGGCTACCATTTACGCCTCTCAGGGGTTAATCAGGTTAAAAAATAAATAAAATACTCACCTTATCCATTTCATCGCATAGAGGCCATCACGTACATTTTGATTGAAAATACTGCGCAAACTCTCATGTGGTGACGTGGCTGGCTAGCGTGGAGACTTCTCCACACAAGACTTTGCCAGGTATCTTCAATCAGTATGGCCGTGACAGCCTCTTTGGGCATGCCTAGATGAGTTGAGTATGTATTTTTTTTGTTCTTACTGCCATTTCAGGTAAAATGTATTTGCTCCCACAAAGCGCGAGGAAACCCAGCTTCGTGGCGAATGAAATTTTTTCATTTGACTTCTTTTCGCTCAACACTAATGCAATAAATCAGGGTTCACATTTTTTTTGAAAATCAGCCAAGACTGAGAATTTGCATTATCCTCCTACCTTAGTGTACAGATAACATGTCTCATAAAGCATGTGGTTTACTCAACTAGATCTGTACATGAGTTTTACATGTGGAGTTTTTGACAGACAATTTACATCATTTTTTGGGGGGAAAATTGCATAATCCAATAAAATAAAGGCAGGAACTCTGGAGAAAAATGACCACTTGGGACAACACTACTACTGCCAAAACTCAAGCTTGCCTTAGGGTACTTTCATACTAGCGGCACGGACGTCTGGTAGGCTGTTGGGGCGGGTGTACAGCCTGTCAGATCCATCCTGCCGCTAGTGCATGCGTGCCCCCGGAACTATAGCTCTGGCCCCATTGACTATAATGGGGGCATGGCAGAGTTCCGCGGCAGCACAGCAGCGCACGCTGAGAGTCCGCTGGAATAAATGTACGACATATTGTACTTTTATTTCGGTGGCCTCTCGGCGTGCGTCGCTGTGTTGCCATCGTAACCCAGCCCAGAGCGGTAGTCCGGGGGCACGCGTGCACTAGCGGCAGGACGGATCCAACAGGCTGTTCACCCGCCGGAACAGCCTGCTGGAGTCCCCTGCCGCTAGTGTGAAACTAGTCTTAGCTCTGACAAAGATTTTTAGGTTGCTTTCTTAGACCAATACATCAGATTAGGGACAGTAGTCTGTGCTAAATAGAATTTTTGTAATAATTTTCAACGGTTATTTTGAAAAATAAAGCTCAATTGGACAAACTATATGCTGTTGGTGATGCTGAAAAATGTATTTTTTGTGCACTTACAAACACTTGATAAATTTTAACAGGTTTTTTGGTAACAAATAAAGGCAGAATTTACGCCCCCTGGTATTAACACACTAAAATGTGCTAAACTGTCATTTTTCTTTTTTCTTTTTTGTAAGAAATATTGGCCCAGTTTGATGAAAACACACTATACACAGGTATTTGCAATCTAAAATATGATTATTTACATACATAAAAAATTGCAGCAAGTCATGGGAAATAGAAAAGCGTAATTGTGCAGCTTATGCAGTAAAATATATGCTGCTGGTGGTGTTGAGAACATGTCTATAAAACACATGAAGAAGCTTTGCAACAGGTTGTTGTACAAAATAGGCTAGCTTATGCACAGAAAAAAGAATACTGTCTCTTTACATGAAGAGCTCCCTCTGCCCTCACTGTAATACACACAGTATATTAACTGAACCTGTGGTGTCCCTAATGGCAGCTCATGGATGAGTAAGAGGGCATGTACTGTAGCCTGAAATGCTGCATTGGATGGGATATGAAAACTCAGCGTTCTTATCATGCATGTCGATAAGACTATGAACTTTTGTGTATGAAGACTGAAATAAAACGAAGAAGGCCCTTAATGTACCTGGTGGACTGTGAGTAATGATTGTTGAGTCACAATTCTTTATATTTCTGATGGGATTATTGCCCTGCATATAAATACTGGTCTGTATTTTCCAGTCTCCAGTGTACTGTCATAGAGGGTACTCAGCGTGGTGGTGTAGACTCACTCACGTCGACAAAATTGTTCTCTTAAAGTTTAGAAAGCATCACATTTGTAAAAGTGAATAAAGCATGGATCCTTGTGGATTTTTACACATCTCGGGCTGAAGCCAATGAGCAGATCTGCTAGTGGCTACTTATCACTAACCATGATATTGCAATGTCTGCCTATCCATCATGTTCCTTACTGGATTGGTGCTACTACTGTCACCCCCCCGTTTGCCACCCCTACTGCTATTACTGCTACCCCTAAAGAGCCACACATCTCCTATCCATCAGGTTCCATACTATGCTACTATTGCTCCTCAGCTATTACTGCCATTACTGCTACCTCTTCACAGCCACACATCTCCAATTTATAACTTTAAGTGGAGCAGTGATTATATCTGGAGCACTATAGCAATTATACTTTGGAATTACAGGATTTTTTATGCATTTGTGTGGATTTTCGGATGAGACATAAATTCTTTATGTTCAACAGAAAATACAATCTTCGAATGTCAGGTTTCTCAATGGGGGCCAAACATTCACCATCTATAGCAAATATATATATGGCGTGGTGGGAGTGACATTTTCTTTTTCTTGCTGACAACCCCTTTGCTGGATACATAAAATGGTATGGGCGTTATATAGATGATATTCTGGGGGTTTGTCAGCGAGAGGAGAATATGGTAGTCCAATGTATTAATTATCTTACCGTACAGATTCCATCAAACTTACATATTTTAGCGATCCAGCTAAAATTGATTTTCTTGATTTGCATTTGGAATTGGACCTCTCTGAGGGATTGGTCACTACCTGCGCCTTTAGAAAAAAGACATCTGGGAATACCGTTGTTCTAGCCTCCTCCTGCCCCCCGCCGCATGTCCTAAATAATATACTAAAAGGGGAAATGATCAGAGCAAGGCGCAATTGCTCCACAGAGGGGTTATTCTCAAAAGAAACAGAGGTTATCACACATAGACTTCTCAGTAGAGGCTATACACTTCAAAATATTAATAAAGGTATTGAATTTGCCAGATCAAAAAATAGAGAGTCTTTGATTTTTCCCCAGACTGTAACAAAATCCCATAATTGTTAAAAAAGTGAAGAGCCGGAGTGGATCTGGCGAGTAAGCACCCACCCAGCTCTTTGCTTACTCCCAGTAAAAGCCAGGCCTGGTTTAGCTGAACCCAGCTATGCTAATTATCAAGAGCATCCACTATCTATCCTAGTGGACACACAAGCTAACAGCTTTTACTCCACCAAGGCCGGGTACCTTGGTTGCATGTCTCAGGTGCACCACAGAAAACCTTGATGTGCATCTCCTTAACCCATTAAGGACCCTGCCATATTTCACCTTGAGGACCAGGCCATTTTTAGCAAATCTGACATGTGTCACTTTATGTGGTAATAACTTTAAAACACTTTTGCCTATCCAAGCCATTTTGAGAATGTTTTCTCATCACATATTGTACTTCAAGATAAAACAGAGTGACAAAATTTTATTTTTATTTATAAAAAATACCAAATTTACCAAAAAAATTGAAAAATTAGCACATTTCCAAATTTCCATTTCTCTACTTTTATAATAGTTATACCTCTAAAAATAGTTATTACTTTACATTTACCATATGACTACTTCATGTTTGGATCATTTAGAAAATGACATTTTATTTTATTCGTGGACGTTAGAAGGCTTAGAAATTTAGAAGCAAATCTTACAATTTTTAAGAACATTTCCAAACCCCAATTTTTTCATAAACAGTTCAGTTATGAAGTCACTTTCTGGGGCTTAAATATTGGAAACCACCTATAAATTAACTCATTTTAGAAACTACGCCCCTCAAGCTATTCAAAACTGATTTAACAAATTTTGGTAACCCTTCAGGTCCCCCACGAGAATTAAATAAAAATGTGAATGAAATTTCAAAATTTCACATTTTTTTAACAGATTTTAAATTTTAATCTATTTCTTCTGCAACACATCAAGGGTTAACAAGCCAAACAAAATTCAAAATTGATCACCCTGAATCTTGAGTTTACAGAAACACCCCATGTGTGCTCAAAAACTGATGTAAGGGCGCACAGCAGAATTCAGAGTTTAAGGAGCACCATATGTCTTTTGGAGAGTGGATTTAGCTGGAATGGAAATTAGGAGCTATTTCGCATATGAAGACACCCTGAGTTGGACCTAGAGTAGAAACTTCCAAAAAGTGACCGCATTCCGGAAACTACACCCCTCAAGTAATATTACAAGGTGTGTAGTGAGCACTTTGAACCATCAGGAATTTCCCAGAATTAGGAAACGCTTGGCTGTGGAAAACAAAAATGTCAATTTTTTCAAGAAAAAGTTGTTTTACACCCACATTTTTCACTTTCACAAGGGATACCAGGACAAAATTAACCCCACATTTTGTTCCCCATTCCCCACTGAATACCCAAACACCCCATCAGTGCTCTAAAAATTATGTATAGCAGCATGGCAGGGCTATAGAGTCAAACAGTAAAATGTGAATTTTGCTGACCTGAATCGGCAGACATGGATTTTAAGGGGTTAAAGGAGAAAATGCACCCCAGCTTGTGTTCCCCATTTTCTCACCATTCAGGAAACACCCCATATGTGCTCATAGTCTGCTGTATGGGTGCACAGCAGGCCTTGAGAAGCAATGTGTAAAATATGGTTTATGTAGGCCTGAATTGGCAGACATGGATTTTAGCTGCCATGTTGCATTTAAAAAATTTCCTGAGGTCCCCAGAAACGAAAAACCCCAACAAGAGACACCATTTTGGAAAGAACACCCCCATACGAACATTTTAAGTGGTGGAAAGGGTACTTTTTAGCAAACAGGTGTCTCACAGAAAATAATTAGTAGTGGTTGTTGGAAAGTGGATATGAAAGCGAGGTGGACTAAATCAGATATGAAGTGGAAATATTACAGGGAGCATAAAGGATCAAATTAAATTAATACTCCATGGAAGAATGGTAAATTCTGAAGCAGTCCTGCATGCACAGGCCAGTTATTTCAGGGCAGGTTTTGCAGTGGTAAATTGTGTCTTTCTTTATCCCTCTTTGGTGACACACCCTGCATCTTTTTGGGGTCCGCGCACCATACGCGCACCATAACTTCCAGAAGTACTGGGACCCTTCTCTGCCTGGGTTTGATAAATTTGGGCTTTGATGACCACCTCTTGGAACTGAAGAAAAGTTCCTCTGTGGCCTGAAGATTGAAATAGGATGTACACATTGCACATTGCCATCTGTACAATGTGTACAGCCAGCTTTTTGTACCACACTTTTGGGCTTCATAAGTTGATCTGCAAGATCCACACCTCCCATGTGCTTATTGTAGTCCAGGATGCAAACTGGTTTGGGGACAGTGGTAGTGGTACCACGTACAGGGGCAGCAGAGCTGGCATTAGTGTAAATGGTGGTTAGTGCAAGGACATCGCTCTTGTCCTTGTACTTAACCACATCCCGACCACCTAACGCAGGGATGCGTCCTGCGGCCGGCCGGGATGTTCCTTCTTGACGCACCGGCGAGTCATCTCGCTAGAGACGTGATTCCCTGTGAACGCGCGAGCGTTCACAGGATCGCATCGGCAAGGAAGTTTTACTACAGCCTGCCAGTGCTGATTATGCGCTGGCAGGCTGTAGATTTTAGAAAAACGCTATCTAAATCACATATCAGACTCTGTTTTGTAAATATTGTCTGATATGCCTGCTGCCTGCTCCTCTGGTGGTCACTTTTGCTTGGGACCACCAGAGGACACAGGCAGCTATGTAAGTGCACCAATCACCACCCCCCCGTCACTGATTAACCCCTGGTCACCCCATGATCACCCCCTGTCACCCCCCTGTCACTAATGACCCCCCTGTAAGGCTCATTCAGACGTCCGTATGTGTTTTGCGGATCCACGGATCCTCGAAACATGGACACCGGCAATGTGCTTTCCGCATTTTGCAGATCCGCACATTGCCAGAACTATATAGAAAATGCCTTTTCTTGTCCGCAATTGCGGACAAGAATAGGACATGCTCTATCTTTTGCCGAGCTGCGGCCTGATGTTTCTGGGCCGAAACCCGGAAGTTCGCAGCCGCAGCTCGGCAAATGCTGATGCGGAGAGCACATAGTGTGCTCTCCACATCACCGCCAGCCACATTCACACAGAATTGCGGAATAGATGCGGACATTTTTGCAGACGTGTGAATGGGGCCTTACTTCGCAAGCACTCCTATGTCCTTTCCCCTCTTTTTATTTTGTTGCACATTTTTTGGTAGAGATTTTTTCATCCACATTGATTTATGCGAATGAAGAAATCTGTGCCGTTCATTTTTTTTTTCAGCCCGGAGGCTGAACGGAAAAAAAAAATCTCATTACCCGTATGCTCAATATAAGGGGAATAGTATAAACTCCTAATGCTAGCCATACATGTAATGATTGCGTAGACCCTCAAATGCCAGGGCAGTACAAACAACCCACATGTGACCCCATTTTAGAAAGAAGACACCCCAAGGTATTCCATGAGGGGTTTGGTGAGTTCATGTAAAATTTTATTTTTTGTCACAAGTTAGTGGAATATGAGACTTTGTAAGGAAAAAAATAAAAAATGTCAATTTCCGCTAACTTGTGCCAAAAAAAATCTTCTATGAACTCGCCATGCCCCTCACAGAATACCTTGGGGTGTCTTCTTTCCAAAATGGGGTCACATGTGGGGTATTTATACTGCCCTAGCAATTTAGGGGCCCTAAAGCGTGAGAAGAAGGGCATTTTGACGCATTTGGATTCCAAACTACTTCTGACGCTTTAGGACCCCTAAAATGCCAGGGCAGTATAAATACCCCACATGTGACCCCGTTTTAGAAAGAAGACACCCCAAGGAATTCCGTGAGGGGTAAGTAAAATTTTATTTTTTGTCACAAGTTAGTGGAAAATGAGACATAAAAAATGTCAATTTCCGCTAACTTGTGCCAAAAAAAAAAAACCCTCACAGAATACCTTGGGGTGTCTTATTTATACTGCCCTGGCATTTTAGGGGTCCTAAAGCGTGAGAAGAAGTCTGGAATCCAAATGCGTAAAAATGCCCTCCTAAAAGGTACTCATTGGAAATCGGGCCCCTTTGTGCACCTAGGCTGCAAAAAAGTGTCACACATATGGTATTGCCGTACTCAGGAGAAGTAGGGCAATGTGTTTTGGGGTGTATTTTTACATATACCCCTGTTAGGTGAGAGAAATAAAATTGTAAATGACAACTTTTTAAATTTTTTATACAAAGTTGACAATTTATAGAAATATTTCTCTCACTCAGCATGGGTATATGTAAAAATACACCTCAAAACACATTGCCCTACTTCTTCTGAGTATGGCGATACCACATGTGTGCAACTTTTTTGCAGCCTAGGTGCGTAAAGGGGCGTAAAGTCCAACGAGTACATTTAGGCTTTACAGGGTTGCTCACAATTTAGCCCCACCCAAAATGCAAGAACAGTAAACACACCACACAAATAACCATATTTCGGAAAGCTGACAACCCAGGGTATTCACTGAGGGGCACAGTGAGTCCTTGGGAGATTTTTTTTTTCTTGCCAGAAGTTAGCAGAAATGGAAACTTTATTATTATTTTTATTCCCTCAGAAAGTGTCATTTTCCGCTAACTTGTGAAAAAAAATGAAATGATACATGAACTCACCATGCCCCTCCGTGAATACTTTGTGGTGTCTTCTTTCTAAAATGGTGTAATTGGGGGGGTATTTATACTATCCTGGCATTCTAGCACCTGAAGAAACATGACAGGTGCCCAGAAAGTCAGAGCTGCTTCAAAATGCGGAAATTCACTTTTTTGCACCATAGTTTGTAAACGCTATAACTTTTACCCAAACCCAAAAAAATGGACTAATTGCATTTTTTTTATCAAAGACATGTAGAACAATACATTTAGAGGAAATTTTATATAGAAATGTAGTTTTTTTTTTTTTTTTTTTTAACAGAAAGCAAAAAATGTCATTTTTTGCAAAAATTTCGGTCATTTTTTATTAATATCAAAAAAAGTTAAAATGTCAGCAACAATAAAATACCACCAAATAAAAGCTCTATTAGTGAGAAGAAAAGGAGGTAAAATTCATTTGGGTAGTGCAGAATTGTGAAAAGTGGTCTGGTCATTAAGGGTGTTTAAGCTAGAGGGGCTGAGGTGGTTAAACACCAGCATGTGTTGTCATGGAGGAGAGCCCTGCTTTCACCCATTCTCAATGGTTGCCCTACCAGGGATCTAGTGAGGCCTCTCTGATTTTTGCATACTGTGCCGCAAACCAAAGTACACCTGGCAGTTAGGGACCTGAATATGGCTATAATGGTATAATAGTTATCCACATAGAGGTGGTAACTAGTGTTGAGTGAACCCGAACTGTATAGTTCGGGTTCGTACAGAATTTTGGGGTGTTCGGGACACGGACCCGAACCCGAACATTTACGTAAAAGTTCAGGTTCGGTGATTTCTATAACACTTTTTGAAAGGCTGCAAAGCAGCCAATCAACAAGGGTCATACTACTTGCCCCAAGAGGCCATCACAGCCATGCCTACTATTGGCATGACTGTGATTGGCCAAGTGCAGCATGTGACCCAGCCTCTATTTAAGCTGGAGTAATGTAGCGTCGCCATCACTCTGCTCTGATTAGTGTAGGGATAGAGATGCAGCTGCTGTGAGGGCTGAGATTAAGCAGGGAAGACTCAGCAAAACCACTTAATGAAGTGATTGATCTACAGCTGTGAATCATTCAACTTCTGTTAGTTTATTGCTCACTGGTTTTTAGGCTGCGTAGAGCATTTTTCTGTCACTTTATTCTGGGGTTATCGACGCCATTTTGATATCTTTTTGCACCATCACATGTT